>CM065459.1:33188268-33788268 GCA_032872475.1 Leptopilina myrica (nomen nudum) | reverse complement strand
GACAGTGTTTTTGTTTATGTGCTCTGTATCTGGATCGGTTGATAATTAATTCAGCTTCTTATACATTTTATCTAACTGATCTCACTGAAGTGTGTATTAGTTTGTTTCTACATCATTATTTGTGTGTCTGACTAATAGCCGATTATATTGTCATTGTATTGTTTCACAATGTCTCTCTCTGATAGTGAGAGATGAGATCGTTTATAAAATTCGTCGCAACTCGATGGGTTAAAATTGTTTTTTTTAAAGTGAGGGAACTTAGAGAATTTAAGTTTATTATCTCCAATGATCGCTCTAAAGAGGAACGTGAAAAACGTAGTGAACTACTTACTTAGATGCATTGCTTACGGGCAGCGGGTCAAAACGCTGTTCTAAAGGGTACACGAATCTTTGTTAATGACTTGGAGATGTCTTAAGACAAATCTCTTTTCCCTCAAAACGGAACAAGATCTATCGGTTTTAAATCATTCTCTCAAAACTCAAAGATTCGGACTTCTACTCCTTTCAAAAAGGATGCTATTATTACTAAAAATATTTTTTATGTTGCCAACTAATTAAATTTTTATCATAGATTTTCAAACATTTATAAGTTTAAACAGAAATCATGGGATGATGCGGATTGCAGAGCGCACAGTGGGCCAGAACACCTTGATTACTGGCCAAAAGTCGACTTTTTGAACTTTATCTTTTGTTAAAGTAGTTTATGACATTCTAATTAGTGATAGTTCTGGCATCTTTTTCATTAATGACACGGTTATTTATAAATATTTAACACGTTAATAATTATGTAAAATTTAAAAATATTTAAAAATTTCTCTTAAAAATTTCATTGAAGTTCTGTATATTTTTCGAAATAGAGTTAATTTTTGCAAACAATTACTTAATGATGTTCAATATTAGTCTCAAACAAACAAAAAAATCAGTATCTAATTATTGGATAATTTATTTTCGATTAATTTTATAAGCATAGAAGTTAAAAATTAAGTAAAGTTGTGTGAAAAATAATACTTGATTTAAGAGTTCCCCGGAGTTCCCCAAGATTTTGTAAAGTTTCGCATAGGTATGTATTCTTTGTTATACGTATTTGAAGAAAAAGTGGCACATTTTACCACAAATTCATTTGTTTACTAAAACTTGTAAATATTAAAGTCAATGATTGAGTCACAATATACGTAGTGAATAAGATTAGGAAAAGCTTGGCTACAATATCAACATCCATTCAAAAGTGGCTAAAAATTTTTACTCAGAGGTTTTTGAGGTTGCTGATTACGAATCTAATGTCAGAGTTTGAAAACTCAAAATGGCGGATCTAATATGACGGATGACTTTTTTAAAAATTAAGGGGGGAGCCTACATAACATGGTGAAAAAAATCAATTTTTTTGCTTAAATCGTTAGAAAATACATCCAAGAATATGTACCTAAAGTTTTAGAGGCCAATCTAAATTATTTGTCATGTTTTTCCTTGATTTTTGTCGAGTGTAAAAAGTTACGTTAAAAACATTGAAGGTTACAACCAATTGTGGAATTGTTATAAATAAACTGGAGGAAATGCAGGATTGGCAGAAAACGCCTGGACCGATTTTAATGAATGATGGCTTGTTTTACTCAGTATTAATCCCTCTTCTACTTAAACTAAAAAAAATAAAAAATTTTTTTTTAAAACAATTTTGAGAACCAGTTAAAGTCATTATTTTTTTCAAAAAATGATTTTTCTGTTTTTATCACTCAAAATTATCGAATTTCACTATTTCTTTTGAATTTTTTAGTTCAAATAGAAACTACATATGTTAACTTTAAAATTTTTCTTTATTTTCATGTTTCAAACAAGAATTGCGGTCTATATCGTGCCCACCGTTTTTTAAGACCAGATGTGCACCACTATCAACAATTAATTTTAACTAATCTATTTTTTAATATTTCATGTCAAAAATATTATCACAAATGCTTTAAATATGTACAAAAACATCTCAAAAAGCCGGGAGGTCTAAGTTATTTTTCTCCTTCCTAAAAAAATTCTTAAAAAAGCGCTATTTTTAAGCCTTCTAAAGTAGGCTCCCCCTTAATCAGATCCACTTGAAACTCGTTACTCAGGGGTTTCCGGGGTCGCTAATTACGAATCTGTTATTAGTTTTTAAAAATTCAAAATGACGGATCCAATATGGCGGACGAGTTTTTTAACTGCAGATAAATTAAACCTTTTTATTTTTAAAGCCTGAATATGAGGTTTAAAATTAGCAACATTAAAAATCCCTAGATATGCAATTACAAGAAAATCTATTAATTTTATTGCGTATCGTTTACCTTCTTGAAACCGCCAGAATAAATTTTTCAAATCTGACATTAAATTCGTAATCAGCGACCCCGAAAACCCCCCGAGTAACGAGTTTTAAGTGGATCTGATGAATTTTTAATAAAGACATCCGCCATTTTGAATTTTTAAAAACTAATAATGGATTCGTAATCAGCGACCCCGAAAACCTCCGCGTAACGAGTTTCAAGTGGATCTGAGGAATTTTTCATAAAGTCGTCCGCCATATTGGATCCGCTATTTTGGATTTTTAAAAACTAATAATAGATTCGTAATCAACGACCCCAAAAACCCCCGAGTAACAAGTTTTAGGCCATTGGAAATATAAATTGACTTTTGGCCACCGAACAGGTTCTCCTGGCCCACTGTGCATCTGCGCCTGTATCGATTAATAATCGTGCTCTTGAATTTATGAATTCTGGGGCGGATATTTCTATGACAGAGGATTCACGGCATTCTCCGTTTGTTTGGGAAAAGTTTCAGAGTTTTCTAGGAATTTGACAGTCATGCGACGCTAGGGTTTCGCCTCGCTCGTCGTCGCGTCGTTGCGGCGAGCGTAGTTGTAGTTAAAATTATCTGTGCGTTTTAGAGGAATTGGAGATGTCGATCGAGGTGACACAGAAGCGTTAAAATGTTTTCGGTTAGGAATTCCATAATTGAATTGTTCATTAGGAGGTGGATATTGTGGCATAAAAGAGTATGGATTAGGATATGGATAGAAAGGATAAGGAAATTGTTGAAATTCGGTTGGCTGGGAGTTCGAATTTTTCAAAATCTTTATTGGTGGTTTGTTTAATAAGGTTGAATTTGTTTTAAAATTGTGGCTTGGGCTAGGACTTCTATCTCGATTTGAAGGTCCTGGAGAATAGTAATCTTGTCATGATACGCGATAAATACTTGGTCCGTTAAATTGTTCTCTTTGTCGAGCTTCAACGTGAAGGGCAGCTTCTAATGCATCCTGCATAGTTTTAGGATTTCGCACATCTACGTTATTTGACATATCGTCTGGTAATCCACGAATAAATGCGTCTAAAGTACATTCTCGTAATAGGGCTGTCATGTTTGCGGCACTAATCCCATATTTTTGCTCCAAAGCGGCTTCGGCACCTAAGGAGAGAAGTGAGAGTCGATCGAAAAATTCGTTGACTCCTTCCCCTCTTTTCATGCGAATCGAAGCGATTTCTTGCAAATACCAGGGATAAGATTTTGTGGATAGAAAGCGTGATTTTAAGTGTTTTGCTAAGTCTTTTAGAGTATTAGACTCCATATTTTGTACACTATTTATAGCTGCTCCCCTTAAGCGTCCTAATATTGCTTTAATGTATTTTTTCTGACATGCTGGGGGAACATAAGCTGATCCGCATTGAATATCTTGTATAAAGTCTCGAACGCGAATGTTTTGACCGTCAAAATTTGGTACGTGTAACATACCTTGTTGGATCGCGATGCATTCTGCCATGTTCGTTACCATTTCGGTGGTAATATTATGATCAATTTCAGTCCCTAATGTTCTTTCGAGGCGCAAGAATTCTTCCCGAAAGACATTTGATCGAACGGCATTTGATCGAATAGACATTTTACCGAAAAGTCCTTTAATCGAATGGACTGTTGATCGAAAAGACATTCGATCGAAAAGACATTCGATTGAAAAGTCATTTTATCGAAAAGACATTCGATCGAAAAGTCATTTGATCGAATGGATATTTTATCGAAAAGACATTTGATCGAAAAGTCATTTGATCGAAAAGACATTTGATCGAAAAGTCATTTGATCGAAAAGTCATTTGATCGAAAAGACATTCGATCGGAAAGTCATTTGATCCAAAAGACATTCGATCGAATAGACATTTGATCGAATAGACATTTGATCGAAAAGACATTCCATCGAATAGACATTTGTGTTATGTCCCGAGCAAGAGAAAGGCTTTAAATAATTTTAATTATTTATTTAAATAGGTTGTTAACACCAGTTAGCTGATTAATCAGGTTGGTAAGGCCTGATCTTCATTTTTATAGTAGGATCGTGATCACTTGTCAAAACTATGGGTTTTGCGTTAAAAACAAGAATAATATTCCTTTTATAAATTTATTGCTTATAATATTAATTAAAGTTACAATTATTACAGTAGTTACTTACGTTTATTACACAATTTTCGTTGATAAAGTACAGCAAAGTCGTTATATTTAGGTTCTTGATTGGTTTCGTTTCAAGTGAATGAAACTTAAAGTTTGTTATGTTACACTTATGTAACTTTCACAACTTTGTAAGAGTTTTTCTATAAATTAACAGTTTCACGTTATCTAAGTGTTAAATCATTTATCTTGCACCTTTTACGGAAAGAAACTTGTTTCTAAGTGATAACAATTTAACTTGCACCTTTTACGGAAAGAAGTAATGAAATTTACACTGTTAATTTTGTATAACAAATACGACAGTTAAAACAACAAAATTAATGATTCTAAGTGTTAAATTATTATCTTGCACCTTTTTACGGGAAAGAAACTTGTTTCTAAGTGATAAATAATCCAACTTGCACCTTTTACGGAAAGAATTCGATAACTCGCGTTTTAAACTGAAGGGTCGCTCTACAATGATACTATTCGCTCTGAATTACACCGGAACTTTTGACAATCGCTCTTGATTTTGCATTGGCTTATATAGGACTTTTGGTCTATGTATCGTGTGGGGAAATTAGTAAAAAACACGTTTCTGGTCAAAAGAGCATGTAACACGTTTCTAGCCAAAAGAGCGTTTGTCACGTTTTTAGCTAAAAGAGCATTGAGCACATACGGATGTAATATGATCCTTTATTTTTAATTCTAGTTTATATCTATCTATTATTGAGACTTATAATCAATGCCTGAATTGACATCTATTGAATTCAAACATTGATACGAGTTTTTGCTCTACTAATCGAATCGACAATCGATTATCGATTAATCGATTGTTGATTATCGATTCATTTTCGATTTGACCAATTTAAAGGTATTTTAAATTAATTGTTTGATAATAAACGTAAATTAACAATATTTGAAAGTTATTAGTTATTTTAAATAATTATTCTTAATAATATTAATTAATTTCATAAATTACATTTATTCTTCTGTCATTCTTTTCAATCATGCGTCATCTTTTTTATTCATAGCTTTGACACTTGTCGCAAGGCATAGTACGTTGATTCTATTTACAATTTCATTCATATGAGTAGTAACACGTGCTAATGACTCATATGAATGAAAGATTATAATATTTAGTTATGAATTTTATTTCCTGTTAATAACTTTAGAATTTGTGATAAATAATGCATTGATTTGAACTATGCCTTTAGACAGTGTTCAAATATTATGCTTATTGTTTTTGTTTTAATTAATTGATTAACTGAATTGCTTAATTTTAGGAAACTATGTAAAATTTAAAATATATCGGGATATAACAGTCCTCCCTCCTTAGATCGTTCTTCGTCCTCGAAGGACCAAATTATGAATGTTCATAATTTTTACGTTTTAGTGATTTAAGTGAATTTAATAAGTTTTACAATAATTTAATGTGCTGACAAGGTAAGTTAACATTTTTAAGTTTACTTTGGAATGTAGTGAACGTGCTTAAAATGAGATACACAAAGGATGAGGTAAGTTGTTATGGAAATATTGGCGAAATGTCCCACGGTTTCGATGTTCCTCTTGAGACAAAGGTTTTGCTGCTATCGTCAATTTTGAGTGCTGGTGATCTCAGGATCCGCGGTCTCCATGTCCATTATTCTCCTCAGTTTCCTTTTGATAATGAGCGATATTGGTTGCGTAAGCGACGCATCTACAGTTGATTTTCCTAATTATTGTGAGGAAAACATGATATCGGTACCATCGTCACTTTTCACGGATGTTTCCTTTGGTGAGAAATTTTAATGTTTAATTTCCTTTTTCTATTTTTCTTCCTTTTCTTTTATAATGAGTGACTTTAATTTAAATGACATTAATGATAGTGAAAACGACTATATTGGACAATTTAATCTGGATTTGTTTAATGATTCTGTGACTCATGACGAAAGTGTGCGGGATTTGAGTGACACTTCGGAATTAGCGGAAATTCCTAGTGTAATTAGCCGATTTGTCGTAGAAGAGACAATTGCATTGCCTTCCACCTCATCGGGACCAAGTGTTTCCAGATTGACATCTAAATTTTCCGCAGAAATTGATGCAGTTTTCCCTTCGACAAGTGCCACGTCTACTGACGAATTTTCTGCTTTTAACACTGAAGTTCGTAATTACGATAGTTTAACTAGACCATTAGGACCTTCGATTTCTAGTTCTTCGATCTTTCACGTTTCTCAACATAGACTCTTGGGGTTGAGAATTGTTGATATTGAGGAGTCATTGCGCATTTATCAATTTGCCATTTGGATAGTGCCTTTTGAATCTGCTGCCAGAATTATTTGTTATTTGTGTTCTTCGATTTTTGAAAGTCCTTTTGACATTAGTGAATTTAAAATAATTAGACGGTCAGATTCCAGACGCAGGGGGGTGATAGTGCGTGTCCGTAGTGCGGAGTTAAAAAGATCAATTTTCACGTTAAAGCATATTTTTTTGTACAGAGGATATCACATAGATATCCTGTAATTTATTATGTAATTAGTCCCTTTTTGTGTAATTTTGATGCATGAGTTTTGTTTATAAATTTTCTCTCCTTGTATTTTGTTTATAGATTCCATCAATAGTGCCTTTATTCGTCGGCCCTTTAAACTAAAGTTGTTGGCTCGAATCCTTTTTGGTGTCACCGAGTTACACAGGATATCTCGGGAGATAATGGGTTTGAGGTGTGCACGAGGATTTGTTCCAAATTATCAAATAATAAGTCGTCCTGATTCGCAGTTGAAGATGATTTTCCGTAAATTATCGGCTTCTTGGTCGGTGGTAAAGGGAAACTCGATAGCAATGCGGAAATTGAAGAATATTAAATCGAAATTGGAAAGGAAATTGATGCGTTTGGTTGCAGCCCTTATTGTCTCGTCGAAGAATAGGGCGAGCCTCATAAGGTAATTTAGAAACTATATTTTTAGTTTGCAGGGAAAGAATGGTCGTTTCTACCGTTGCGGAAAATTCGTGTTAATAAATCTGAGAAATTTGTCATGCGGATGTGTTGATGACGTCACTACTCCATGGGTTGAATCCGATGAAGAGGAGATAGATGTTATTAATTAATTGTTACAATTTTCTTATTATTATTATCATTATAAAAATCTTTTTTTTGAACTTTATATAATTTTAATTATTAATTATTTTCAAAATATCGATGATTATTTTTTTTGTTGACTAATTTTAAGAAATTTTCATAATTCGAATAATTTCATTTTTCTTAAGATATTTTATTAAATTAAAATTGTTTTAATTTTTCTTATATATAATTTTTGTCAAAATTGATTTATTCATTGATTAAATCGATAATTCAAGTTGAATTCGTCGAGCGAAGCATCAGGGAAGAATGAATACGCAGGGAGTATATTTGCAAGTTCGAGCGGAGATCGAGAGACTTCAACGCTTGAGTAAAATGGCAAAGTCGGCACAACGACAATGCGGCCTGAAAGTCCCACTAATCTTTACCCTTTTTCTTTTATCATGACCAATATTTTAATTAATAATCTATATTTATATTCTCAAAGTTATTTTATTGAATTTTTAACTAATTTCATTTTACTATGACTGTTGTTTTTGTTTCTCTTTTGTTTATTATGATTATTACTAATACTCATCGATGTTTATGGTGTTCTGATTATAGTTACCAATTACAATCATCGAGATTATATAACAATTTTCTTTACATAATTTATCAAAAGTTGTTTATTTTATTATACGTATTTTGTTTATTTAATTTCTGATTATTAATAAATAATTGAATTTTAGTGTTAATTATACTCACTGCGTTGTGATTAATGAAATAATGTAGTAATCTCGATTTATGTGATTATTTAACAATTTTATTGGTAAATAATCGTCAAAATTTAACAACAGTCATAATTTATAATGTTAATGAACAATAATATCCGTTTATATTTCATACTATTGGCATTATTAAAGAAGAAACGCATCAAAAAAGCATGATCATTAAGAGTGTAAGCGACAGCAAGGCATGCATGAGTTGGAGACTTTAATGCCTCTCGATCTCGCTTACCGTATAAAAGAGACGTGGGCCCGATCGTGTAGCTATTGGAGAGGAGGCGTATGCCTGTACACCGTGCGTCGCGAGAGACCCTCCTCTACTTTCATGCTGCCCTGATACCTTCAGCTCTTTGCTGAGACTTTTAAAGCCAATTACTATTAACAATAATTGTTAATAATGTTATAAATGATCATTTCTTTTACAGTTTAATTGATTTTTATTGATATTCCTAAAATTAAGATGTTTCTTATTTTATTCTATATTTATTTTTAATTTTCGACAATAATTAATTAATTTATTATTAATAAATTAATGTTTAATGCGTCATTAGTTAGTTGTTTTAATATTTTATCAATAATCATTAATTTGATCAATAATTTACCATTTATTTCATACTTTCTTTTTTTTGACTAATTTAATTGTATGTAATTATTTTTGCTAATTATAATTAATGAAATCAATAACAAACAATTGTAATTATTATTCTATCTAGTATTTGTTATTTATTTATTAAGGAATTACTAAATTATTAATAGAATATTCATATGTTTTAGTTAATAATCATTAATTAGTGATAAAGCTTGGTTATTATTATTTTTAATTGTTAAATATATGTATACATTTTTTTTGTTAATGTTGGTTAATTAGGATTTATATAAGCATATTTAGTATTTATAATCATTAATGTTGATTTTTATTGTAGTTTTTATTCGATTTCCATTGTGAGTAGCGAATTTTAAAATTTGAATTTAAATTATTTGCCGCTTTTTCATTATGGTTGCCGAACAAGACATGCGCGATATATACATAGCTTCAGGGTCGATTCATGCGATCGATGTTTGTGAGCTTAAGGTTTTCAGCGCGATGATTTGAATTGTGTTGCCTCTTGGCGGTTTATATTAGCCTGGTTATTTCAACTTTGTTAGTGGCTCTATTTCTTTAAATTTTTCGGGATTTTTGGACCTGGTCCTCCCTCCTTAGAGTTTACATTGTCCCCAATGTATGTTAGCTCCAATTGGACCAATAATCCTTATACATTTGATCGATTATTATTCGATCTTTGTCTTCTCTTTGTTACGACTTTATAAAGTACGTATAGGTTTTTAACTACTATCAATGCTATCAATAATAATATTTTGAAAGCTATTAATATATAAATAACAGCGTCAGATATGTGTCCCAAAAATGGAATTTCCATCTGTAACATCAAATTTATTTTAGTTTTTAAGGGTATAATATATGTATTATTCGTATTTTATTGGTATATAATGGTTATACATATTTTTTTTAATAATATTGATTATATTTATTAATTATATTCCTTAATTAAAGTTTGAAGTAGTGTTTTTATCTGATCCAAGTGTTTTTTCTACTTCATGGTGTTTATTAATAAGTTAGAATATTAATTATAATATAGGTTATAAAGGTAGGTTATGATTATTTAATAATATTATTGATTAATTATATTTTAGAGAAGTAATAAGGGTTATATTATTTGATTATTATCTAATTTTTTATAATATCAATATGTAATTCTTCGTGTAATGTATTAATTCTTGTAATTATTGATTAAGCATGGTATTAATTATAATTGATTATAATTTATATTTTAAGTAAATATTTGAATATAAGTATAATATTTTGTGATTCTATGTTTTGTAATAATGTGATTTTCATAAATATTTACAACTTGATAAACATTTTGTTTATTATTCCATAATCACATTATTTATAAAATTATTTAAATATATCCTAATTGTAAGGGCGAAATTTGAATTTTTTTTTCTCATTAACAGTCGGTATATTAGATAATTAGCGGTTATATTATCTATATTTTGACAGTTGGTAATTTAATTCATTATTTCATTGTTTATTATTTGAATTTTTATTGTTATTAATTAATGGCATTTATTTTTAAAATATTACATGTCTTATTATTATTTTGTATTTTATTTATTGGTTGTTAATTTGATTTGGATGCTGTGTTTTTATGATCTCATCTAAGGGCTTTTATCGCGTTAGAATTTGCAAGGATCAGCAATTTTGAATATGAATCATTTGAAAACAAAACATCGACATGAACAGGGGTAAGTGACATTTGTTTTGAATTATTTGTTTTTTTTATATTTTTCTATGTCTTACATTCTATATTTAATTATAAAATTTGTGTTTTTGTTTTTCAGAAAACAATAATAATGAACAAGAAAATCGTCGGGAGACTCATGCTGGTCCCAACGAAGGGGGTAAGCTAATTTTTTGATTAGTTTATTTATTTAATTTTTGTATTAGTATATTAAAGTGATTTTGGCAATAATTATTTATATTAGTTTTTTTTTGTTTCAGAATATGGGTACGAGAATTTGCTCGTGACTCGGTTTATGGGAGGGGGCGGTTGTTTATTCGCCCCCGTACATAAATTTGAAAATTATTGTTGCCGGGGACGGGACCCGGTATGTTCTTCTGCCTGGGCAGGCGAGATTTGGGCCCAGTTGTTAATTTTAAGTTTTTTATTTGTATTTTAGTATTAAGTTTTTATAATAAATAATTTTTGGTATTTTAATTATTGTTTATTTATTAGTTCCCTCTATTTATTTTCTTTCCTACTATTTTTTTTTGAATGGCCCGTATTCATGAGCTCCACATGTTGAGCACATAAATATGGGCATGAGCATGCGTGGCCCGTATTTATGGGCTTGCATACATAGAGAAGCCCATAACTACGGGTTTCATCATTTATATGGTACATTCTTTGCCAAGCGGACCACCCCATCTCTCCATTTTTGTTTTCATTAAAAAAATATAAAAACTTTTGGAAAAATTTGCTTAAAGTGTCTACTATTGTATGCCGTTGGGCGATTTTAAAAAACCAAGATGGCGGCTGAGACATAGAGCTTACAGTCGAGAAAATACAAGAATTGCTTACATTAAAGGCCCATAAATAGTTAGTAATTGCTCTTATCTATTCAAAATAAACTTGCAAGAGGCATTTCGAGGTCGCAGAATAAGAATCATAAGTTAGATTCCTAAAATTCAAAATGGCGGATCCAATATGGCGGCAAAAGTGTTAAATTATCTCCGATTTGCTTTAAATTTGTTTCTCGGGGGTTTTTGGGGTCGCTGATTAAAAATCTCACGTTAGATTTACAAAATTCAAAATGGCGGTTTTAATATGGCGGAATAAAATTTAAAAATATCCTCCGTTTTGCTTTAAATTTGCTTCTCGAGAATTTTTAGGTTCACTGAATAAGAATCTAACGTTAGATTTACAAAATTCAAAATGGCGGATCCAATATGTCGGAATAAGTTTTTTAAATATCCTTTGATTTGCTTTAAATTTGTTTCTCGAAACTTTTTGGGGTCTTATGGCAGCATCAATTTAAAAATATCCTTCGATTTACTTGAAAACGAGAATTTTTTTTACCAGGCAGTATTTTTAATAATTATGAAAAAATAATTTATTGCATTTACATTAAACAACTGAACTTACTTTCTAAAAATAAATACGTTAAAGAAATAACAATAAATGCAGAAACTCAAAGCACTTTAAAGAATTATTAACCAAACAAAGTTATTTATTGTTCGTTTTCGTTTTCAGAGTTGATTGATATATGCCAGCACGTAATATAAATTAACCCCCTAATAACAAGATTCAAGTAAATCGAAGGATATTTTTAAATTGATGCTGCCATAAGACCCCAAAAAGTTTCGAGAAACAAATTTAAAGCAAATCAAAGGATATTTAAAAAACTTATTCCGACATATTGGATCCGCCATTTAGAATTTTGTAAATCTAACGTGAGATTCTTAATCAGCGACCCCAAAAACCCCCGAGTAACAAATTTAAAGCAAAACGGAGGATATTTTTAAAGTTTATTCCGCCATATTAAAACCGCCATTTTGAATTTTGTAAATCTAACGTAAGATTCTTAATCAGCGACCCCAAAAACCCCCGAGAAACAAATTTAAAGCAAATCGGAGATAATTTAACACTTTTGCCGCCATATTGGATCCGCCATTTTGAATTTTAGGAATCTAACTTATGATTCTTATTCTGCGACCTCGAAATGCCTCTTGCAAGTTTATTTTGAATAGATAAGAGCAATTACTAACTATTTATGGGCCTTTAATGTAAGCAATTCTTGTATTTTCTCGACTGTAAGCTCTATATCTCAGCCGCCATCTTGGATTTTTAAAATCGCCCAACGGCATACAAAAGTAGACACTTTAAGCAAATTTTTCCAAAAGGTTTTATATTTTTTTAATGAAAACAAAAATGGAGAGATGGGGTGGTCCGCTTGGCAAAGAATGTCCCATATATATATATATATCTACTTGCACTTTTGTGCATAATTTAAATTTGAGTGGGGAATTTTAAAATTTTTGCATTATCTAGGGAATTTTGTTTTCAGTAGTTTCTGAAGTCACTAGCTTTGAATTGTGTTTTGGTCATTGACTATATGCATATAGATCGCATATTGAATCGTACTTTAGGTTTTCATCCATTAAAGACTGAATTTGAAGACAAGGATAGGTAAAAGTTGTTTTCTCTCTCTTTATTGGAATTTTTATTTTCATTTGTTTATTGTGATATTGCAATAAAATTTTGTATTTTGGGCTTTGATTTAATAAGCTATTATTTATTTGTTGCTATTTAGATATATTTTTCAAATTTTTACTTAGGTTTTTTTGTGTTTATTTATGAAATGTAACTTTTTAGAAAAGGATATATATATACTTTGTTTTCTCCTTTTTCTAGTTGAATGAGCACTGTTATTGGTTAGTATTTATTATTTTAGGAATCTGTTTATGTTTTTCAATAGTATGACTTTAATTTGTGTTGTAAATTATGGTCGGTTTACAATAATTTTTAATTCATTAGTGCGAATTTAAAGATTACGTTTTGTTAGAAAGACTAAAACTTGATTATTTCGGAAAGTTGTTGTTAGAATTTTTTCATTTGGTTTTTGATCGAAAGCTAATGTAATAATGAACCTTAGAATTAGCTGTCACCATCCTGATAAAATAATATTTTCAGCATGAAAATTTGTTAAAAAAATTTTTTTTTTAGAATTGATTATTGTTAATAATATTTTTTGTTAATTAACTAAGTTATCTTTAATATTATGTTGAATTGTTCTTAATTGTTATAATCAATTAATTATTTAAATGATTATTAGATTTTTAGTTGGGTAAAACAAGAAAATTGAATTGTTTTATAGACTGTTAAAGAGAAACTTTGTAATTTTGTGTGTTTAATCCCATGAACATGTTGGGCCGGGTAGCTCCCAAAATTCGTCGGAATCCACCTTTTTATCATTGAATGGGTTTTGTTTTTGTAGGATTTTCTTATTTATAATCACGCTAAAGCAATTTTCTTTTGTATGTCCTCTTTTATAACAATATTCGCAACAATTTTCCCATTTATACAATTTTAATTTTATTAGTGATGGTTCTTCATGTGAGCAATTCCAAGCCAAGTGATCATGAGGATTTTTGATGATTTTAGCAATTTTAAAAATATTTTGTGAATTTGTTCCTTTATATGCATGGAATATAAATGTATAAAAATTTTTTCAAAATTTTCAAAATTTGTTGAGTTATGTCTTTTTCAAAATTTTGATCGTTTTTTTAAAAAAGGCACGTCACTTTTTTTCTTGTTGACTGATTAAGATAAACTTTTTTGGAAAATATTCATAATAAAAAAGTACTTTAAAGAAAAAAATAAAGGAAAAAAAATTTTTTTTTTGCCCGAACAAAATTTCAAAAGAATTTTTGAATTCAATTTTTAGAAAAAATGTACCTTCGATTTGAAATTTTTTTTTGTAAATATTGTCAATAAAGTAAAGAATACTTCCTATAAATTTAATTATGGGACAACAATAACTTTACGAGAAAAAAAATAAAATGTCCAGTGCGGCGCGTCGGGACGTGTGCAGTATTTGCTTATAGCCGCGCAAGTTTTGTTTTAAATCTTTTTAAAGGTCATACTTTCTTGCTAAAATGATTTTTTTTCTAAATTTTGTAATTAAAATTAAAACTAATAATTGATTTCTCGAGCGTTATTTTTGAATTTTTGTTTAAAAAATTTTTTAAATAACAATAAGTATTAAAATAATGATAAGACATATTTTTTTGGCTTTATTGATTAAGAAAATTAATCAAAAATCTTATTAAAATAGTATTGGATTCATAAAGAAATAGAAAATTATTTAGTTAAATATTATTTAAACAATTAAAAGTAATTATTATCTTCATGAAGTGTACTTAGAGCTAGAAATCTATAGTTTTTTCTATATTATGCATTGAATTGTATTTTGAAAATTGAAGTATAAAATAAAAACTAAAAATTTATAAGGTAATATGATTTTATCACTCGTTCGTATTAGTTATTATAAAAATTTATAAGTTAAACATTATTTACACAATTCATTTTAGTTTTTTAATTTACTACAGTTAAAACAAGAAATTCTTAGTTTATCTTAATTGTGAAAAAATTAATTGCAATCCCTATTTTTTATTTGAATCTACTGCATTAACAAAACATAAAGCGACACCTTTTTTTTAATTGAAAGTGAAAAAAATAATAATTAAATCTTTTTTAATAGGGTGAACAATTTTAAGTTTTAAACATTCTAGTTTTTGTGCTTTTTGTATTGTTAGAAAAAATGTTGACTATCATCTCAGTACGAGAAATAAGGATAA
Organism: Leptopilina myrica (nomen nudum); assembly: GCA_032872475.1. NCBI lineage: Eukaryota > Metazoa > Arthropoda > Insecta > Hymenoptera > Figitidae > Leptopilina > Leptopilina myrica (nomen nudum). Next base: position 33,773,105 of record CM065459.1, on the reverse strand, counting down.
ACTAATGCAGTAGATTTGATTAAAAAATAGGGATTGCAATTGATTTTTTCACAATTAAGAAAAACTAAGAATTTCTTGTTTTAACTGTAGTAAATTAAAAAACTAAAATAAATTGTGTAAATAATGTTTAACAAATAAATTTTTAGTTTTTATTTTACACTTTAATGTTCAAAATACAATTTAATGCAAAATATATAAAAAACTATAAATTTCTAGCTCTAAGTACACTTCATGATGATAATAATTACTTTTAATTGTTTAAATAATATTTAACTAAATAATTTTCTATTTCTTTGTGAATCCAATACTATTTTAATAAGATTTTTGATAAATTTTCTTAATCAATAAAGCCAAAAAAATATGTCATCATTATTTTAATACTTATTGTTATTTAAAAAATTTTTTATACAAAAATTCAAAAATAACGCTTGAGAAATCAATTTTTAATTTTAATTTTAATTACAAAATTTAGAAAAAAAATCATTTTAGCAAGAAAGTATGACCTTTAAAAAGATTTAAAACAAAACTTGCGCGGCTATAAGCAAATACTGCACACGTCCCGACGCGCCGCACTGGACATTTTATATTTTTTCTCGTAAAATTATTGTTGTCCCATAATTAAATTTATAGGAAGTATTCTTTACTTTATTGACAATATTTACAAAAAAAAGAAATTTCAAATCAAAGGTATATTTTTTCTAAAAATTGAATTCAAAAATTTTTAAAAAATTTTTTTTGGACAAAGAAATTTTTTTTTCTTTTATTTTTTTCTTCAAAGTACTTTTTATTATGAATATTTTCCAAAAAAGTTTATCTTAATCGGTCAACAAGAAAAAAAGTTACGTGCCTTTTTTAAAAAAACGATCAAAATATTGAAAAAGACATAACTCAACAAATTTTGAAAATTTTGAAAAAATTTTTATACATTCTTATTCCATGCATATAAAGGAACAAATTCACAAAATATTTTTAAAATTGCTAAAATCATAAAAAATCCTCATGATCACTTGGCTTGGAATTGCTCATGTGTCATAACATGAATTTTATGTTTTAATGCTCGGGGTTTCTCTTCTTCGATAAATTAATACGTTTTATCTAATTCTTTTAGTATTATTTTTGCGGCTGAATGTTCAGATTCTCGAATGGTTCTACAACTATCTCCATTTGCGATGAATGCATTACTGTTTTTATTATCTGTGACGATGCATTTTACTCTCCAAAGTTTACCGAATTCAGGACCAGAGGTCTTATCCACGGTATAAGATGGTTTATCCAAATTATATTCTGCAGTCAGTTCTTCCAATATTCCTTTTGGGTAATTAATGTTGTCAATGTTTTCTTTTGGGAACATGTAATTTCTTACCAATTCTCCTTGGATTGGTGGAGTGAAAATGATTGAATCTGACATCTAAAAATTAAAATCGTATTATTATTTCATTCATATGCTATTTTTAACTTATCTACATGTTTTTGGAACCTGTTTCCATTGTTATTTACTAAGATTACATTGTTTTTATAAAGGATAACCACAATTGTGTATGGGCCATGATAATGGGGGTCAAATTTTCTTTTCATACCTTCTATTATGACATAGGCTTTATCGCCTAGTTTTCCTAAGAAAGGTTTGATCGATTTATCGTACCTTTCTTTGGCTTTTGTTTTGGAGTCTATTAAATTTTTGGCTACTAAAATTTTTATTTCAGTTAGTCTGCATGACTGCGTTCTGACGCTCCATTAGTTTGAGGTCTATAACCTGAAGTTGTTACTTGTTGGACTTTGAATATTTTTGATAGTTTTGACATTAATTTGCCAACAAATGAAGTGCCTTTATCGGTTAAAATAACTTTTGGTGCTCCGTAAACTGAAAATAATTCTTTAGCAACTGCGTGAGCAATAGTAGTTGCTGAAATATCGGGTATTGCTATGGCTATGCAATATTTAGATAAGTGGTCTTGCATAGTTAAAATATGACAATTTCCGTCTGGGGTTGTAGGAAGTTTTCCTACAGCGTCCAATGAAACTTTGTCAAAAACGTCCAAAGGTGTGTCGGTTATAATCATTGGTTCCCTGGTTTTTGCTCTAACTAATTTTTGAGTTTGACATCTGGGCATCTTCTCACAAATTCTGTTACTTGTTCTTTAATTCTAGACCAGTAGAATTTTTCGCGAATTCTTCTGTAAGTTTTTACTATTCCTTTGTGCCCTGATATTTTACTTTTATGAAATTCACTGATAATATCTTCTCTATTTTCTTCTTTTGGGACAGATACTTGTCCATAACAGATAGTTATATTAATATCACTTCTGTAGAAAATTGATTCGATTATTTGTGTTAATTCTCCTTTTCGTAATTCATCCGTAAAATCACCGTGTCGGGAAATTCTTACTTCTTTTGCCTTTTCTTTGTGTAAAAGAATTTTTAATTCTTGTATTCCTGAAATTAGATCTTCTTTAATTAATGGATCGTAATATTTATCTTTTATTATTATAGAATATACATTATCTTTTCCTCTTGGGGTTACAAGAATTTGTCCTTTAATGGGCTTTTTATTCTTAATTTCTTCAGGATCTATTACTGCAATATCTATAAGCAATCTGCTTATTGGAGTGGTAAATTCACAATCAGCAGATAGAAAATGCACGTAATTGTTTCGATAATAAGTTAGATTTTCTCTGTGACTGGCTATATTCGAGAATTTTTCAGGTGTTTTTGAATAACATGAGGGCAAGTCTGGAGGAATACTTTCTAGAAGTGTTGTTCTTAAAAAGGTTTACTTAATTTTATTTTTCTTAATTTCATTTTCAGCTGTATCGCTTTCCTCTTCGTCGTCTGTTTCATTTTCTGATTCGACATCTGTTTCATGTAATGAAGTGTGGTAAGGTGTTGACATGGCTTTTGGAGTTTTGAAAGTTACAGGTGTGTTGGGTTCTAATGATGCTGATCTAATAGTTACATTTTTAGCCTCAATCTCGTCTGTGTCCATTTTTCGGGGTGTTTGTTGTATTTCTTGTTCTGGTTCTTCGATTTCTTTGATCGATACTTCGCTATCTAAACTTTCTTTTTGATCATTTTCCCATATGGATTCGCCTTTAGCATAATCCCATTGGAAATCCATTTTATGAGAAAATTATGTATGGTCTCCTGGAATTAATTCATTGGCTGCTTTGAGAATTTCTTCGTCGTCGTTTCCATCAGAAAGATTAAGTCAATCTCTTGGAGATTGTGGTGAATCCATTAGCCAATCTTTGTGTTGTTTTGCGGATTGATTAAAACGAGATATGGAATTTCCTAAGTCCTTCGCTATTTCTTTTCTGCTGAAAAGCGTTGTGTTATCTTCTTCTTCAGAACTGTCTTCGCTTTCACTAATTGGTGGGTCTATCGTTAGTACAGTTGTTTCTGGAATTGGAAAATTTACAACTTTGGATTGCGTTTCTGGCGGTGCACTTTTAGGACCTGGTATATTCTTGATAGCCGCTGGCGGAAGTTTCAAACTGGGGAGTACACTTCTACTTGCCTTTTGAATAGAAGGAATTGGTGTTTCTCTCTCTTCGTCAGTGCTACTTTCAGATATATCTTCGTCTATTGTTTTTATTCTGGGTTGTAATGCTCTTCTTTGTGATACTCTTGAACCAATAGTGCTTTGATCTAGTGTGGATTTTGGAGTAGGTGATTGTAATGTTCGTCGTTGTGCTACTCTTGAACCAATAGTACTTCGGTCTAAAGTGGATTTTGAAGTGGATGGTTTTAATATTGATTTGGAGGTTGTAATTTCGATTTTTGAGGATTAGAAGGAATGGTTGATGAGGTTTTAGTTGGATTTTTAGTGTGTAACAAGGTGTTTTTGTTACTGAGACGTTGTGGTTTAAAACTATGGTTAGGTTAGTTTGCACTTTTCATAAGTCCTTCCGAAGGAACTTTTAACTATTGTGGGTCACTAGGTGACGGGCATAATTGAGGTTTACGAATTTTTACAAGGTTTGGCGGCAATAGTCGAAGTTTTCCTTATAGGTTTTCTATGCATGAGTGTGAGCGGTGTGGACCGATGGACTTGGACGATGGGAAGGAGAGAGAAAAAGTACCGGCGTCTCAGCTGTAGTTGATTCACTTTCGTCTCGTGGTACCGGCGTGTTTGAGTTGAATTGAAAGTTTTTTTCCGACGCGAATGTAAATTGTGAGTGAATAAATATTCAAAAGGATTAATTGGAGTATATTTTTTAATACGTGTGTTCTCTACTTTCCTTGTTGTTTGCGGGCTGGCGTTTGGTGAGTAGTTTATAATTCATTGTTGGAAATTCTCTGCCTCAACGTTTTTTGCATCAACGTTGGTCTTGGTGGTTTTGCCTCTCTTGAGAGAGTTGTGTAAATTGTGAATCGGGTTAATATTCACGGAATGTGTTTTTCAGTGACTGGTTAAGATGATTTTGGTTTAATAATAATATTTATTTAATTTATTAATTATCCGGTCGCAAATTGGCGCCCAACGTGGGGCACGCCAAGATATTGAGGCAGAGAAAAATTAATTTTTGCTTTATATTGAGGAGGAATATATTTGGTATTAACGGTCATTATTGTGGATGTTAATCACGGTATAAAAACAATAAAATTTTGAGTGAAATTTTTATTGAATAGCGCCGGTCGTTTGGCATCAAAAAGAAAATTGGTTTCTGTTAGTATATTCGCGCGTAATTGTAATAGACGCGATAGATATATTTCGACAGTTGATAGCGGAGAATAAAGTGTTTAGAAAATTTTTCTTTTCAATTATTATTATTCGTGAAAGACGAATGTATTGGGAAGAATTTTTGTTTTTTGTGACGGTGAGCGAGCGATTTTGCCAATGAATTAGTACTCCTCAGGGAAGAGGAAATAGACAAAAATCTTGATTTTTGTCTTGTAAAAAAAATTAATTTTGGTAGTGGAAAATGACAGTGGCACGCAAAATTGAATTTTGTCGGTAAACGAGAGGAGGAAAAATTTTCGAGTCGTGAGTGTAAATGTGTTCTTTTTCTTCGTGTGGTATTTAAAAAATAAGTAGATAAGTAGTGTGATTATTCAGGGAATTAATAGTTTTTTTTGTGTTGAGAATTTTCTTTTTTTTTATTAAGTGTGGATATTTTTCCATAGTTGCGGAGACGCTTGTAGGTCACGTGACAGGTGAAAATTTTGGCGGTCAAATGATTAGCAGAGCGTCCTTATAATTATTTGTGGAAAATAGAGGGCGTGAAAATCGTCGAATTTTTCAGAATTTCGATTATTGCGGATATTTGTACGCCATTTTTCTGTCAAGTAAAAATTTGAAGTTTATTTCAGATACAAAGAAAAAAAATTTTTTTTATTGCATTAATAGTGATGTATCGTGTTAAATTGTGGCACGAATAATTTTTTTTTATATACTTAGAAATTTTCGTGCATTTTTATACAGATTGGTGGTATTGAGAGGCATTTTGGTGGTGATGAGAAGAGAATAATAAGAGATAAATAATTTTATTGTGGTATTGATAAAAAGAGAACACCAACCGGTGAAACATTTATTAATAAATAATTTTTATTCTCTCTCCTTCTTTCTCTATTGTGTACTCTTATTGCTTCTTATTCATTATTCTCAAATTAGTGACAGGTGTCATTGAGAGTTAGAATATTGGTGGACCAGTCTGGTATTATTTTTAACACAATTTGTGGTGTGCAATAATTTATTTTGTTGTGAAAATTTTTGTTGTTGTGTTAAATTGAATTTCAATTCATTTTAATTTTTTTTAATTATCAGACCAGACCACAATAACGTGAAAGGTTGGTTTATGGTAGAAAATAATTTTAATGATTGATTTTTTAATTCAGATTTGTGAGATTATATAATTTTGAGGTTTTGCTTTACGTTTCTGGTGGTTTTATTATTTTGTAATTACTAGGAGTAAAGCAAAGAAAAGTGTTTTTGAGAATAATCACACTATTGTGGAATTAGAGAGAGAGTAGGGCGGATCTATAAATTTGGTGGTCGATTAATACATAATGGACAATTATAGGAGGAAATTTATTCGGCTTCTAAACTGTCGTGATTCAGCGGCAATTTGTCTGGGTATTTTAAATACTCCTTTGCAAGAGGTGGTGGCCGAATTGACACAACAAGGTTGTAGTACAAGGGGTTCGGTTCAGGTTCTCCGTGAACGGTTATTCAGATTGCGCACAAAAATTCTTTTCGGAGAAGTTGTGTATGTACCTAGGTCGGAGATATACGACAGTGCGAGTGCTACGGAAGACTGGACTTGGGAAGTTTTTCTCAACCCTGGAGAGTTCGAAGGTTTGCAAGAGGGGGAGGAAGATGTTGCCGGAGATATCACAGTTATTGAGGCTGGTGAACCACAAAGTGGGGTTCAAGATGGAGGTGTGGCGGATAGTGGTCAGGCTCAAATTATTGTGAGCAATGATGATTATTTTCTAGGTAGGCAGGAGGGAGCTATTGGGCTAGTAGCTTCGTCCGCAGATATTCCAGTATCGAGTGCCATGCCATCGAACAACAATATTGTGGTCACAACAGTGTCGACTTCGAACCTCAGCACAACTCTCACGGTGACTCAGTCGACACCTTATGGGTTAATCACTTCGGCAACAGTGGCCCCGAGCGTTTGGAAGTGGAGTCAACTGAACTCCAGAGTCCAATTTTGTTCAGATTTTGGCCAGCTCCTCTCTAGCAATCTTGGTGCGCAGGTAAATTGGGTTGGTCTAGGAGCCCAGGATTTGCCCCCGGTTGTTGGACATCAGAGCAATGCGAGTACCAGCTCGTTAGCGGGTCAACAGGTATATTGTGGTACCAGACCCAAAGTAGCAGAATCGGTAGCATCGGAGGCTGACGTAGCTGTTTTGGAGGACGAACTACAAAGTGAGAGGGTTCCAGAGCGGATGGTGGGTAGCAAGAAAGTCTTGAGGCCGCCAGAATCAGATGAGTGGGGCTACAGAGCAAAAGGGTTGCCAGCCAAAAGCGAAGCCCAGCGGGAGGGAAAGTCGAAGGCAGATGAACAAGATAAAGCGAGTAAATTACCGGCAGACGGTTCCCACGTGAAGGCAAAATCAACTTTTAACTTATCAAGTAGCTCTGAATCATCAGACGACGAAGATCAGCAATGGTCAAAATGGCGGCCAGCTTATACGTATCAGGACACCGTCAGTTTGGCGGTGGTTAAAATATTGAGGGACTGGGGGATTAAGTTCTCAGCAGATGGGGACGAGGATCCTGAAGAATTTTTGGAGAGGCTGGAGGATTGTAAGAAATGCAATCAATTCAGCACTCGTCAAATTTTAAGGGCGGTTCCGAGTGTATTGAGGCAACCAGCGAGTAAATGGTTTCGACTTGTAAGGGATAAAGTCGACTCATGGAAGGTTTTTAAAAAATTATTCTTAAGGGAGTTTTCGAGTTCTCTTGACGATGAGGATATCTGGGATGAGCTTAGAGCGAGAACTCAAGCTAAAGGGGAAAGAATATCTTCATATATCATGAGCCTACAAGTTATTTCCAGTCATTTTAAATACCCTTTATCAGAGGCCAAATTATTGCGGGTGGTTTTTAGAGGTATGACTCCAGAGTACCGGAAACAGGTGGCGGTATTTGAAATTGAATCGCTATCACAACTGAAGCGGATTTTGTAGAGATTTGAAAAAGTTAGGGATTTAGACAAACGCTACACTACACCACCGACCAAAGACAAAATGAGGTTTCCGTTGGCGGAACCGAAAGTTTCCAACAAACCAAGTAGAGTAGATGCGCTTGTGGTGGACTCTAGTTCAGAGTCGGGTTCGGATTTTAATAAAGAGAAGACGAAGAAAAAGAATAAGGAGAAGAAAAAGAAGAGTAAGGCACAGGAAGAGCGTCGGGAGGAATCCGTGGATGCTTTCAGAAATATTCAGGGCCAGAGTAGAGGAGTGGGGGTAGATCAACCCCAAAAGGGGGGACAGGTCAACTAGCCCCCCCTATTTGGTCAACTCAGATATTGTAGGTGCCTCGGACAAGAGCCGAGACACAACGCTGGAGGTGAAAGAAATGGAGTATAATATTGCGAGTGAGGACGAAATGTCAGATGAGATTGAGGGTCAATGGGGTAAAAGTGTGAATAGAGATGAGGTGTGTGTTCGTGGTGGGACGAGTGTCGAACCACGTGTGAGTTGAAACGTCTCTGGTGGCACAGGAGAGTTACCAATTTTGGTTACTCAAAATCCTGTGGAGACCAGGGAGTTACCTGTGTTGTCTGGAAAATCTAGTTCAACAGTTCAATGGGTAATCGAAAAGTCGACTAGCAGTACAGATGTGTGTAGGGGAATTTGTGGGACTGTCAGTGATGATTCTGAATCACCACGCCGAGTCCAGGGAGGGGGTGGAGCTGCAAGTGATGCAGCTGGAGCCCCAGATGCAAATGTCATTGTGGATGGAACTAGGTCAGACAATAGGTATTTTTTAAAGATTTTCATTGCGGATCGACCTTACATGGCTTTATTTAATCCAGGAGCAATGATATCGCTGGTGGGACCTAGTTTGGCCGAAAAGTTCAAGGACAGGTTAGAGACAGCCGACTCTGACATCCACAGTGCGATTGGCGGATCCACTAAAATTCTTGGTAATTTAAGAATGTGGATTACCGTAGATGGTTGTACACAATCTTTCGAATTGAGGGCCATCGACTCTTTAAGCCAAGATATCATTTTAGGCATGGATTTCTGCCGTGAAATGGAAGTGGATGTGCAGTTGGGTAGAGGTCTCTGGAGAGTGGATGGTAGGGAATGGCATGAATTTGCATCGTCTTCCAAGGACTCGACCGGGGACAGAATTGTGGCTGAGTGTGCGGGAATATCGGAGTTGACCGCAGATCAGAGAAGGGAGGTTCAACACTTGGTGGATGAACTCATACTGCCTCAGGGTTCTGAGCATGGTGTGACTTCATTAATGAAACATAATATTAGGGTGAGTGATATTACCCCGATTAAGCATCGACCAAGGAGAATGTCACCTAAGGTGATGGAATGGCTAATTCAGGAGGTAAAAAAGTTACTGGAATTGGGGATTATTGAGAGGGTCGCTAGCGAGTGGAGTACGGCACCTGTGGTGGTCAAAAAGAGCAACGGCACTTTTAGGTTGTGTTTTGACTACAGAGATGTCAATAAGGTGACAATTAGGGATGCCTATCCAATTCCTAGTGTGGATACAATTTTGGATAAGCTTAGGAAAGCTAAGTACATTTCCAAGATTGATCTCAAAATGGCCTTTTATCAGGTTCCAATGGCGGCGAATAGTGATAAGTTTACAGCTTTTTCTATACCAGGTCTGGGACTATTCCAGTTTAAAAGGATGCCTTTTGGGTTGACAAATGCTCCAATGACATTCCAGCGTTTGGTGGATGCATTGTTCGGTCCAGAGTTTGAACCAGTAGTCTTTAGGTACTTGGACGATATAATCATTGTTAATGATGATTATAAGGAACATTTGCAGTGGTTGGAAATCGTTCTGAGGAAATTGGCTATGGCGGGTCTGGTGGTCAATCCGGAAAAGTGTGAGTTTGGGTATGCAAGTGTAACTTATCTGGGTTATGTCTTGGACAAAGATGGTTTGCGGCCAGATAAAGATGAAATTGCACCGGTTTTAGAGTATCCATTACCAACCAATATCAAGCAACTGCGACTGTTTCTTGGTATGGTGGGATGGTACTCACGCTTTATTCCGAGGGACAGTGAACTTAAAATTCCACTATTTCGACTTTTACAGAAGGGTAAAATTTGGGAGTGGAAGAGTGAACAGGAGGAGGCGTTCCAAACGCTCAAGGAGAAATTGGTTTAAGCGCCAGTGTTGGCACGGCCAGATTTCTCCCGAATGTTCACCATTCAGAGTAATGCGAGCGACACAGCGATTGGAGCGGTCTTGACTCAAGGGTCAGATGATGTGGAACATCCTATTGCCTATGCAAGTAAAGCTCTTACTGCAGCTGAACGCAATTATAGCGTGACGGAAAGAGAGTGCTTGGCATTATTGTGGGCAATAAAGAAATTTCGTCCGTATATTGAGGGGACGAGATTCACGGCAATCACAGATCATAGTGCTCTTAACTGGTTGAGGAATCTTAAGGATCCTTCAGGACGTTTGGCGCGATGGGCACTCGAGATGCAACAGTGGGATTTCGACATTGTGCAACGTCGTGGTGATATGGTGAACCATCATGTTCCAGATGCGCTGTCTCGCATGTTCGAGGAGGATGTGGAGGAAATTGCGGCTTTCGAATCTATTCAGGATACTTAGTATTTGAAACGCAAAGATCTGGTGCAGCGTTTTCCTCAACGTTTTCCTTGTTGGTTGGTTGAAAACGATAAATCATCGTCATCGAGACGATCCTTTGTTGTTACCAATCATTGGGCAAGAGGAAGGGTGGAAGCTGGTGGTGCCAGCTGAGTATCGTGAGGAAGTATTGACGAATGCTCGCGCGGAAAAATCAGCCGGTCATTTGGGGGTGGACAAAACGTATTCCAGAGTAGCGATGGAATATTATTTTCCTGGCACATGGCATGATGTCCAGCAATTTGTTCGCCAATGCCCTGACTGCCAGAGATTTAAGGTCTCACAAGAAGGTCCTCAGGGACTAATGGGTCATCGTATTGTGGAACAACCTTGGGTGGTTGTGGCGGTTGATTGCATGGAGTTTCCTCCTAGCAAGAGCCAATGTAAGCATTTGGTGGTTTTTCAGGATTTATTTTCTCTTTGGGTGGAGGTAAAACCTCTCAGATCAGCGGATGGTAAATCGATTGCCAAGGCTTTTGAGGAATTGATACTTTTTCGTTAGGGAACTTCATATTTTCTTTTGGCGGATAATGGCAAGGAGTTCGACAATAAACACCTTAAGGCGGTTTTGGAGGAGTATGGTGTCAAACATTTGACAACTCCACCATATCATCCGCAGGCCAATCCGGTGGAGAGGAGCAATCGTACGCTCAAAACGATGATAGCAACTTTTGTGAGCTCTGATCATCGCGAATGGGATAAGCATGTTTACGAGTTTAGGCATGCGGTCAATACTGCGGTTCAGGCTTCGACTAAGGTGTCGCCGGCATTTTTAAATTACGGACGACAGCCTCAACCAGTCAAAAGTTTGCGTCGCGCGGTTGAGGGTCAGAAATTGGTTGAACAAATTAATCCTGAAGTTTGGTGTGATCGACTGAAGAGGTTAGAAGCGTTGAGGGATTTAGTGGCTCGTTTTATCGATAAAAGTAGATAAAAACAAGCGGAACACTATAATCGGAATAAACGTGCAGTGACCTTTTATGTCGGTGATAGGGTATTGTGGCGGTCACACAAGTTATCGAATGCGAATCAACGGTTTTCGGCGAAACTTGCGCCTAAATATGAGGGCCCGTTTGAGATTTTGAAAAAGCTCTCGTCCACGGTATATGAGTTGAAATCTAATGATAAGCGACGTGTGGCTAAGGTTCACGTTTCTGACCTTAAACGGTATATTGTTTTTATTCTGGGTTGTAATGCTCTTCTTTGTGATACTCTTGAACCAATAGTGCTTTGATCCAGTGTAGATTTTGGAGTAGGTGATTGTAATGTTCGTCGTTGTGCTACTCTTGAACCAATAGTACTTCGGTCTAAAGTGGATTTTGAAGTGGATGGTTTTAATATTGATTTGGAGGTTGTAATTTCGATTTTTGAGGATTAGAAGGAATGGTTGATGAGGTTTTAGTTGGATTTTTAGTGTGTAACAAGGTGTTTTTGTTACTGAGACGTTGTGGTTTAAAACTATGGTTAGGTTAGTTTGCACTTTTCATAAGTCCTTCCGAAGGAACTTTGAACTATTGTGGGTCACTAGGTGACGGGCATAATTGAGGTTTACGAATTTTTACAAGGTTTGGCGGCAATAGTCGAAGTTTTCCTTATAGGTTTTCTATGCATGAGTGTGAGCGGTGTGGACCGATGGACTTGGACGATGGGAAGGAGAGAGAAAAAGTACCGGCGTCTCAGCTGTAGTTGATTCACTTTCGTCTCGTGGTACCGGCGTGTTTGAGTTGAATTGAAAGTTATTTTCCGACGCGAATGTAAATTGTGAGTGAATAAATATTCAAAAGGATTAATTGGAGTATATTTTTCAATACGTGTGTTCTCCACTTTCCTTGTTGTTTGCGGGCTGGCGTTTGGTGAGTAGTTTATAATTCATTGTTGGAAATTCTCTGCCTCAACGTTTTTTGCATCAACGCTGGTCTTGGTGGTTTTGCCTCTCTTGAGAGAGTTGTGTAAATTGTGAATCGGGTTAATATTCACGGAATGTGTTTTTCAGTGACTGGTTAAGATGCTTTTGGTTTAATAATAATATTTATTTAATTTATCAATTATCCGGTCGCAAGTGTTTTTGTCAATGCGTTTGTTGATCAAAATTTTTACTTGTTTTTGATCGTTACTGGTTTGGGAATTTTCGTCAATATCCTTTTCCATAACATTTCTGGATAGAGCATCGGCATTTGTGTTTAGTTTTCCCGATTTGTGTTGAAATTCGTACTCATAATCTCTCAATTTTAATCTCCATCTTATTAATCGTTGTCCTGGATCTTTTATAGTGTCGATCCATCTCAATGGCTCGTGGTCGCTGACTAAAGTGAATTTCTTACCATAAATGTAAGGTCTAAAATGATGAACTGCATATAGAACGGCTAGACATTCTTTTTCAGTTGTGGAATAATTTATTTCTGGCGCGTTTAATACTCTGGATAGATAAGCGATAGGTAGATCGAATCCATCCTTTTCCTGACTTAGTACTGCACCTATAGCGTAATCGGATGCATCTGTTGTTAAAGTAAAAGTTTTTTCATAGTCTGGATACTGCAAAATTGGTTTGGTGCATAGAGCTTCTCTTAGTTCATTAAAACTGTCTTGTTGTTCTTGTTTCCATTCGAATTTTACATCCTTTTTTAATAAATTGGACAATGGTTTGGCTTTGGCTGAAAAGTCCTTGATAAATCTTCGATAATATCCCGCTAATCCTAAAAAATCCTAATTCTCATTTAATGCTCTAAAATCAATTACGATTCTCCACTTTTTCTTACCACTTCCATCAATCTTTTTCGGAATTATAAGCAATGGCGAGTTGTATGGTGAACAGGAAGGACCTATAGCTCCTTCTGATTTCATTCCATCAATAACTTTATCGATTTCTTCTTTTTGAGATGGGGAAAATCTATATTGTTTAACATGAATTGGTATTTCATCTTTAGTAATGATTTTATGTTGAACTTTATGAGTTGGAGTTAGTTGTTCTCCAGGGAGATGAAAACTGTCCGGGAATTCTGTTACTATTTGTTGGACATGTTCTTTTTCATCTTTATTTAAATAATCCAATCTTAGATATTCTAATATTGCTGGAACTCTATCTATTAAAGGTGTATATTCTTCTTCTGTGGAGTATTCATCCGAATCTTCGCCTGGTAATTTGTAAAATTCGAAAGGAATTAATTCCTGAGGTGGTATGTCAATTTCGGCGTCTTCAGATGTCATATTTATGGCATAGATGTGACAAATTCCATTCTCATTGGTTACTACACATTCACCTACTAGTAATCCTTCTGCTGTTTTTATTAGAGGTAAATATCCTTCTTTTAATTCTGTGATTAGAACATCGATTGGTATTACTTGTCTAGTTCCTCATCAGGGGATGATTAATTTTTATAAATTTGTGCACCTTCAAATAAGGTGGATGATATATTGTATAGATTCAATTCTATCGATAAACATTTAAAATTTACTTTAGAATTATCTAATAATAATAAAATCAATTTTTTAGATCTTTCCCTCTCAATTGACAGTAATAACTTTGTTATAACAAATTGGTTTCGTAAATCTATTTAGACTGGCAGATATATGAATTTCTATTCGCATCATCCTGTAAGTTATAAAATTGGCATTATATACACTCTAGTTGATAGGGCTATAAAATTGTCAGATCAACAATTCCATCCTGAATATCTTGATATTGTTAAAAGAACTTTACTACTTAACGAATATCCAATTGATTTGTTAAATAGAAAGATTTCACGAAGGTATAATGCTCTTACTAATAACTCACATAAGAGAAAAATAAACAACAACAATCTTCCGACTAAAAAGATCATAAGCATTCCATATATTCAAAATTTTGATGAAATTCTATTTAATATTTTCAAACAACATAACGTTCAATTAGTTTTTACTAATTCTAATAATTTAAAAAATACTATCTTTCCTAATTTTAAAGATTCTACAGAGAAATTTCAGAAAGTTGGATGTCTATATAAAATTCAATGCAAAAATTGCAACAGTTGTTATATAGGAGAAACTTTAAGACATCTTAAAACTGGAATAAAAGAACATAAACGTTATGTCACTAACAATCAAAATGTTAATGCTTTAACTAATCACACCGTTGATAATAATCACTCTTTTGATTTTGATAATATAAATATTTTACATATTGAAACCAATGATTGGAAAAGAAAAAATTTAGAAATGTTCTATATAAAAAACAATACTAATAGTATTAATTATAGAACAGATATAGATAATTTGGATAAAGTATATTATAATTTAATTACTTCTTTTAAAACATAATTTTAAAAAATCTAATAACATAGAACTCTTCTTTACTAGCTATACCTGGATCATATTACCCAACCTTTCGAACCCAACCTCTCTGTCAAAACTCTCTAATCACAGAAGCACATTTCTATAAAAATCTGTCCGCCCACTGGGCGGAAACATTCTCATCCGCGCTTCGCGCGGGTGCTCGCTAGTTTCAGCGCGCCTCGGGGCACGCGAACATTTGTTGTCGCGCTTCGCGCTCCGACAACTACTTCGTACGTCACGCTCCGCACGTTGTTGCGCGCTTCGCGCGCAAATGACTCGCTGCGCTCGTGATGGTTTCCGGACGTTGTACACTATTTGCGTTCTTCATCTTATTTCTGCTTATACGTTAAATTTCTATTAGATATATTTTATAAAAAAGTTAAAATTCAATTTCCTGACTCCTCCACAAAAGATATTTCGCTGTATTTCGAATTTAATCAACTGCGACTTTGTATTAGACACGCCGTACTTTTTTTGAGAGGCTACAATATTTATTTGTCTTAAAGTTACTACGACTTTAAGGTTTACATTCTCATCAAATATGTGCTGATTTGAAGATTATCACAGAAGGAACAACACTTGTAATTGAGATAATTCATTTTTGGCACTGATATGAAAACAAAAATTTAATTTGTATAATTTATGTTTTATTAATTGACTCCAGGAATATCCACTTTTATTTTAAACAAAAAACACTCTAATCGGTTTAAAATTTTTGGCTATAGTCATTCATAAACAGTAAAATCATGCATCAGTATTTATGTTACCTCTGGTAAATTGCAAAATTAAAAGAAAATACACCTCTCTAGGTAAAATATGTAAAAAGTTAGTAATTAACAATAATATTAATAATTTGTTTAAACAAATATAAATTTAAAAATTGCACAGAATTCTTACGAATTTATAGCCTGACATTCTCCAAAAAGAAAAATTTTGAAGTTATACGCGCTTTATTTAAAATTTTACCATTAAAAAAAACTTATTATTCTTTTCTCATGTAAAACTGTCAATTTTCCCCATTTTTCATATACATTACGCGACAATACAAAACAACAGCTGATGACAACGTACACACAGTGAGTTGCAGTGTTGCCAGACGTTTCAAAGTACCGAGCAAGTTTTTATATGTTTCTAACGTTTCTTCATGTTTCGGCTAATGCTTCACTCACTATAAATCTCAATTTTTTGCACTTTTTTGAAAATAACTTTTTTGTTTTTTGTTGTACAAAAAAGTGTTGAAAGAAAAAGTTGTTTGTTTTTGCTCATATTTTGAGGAAAAAAAAAATTTTTTTTTTTGAAAATTGCAAAAAATACAAAATTTTGAAAATTTCAAAATGTTGTATTTTTGTTGTTTTTTGACGAAATTGGCTGCCCAACGAACTTAGGCTTTATTTCTACGGACTAAGAAAGAGTGCCAAATTTCAAGTCGATTCATTAAAATTCATTCGAGTTATCGTCGAGACAAATTTTTCTACAGACAGACGACAGACAGACAAACAGATAGACAGACACTTTTCTAAAAACCATTTTTTTGGAATCAGGGGGTCATGAAACGTAAAGATTTAGCAAAATTAGACAATGCTCAAAATCGCACAAATCCAAGACTTTCTCATTTTTGATGAGAATGTAAAAATGTGATTCTTCAAAATCTTTAAAACAAACTAAATTAAAAAAATTACAAATATGGAAAAAAAAAAATTTTTTTTGAAAAAAATTTTTTTTTATGTGCTTACGTTTTTTGTAAAGGGTAAGAGAAAAAATTTTTTATTTTCTTTCTTTCACAAATTGAAATATAACCTTTAAAAAAATACACATTATAATTACATTTAAAACAATTTTATTTTCTTTTTCAGATCTTGTTATAATTTTAGTCCTTTTTGAAATCTTTTGTGTTTGTCTTATTTTCAAATGATGTATTTATAAAAATTAATCATCCCCTGATGAGGAACCATATATGGTTCGAAACTAGTAGGGATTGTAAATAAACATCAACTAAACAAAACCGTATTTAGGCCTTATCATTATTTAACAAAATTTACATTATACTATTAGTGGGTGCTTATTAACTTTCATTGTCAAAAAATTGTAATTTCTAATTGAATGTCACATTAAGAAGAAGCAATAAAAATTTTGTGCACATAAAAAAATTTATATGAAATAATTAAAATTGATAAAATATACTCACGTAGCAGTATCACTCCTACACTGAAAAAACCTAGTCTCAAAATAAGTATCATACGCTACTCATTTTGAGTTGCAACAAAAATGAGACTCTTAGGTGGCGCCACGTTCTATGGCGTTTAACATAGTCTCATTTTGAGATGCAACAAAAATGAGACTGGGTTTTTTGTGTGTATGCTATTAATAATAATATAGCGATATAATTATCCCAAACATAATCATTAATTCAGGATGTCTACTGACTGG
The DNA here is from genome assembly GCA_032872475.1 of Leptopilina myrica (nomen nudum). Classification (NCBI taxonomy): domain Eukaryota; kingdom Metazoa; phylum Arthropoda; class Insecta; order Hymenoptera; family Figitidae; genus Leptopilina; species Leptopilina myrica (nomen nudum). The sequence continues at coordinate 33,756,064 of CM065459.1, read as the reverse complement.
AAAAACCGGAAAATGCCGGAAATTTTTTCAACAAAATAAAAAACTGCTTTGTATTTCAATTTTTATAGATATTTATACTACGTTCTCTAAATTTGAATTAGTTAAAAATAATTTATTTGAAACTATAAAGTCAGATAAATAGTTATTTATACCAAATATGAATTACTTAAGACAAATTATTTGGAATAATTGGATCTAATAAATATTGCTTTAAATCAATTAGAAAAATTATTTAATTCAACATAATGAATGCATGGTTTTTAATTCAGATAAATGTTTATTTGCATTAATGAAATAATTTTTTTGAAGTAACTAAATATTTATTTGTATAAAATATTCAATTATTCATCATAATTAATTCTTTTAATTCAGACAGATATCGCTTTAATAGCGTTAAACAATTAATTAAAATCTTAATTTGTGTTAAATAAATAAAACTTTTTATCATTTTTATAATTATAAAAATAATAAAAATTTAAATTTTGTACTATCGATTCTACCTTCTAAGGGACTCTCTATATAGCTTGAAATTATTAGGCACTAAATTTATACAATTAAATAAAAATCTAAAATCTACGGGGATCGAACCTAGACGCATCTACCTAACACCTAAGACCTATATAACCTGATTGCCTTCACTACATAGACAATCGAACCGACTATTGGAAAATTATATTCGATATGTCTATATAAATTGTAAGTGTAAACGTTTCAAGATTTCTTATTATTTTTATAAAATTATTTTAAATTAATACGAATAATTCTAATATTTTTGGCCGATTTTTAGAGGTCGACTAAAATCCTACGTGGAATTGCCCATATATACACTGTAAAAAAATCTTGTGTAAATTTACAATGTCCGACGTTGGAAAGTTTGGCCACATGTCCGACGTTGTAATTATACATAATGTAGCATGATGTAAAATAACATGCTACACTATGTATAATTACAACGTCGGACATTGTAAATTTACACAAGATTTTTTTACAGTGTATAATATAAATATAAATAAATATATTTAGAATTTGCAATTATCAGTCTCTCAAACTTTGTTAAACATTTTTCCTTTGTTTTTTAACAATTTTCATAAAAATTAGAAGTCACGTAAAAATGGGAGGGGGTGGGAGGTAATAGAATGTATCACGGTTGATCACTTGGGGGGTGGGGGCTCATAAATTTCCCGAAAACCAGTCACGTGATTTATGGACGTCCCCTAAGTATGTTCGTATAGTGAATGAGCCAGTGTTTAAAAGACAAAGATAGAAAATATGAATTCAGCCAATTGAGTATAACTTATGAGTGAAAGCTACCAATGGGATTGGCGTTACTATAGTTCGAGATATTTTGAGAGATTTCTTATATGGGGCATTTCATGTCAAGTGATCAAGGTGGAGAAAAATTTTTCTCTAATCGTAGCAAAACTTGGGGCTTTTGTAGTACTCATAGATAGTAATTTTTCGTAAAAATATTTTTTTACCTAGTCCAATATTTTCCGAGGGGGAGGGGGTTAAATTTTTGTGTTTTTCAGTACAATGCTTATTTCAATAATTTTTTACTCTTAAACAATTAAACATACAAATTTGACAAAGTACATTTTGGAAAGGTTTTTTCATGCTCTTTCGATTGGAAATAAGCATTTTGAAAAAAAAAAATTTTTGACCCAAAAAAATCAAAATTAATAATAAATTTCAATTTTTGGGGCAGAAAGACCCAATTTTTTTTTTTTTTTTTAAACGAAAGCTGAGGTTTTTTCCTAAAAGGACATATAAATGGTAAAGTGGGACTAGAATGTTTAAACATTGAAAAAAAGAATTTTCTCCTAAACGGAGCTTAAAACCGGGATTTGAGCGCTCCGGCGAGTAGAAAACTCTTTTTTTCAATGTTTAAACATTCTAGTCCCACTTTACCATTTATATGTCCTTTTAGGAAAAAACCTCAGCTTTCGTTTAAAAAAAAAAAAAATTGGGTCTTTCTGCCCCAAAAATTGAAATTTATTATTAATTTTGATTTTTTTGGGTCAAAAAATTTTTTTTTTCAAAATGCTTATTTCCAATCGAAAGAGCATGAAAAAACCTTTCCAAAATGTACTTTGCCAAATTCGTATGTTTAATTGTTTAAGAGTAAAAAATTATTGAAATAAACATTGCACCAAAAGACCCCTTGATCACTTGACGCGGAATCCCCCATATAGGAGTACAATTTTTATTTTATCGTTATGACATGGAGAACATATTTTTTTATTAACATTTTATAAACAAATAATTTGAAAAATGATAAAAAATAAAAAAAATTATAAACAAAAATATATTCGATTAGCGCAATTCCAGACGAAAAAAGTCACATTTTATTTTTTAAATCTGTCAACTGGAACTCGAGAAAAAAAATTTTTAAATTGAACAGTACAAAAAAATTCAATCCTTATTAATAAAATCATATGTCTGTCTGTACATTGCTTAAAACTTCAAAATTTTAGCATAAATATTTGTTATTGACATCAAGGATTCCAGAAATAATCTTAAAAATTTTAATGTATGTATATATATATACTAGGAAGGCTCCGCCCCCCTGCGAGCTTCGCGCGCCAACCCCCTAACTACTTCTTATATTAATTTTAATTTTCAAATCATGTTCTCTTAATATGAAAGCATGGTAATAAGTTAGAGTAAATTATATCAGGCGATACTAAAAGAAAGCACTTAAAAAGAATTTTACTTTACGGACATGATTATGATCTCATAGTGCCCTTATAGATACTTCTTTATACCTAAAGGTAAAAAAATTGGTTAAATTTGGCATACATTTTGCAGTATCATCAAAGACCTAAATTTTGAGGGTAGCGGGAATTGTTTGTCAAATTTAGACGTTTAGTTCAAAACTGCCCTCAAAATTGACCTAAATTTTGAGGGTAGCGGAAATTGTTTTTCAAATTTTGACGTTTAGGTCAAAACTGCCCTCAAAATTGACCGAAATTTTGAGGGTAGCGGGAATTATTTGTCAAATTTTGACGTTTAGTTCAAAACTGCCCTCAAAATTGACCTAAATTTTGAGGGTAGCGAAAATTGTTTCTCAAATTTTGACGGTTAGGTCAAAACTGCCCTTAAAATTGACCGACATTTTGAGGGTAGCGGAAATTGTTTGTCAAATGTTGACGTTTAGTTCAAAACTGCCCTCAAAATTGACCTAAATTTTGAGGAGAGCGGACATTGTTTTTCAAATTTTTACGTTTAGGTCAAAAATGCCCTCAAATTTGACCTAAATTTTGAGGGTTGCGGGAATTGTTTGTCAAACTTTGACGTGTAGATTAAAACTGCCCTCAAAATTGACCTAAATTTTGAGGGTAGCGGAAATTGTTTCTCAAATTTTGACGGTTAGGTCAAAAATGTCCTCAAAATTCTCCTAAATTTTGAGGGTTGCGGGAATTGTTTGTCAAATTTAGACGTTTTGTTCGAAACTGCCCTCAAAATTGACCTTTATATTGAGGGTAAATGTGAGACCGTTATTTATCCTCTTTTTGACCTAGGTTAAAAAATAGGTCAAATTTGACGTAAGTTTTGACGGCCTCTTGGAAAAGGGCACCCTTAGAACTTTCTGAAACAGCGGCGGCGGCGATATGATTTTATATTAATAGGGATAGATATATATATATATATATGCCTGTCACAAAATCTTTGTACCCCAATCACACAAAAACGCGTTCACCGATTGAACCAAATTTGGCTGAATATTAGACCTTGGGCCAAGGAAAGTTTATAAATTTACTAATTTGAAAAATATTAATAAGAACTGGAGATGTTCAATTTAAAAAAATCAAAAATTTTCAATTTTACATTTTTTAAAAATGCTTTTAAACTTTCTATAACTGAATATAACATGTTATTTAGTCATATTTCAGAATAATTTTGCTAAAAATAATGTCTTAACCAAGATGTAAGAATAAAGATCTTTCAAAAAAATTTAGAAGTCGAAATTTTTCAAATTTTACATTTTTTAATGTATTGCTTTTAAACGCTCTATAATTGAGTTTTACATGTTATTTAGGCACATTTTAGCATAATTTTGCAAAAAATACTATCCTATAACTAAGATATAAATATAAAAATATTTCCAAAAAATCGAAAATTTCACACTTTTTAAGGAAAGCTTTTAAAATATCTGTTTAAAAATGGTTTTAATGTCAAAAACCGAGAAAAATATAATTGATACTAATTACTATTACACTTAAGTCAGTAGTATTTTTGGAATCTGTGATTAAGATTTTAACGTCAAAATAAAACAATTCAGTATTATTTATTCACCCAATTTATATAATATTATCTACTTGCAAGAATTTTAGAAATATTGAAAATAGAATTTTTTGTTATTAAAATGGTATTGCAGGATGTCAATAATTGAAAGCCACATGTGATACAATTCAAGCACTATGCTACTGGGTAATAACTTACATGTTAAAAGTTTTTTATTTTAATTCAAGATTTTACTTTTAAAGATGTTTTGAGGAATTCTAAAATGTGCCTAAATAACATGTAAAACTCAATTATAGAGCGTTTAAAAGCAATACATTAAAAAATGTAAAATTTGAAAAATTTCAACTTCTAAATTTTTTTGAAAACATCTTTATTCTTACATCTTGGTTAAGACATTATTTTTGGCAAAATTATTCTGAAATATGACTAAATAACATGTTATATTCAGTTATAGAAAAAATGACTTTTCGCAAAAATGTCGATTTGCAAAAGTGCCAATTTGCAAAAATCATGATTTCCTTTTCATTTGCTTTTGGAATAAACAGGCGTATCAAAGAAAATATTAAATACCTACACTAACCTGTCTCTATAATTAAACAGTTTATTAGAAGACATTTATATTGTTCAACGGAAAAAGGCGCGAGTCGGACTAGAATTAAATCTCGTTAAGGTACTGCTACAGCGCAGGCAGCAATGAACTGTGGCAGTACCTCTACTTGCCGCCGGTTAATTTTCTTTCTACATGCATGGTCAAATTTTATATTTTAAAAAAAAAATAATATAGAAAAATGTCTGAGAGACCAGCAGAAGTAAAGTAAGTATATAACATATATATGTATATCATATATTTTAATGAAATTTTTATTTTAAAAAAAGTATCTCATTATCATCCAGTTTTATTTTTTATTGATGATGTCTGTTTTAGAGATATCATCATTATAGAGTTATAATTTTATATTCTTAGTATGTTTTACATATATTAAAACAATTTTTGTGTTCTATATTATTATTTTTAAATTATTCAGTTAATTTCAAAACAGCAAAATATGTCGTAAATCTTTTACATAAACTGCAAGGAATCTTCTCACCACGTGACTAATAGCGTACAGTAATAAATTTATAATTTGATTATAAAAATTTTTGTCGGTAAAGTTTAACGAAATTAAATTTAAAATATATAATTTTAGACTAAAGCCATTTTTTTTGCAAATTGTAAAAAGTAGCTTCACCTCTGATCCCTCCTGCAGACTTTGCACTCATCTACTAAAACCTACTACTATTTACTACTTTTGGTCACTTTATGCTACTTATTTGGATACTTTTTTAGGTTTAAAAAATCACAGGAACTTAATTAATTTAGAATAGCATTTTCAAAACATTATCGAAAAAATTAATTATTAGTATTTTAAATACATCGCTGTGGCTATTTCTCCCATCAACGGATGAAATAGGAGATACGCCGCAGTTCATTTATTTCGCCCGTCAGTAAAAATCATTTATTTGTAAAAATATTTTATTACTAATTTTTCTATTTTTATTTTCAGGAGAAAGAAATCATTTACCATGTGTTGTGAATTTTTTTTATTATCAAAATATTATTGATAAAAGGGATAATTGTGAAATTTTTTGTTTAATTATAAAAAACCCAAGATGGATGACTCCTTCCTCCTCAAAATAAAAACAGAAAAATTTACAAATATTTTTACTTAGTAATTACTGACGGACGAAATATTTCTCATATTTCGCACGTATTTTTTTACCATGTATTTTTCTTTTACATTTTAATAACTCTCTTCTCAAGAATTTAATTATTTACACAAATACTTTTGGGATAGAATTCAATTATGTCGATAAATAGTCAGCACGAGAATTCAATTATTTTTAAAAGCAATACATTTTTTGTTGAAAATTCAAGTATTTAAAAAAATTCTAATAAAATCGTTCGCATAAATTCAATTATTATATTATAATTATTTTTGTGAATAATATTATTTCTCAGGAATTCATTCTTAAAATTAATTATCGAATCCAAAGTCTGTCCTTCAAGTGTTATTATGCATTATATTGAAAATTTTTTTAATTTAAAATATACCTACAATAAACAAATAGTATCTATTTTTTAGCTCCGCAGACCCATTTCACAGGAAACATTCGCACAATGGATTCCATTATTTACTTGAAAAATAAAAAAACTCAGTATGGTAAATATTATATTTTAAATAATTTCCAAAAAATTTAAGAATAATTGTTAACAATATTAACCTTTCATTGATTTTTTTCGAAATTATTTTTGTATTGAAGAAAATAATTCAATTAGTGTAGTGGTGCCAGTGAAAGAAAATTTAAGCAAATGTATACTTTCGATATTTTTACTTTTAACTGACATTCATGAATTTTATTTGAAACATATGCAATGGATGAATAGCCAAATTTCTGAAGAATTCAAAAAATTCAATTATTTATTATATATAAGTTTGATATATTATACATTTTCATACATTTTTTATAAATTAATAAAAAAAAACCACGCGAATTTTAATACAAAATATTTCATTTTTTCCATTTCTAATTAGAATTTAATTATTTTTACAAAAAGCAAAATTATGTTTTCAAAAATTCAATTATTTTCAAAACTTTTAATTAATTTATAAAAGTTATTAATAAAATTGTTTGTAAAAATTAAATTTTAAGACACATTTAATTATTGAATAAATTATTTACTTTTGTATTTAAATAATAGAATTCTTGTAGAATTGTTTAAATAAAATCGATTTAAACATGAATTTTAGTTATGAAATGCATTTTTAAAAATAATTCAATTTTAAAAAGGTTTCAATCCAAATCTTTAAAAATCTAAATTTTTCTTATTTTTAACTAATAATTCTGTAGAATTAATTTTTTTCAAAAGGTTTATTTAAATTTCTTTCTTTTTAAATTCCTCGGAAGAGTTCAATTTTAAAAAAAATTTTAATATATTTCGAATACATTAAATTATTTTCTAAAATATTAATAAATTCTTCGAAACAATTCAATAATTTTTATTAATAGTACCTAAAATTCTTCGCAAGAATTGAATTATTTTTACAAATAATAAAATTCTTTGCAGGAATTAAATTACTTTCAAAACATCTTTAATTAAATTTTTCTGAATAATTTAAATATTTTCATAAAAATCAATTATTTCCTTAAATTTAAATAATCTTTTCGGAACAATTCAACAATAATAAATATTTATTTAGCAAAATTATTCAAGTTTTGAATAATTTTAAAAAAGAATTTATTAATGTTTTCGAATAATTTTACTTTTGAAGGAATTTGTAAATAAATTTAATAAAACATTTTTTTCGGTATCTAATAATTTTTATAGTGAATTGAGTATCTGAATTTTAAAAGGGTACTTTTAGCATTAGTTTTAAATGATAAAAATACCTTTTTAAGATCCGGGGCCTCAATTAGGGTTTTCTTTAGGGTCATGGTCAAAATTCTGCCTGGAAATCAGGGAAAAGTCTGGAAAAAACAAAGTTAAATTGTTGTGGCAACCATGTTACATCAATAACAATGTTTCTAATATTTCTAATATTCTTCTAAAACTCTATATTTGAGACAAGGTTTTTTTCCAAAATAAAAAATTATATATTTATATATTTTTTTCAGAAAAATTAGCTGCACTGCATAAAAGAGTAGTGAATGACATCAAGCTGAAGACTGATAAAAAGAAAAAATACATCATGCAAATACCATCTCTGTTGTTACACAGTGACTTCTGTGCGCAGCTCAGTCGGCTGTGGGATTTATTAGATTCCAACAAAAAAAGTCCAATAGATTTTTTGAATGATGCTGCATACAGTTGCTGTCAATTGAGAGTGGAATATTTTGCAGTATCAGTACAAATATCAGATTTATCACCCGATGAAGGAAATTCTACCGAAGAAGACGAGGAAACAAATAATAATTTATTAATCCCAGAGGTGATATTAATAGAAGAACCAAATCCTGACGACAACATTGATGTTGATTCTGCTGATAATCCTTTAAATATTGCTGGATCATCAAATACAGCAGCAAATGATGGTGAAAATAGAATATTAACAGGAGGTAAAAATAATAATTTTATTATTTCAGCAGGGTTCGAACTAGGTCCGTAAATTTCGTAAAAGTCAGTACTTTTTCTTGTAGTCCGTAAAAGTCCGTAAATCGATTGAAAAAGGATGAAAAGTTCGTAAATTGTACGACAGAATTTGGATAATCAGTGTAGCCACATGACAGTAAAGTCTCGGAAATTTAGAATTATTTTCATAAATAATAAAATTCAATGCAGAATTTCAATTATTATTATTAATACAATTTTAATCAAATTTCTCGAAAAAATTCTTTAAAGATTTTATTAAAATTCTTCAAAAGGATTTAATTTTATAAAAATTTAATGAAATTCTTTATGGGAATTGAATTTTAAGAAACATTCAATTATTCAAAAAACTATTTATTTTTATATTTAAATAATATATTAGTAGAATTTTTTCATAAATATTGATTTAAAAATGGATTTAAATAAAGTTTTTAGATTATAATTAAATATTAAAAGCATTGAAGCGTAAATTTTTAGAAATAATTGAATTTTGGAAAGGTTTCTGATTAAAATATTTGATAATTAGAATTTTTCATATTTTTAACTAACAATTCTGCAGAATTTTTTGTAAAATTGAATCGGGAACAAATAAATTAAAAAATTTTTTAAAAACTTTTTCAAAAATTATTAAAAATAGTGGATTTATAGTGTTAAAAAGTAATAAAATTCTTCTTAGGGATTCAATTATTTTTACAAATATTTAAACTCATTGCAGAATTTTAATAATTTTTAATACAATTTTAATCGAATTTCTCGAAAAATTTAATTATTCTTTAAAATTTTATTAAAATTCGTTTATAGAATTTAATTATTCGGAAATTTATTGATAATGATTCTTGATGATTTTTGATTTGTAAAGTTCGTATCTTTAATTACTTTGACTGGTTCGAGCCCTGTTTAAGATAGTACAATATATTGAAAGTGTTGGAGAATATTATTAAAAGAATCGGTATTAATTAAATTTATTATTAAATCCATTTTTTTTTATTTTCATAAATTGAATTTTTGGTTTTAAAGATAGAGTTTTGGAATGCTGCACATGCAATTTATATTATGTATATAAATGTTCTTAAGATAGTTTTAAAGATAAGAAAATGTCAATGGTCTTAAATACAATTATTTTCTAAAATTCATTTGAATAATAATACAGTCTCTAGTTTTCATTTTCCCGTAATATTATGTTATTCAGTAGGATGTATTTCCTAACTAAACTATATGGGATACATGACCACTGAATAACATGTAATGTATATTGTAATTGCCCCTGACAATTAGCAATGCTAAAAACAATGCAAATGACACTAAAAATTACACATTTTTCTACACATTATTTTTTCTTATATATACACAGCCTAATAAGTAATTTCTTATATATCTTTATGAAGTTTATAGTTAGCTTTTGAGTAAGCTCTTCTTTTTCTTTAAAACAATTTCCTTGACGGTTCGAAGTTGTTGATTTATTGATGATCAACATTATCAGTGTTGATTAATCAATAATTATTGATATAAAATTAACATTAACATAATGAAAAAAATATATAAAAAGAAATAAATTTAGACTTACGTAAAGTAATTGAATCCTTACAGATAATGTTATTATTTATGAAAATAATTTAATTGTGGAGAACAATTTATGTAATTATAAAGATAATTGAAATTTTTAAAGTTTTGAAATTTGGAAATTACTTTTGAAAATAATTAAATTGTTTTTTAGAATTTTATGAGAATAATTGAATTTTGCAGAAAATTTTTTTTACAGTTTCAAGAAATAATTATATTTTTTTGACGAATTTTAATAAGTTTTTTTTAAAGAATAATTACTTTTTTCATTGAATTTGATTAAAATTGTATTAAAAATAATTTAAATTCTGCAGAGAGTTTTACTGTTTATCAAAATAATTGAATATTTTGCGAAGAAATTTTTAAAAATAAAATTATAATTACGATGACAAACTTGCCTTCATTATTTTCGAATAATTTTAATAAAATTCTTTAAAAGATTATAATTATTATTTTTAATAAAATGTAAAGAAATTTTAATTAAAAAATCTTATTTTTCAGAATTTTCAAATAAACTTTACGAAAATTCAATTTTTTACAACATTTTAAGGGTGACTCTTTATAAAATTCAATTATTGATCAATTATTAAATTAAAATAGGGAATTAAATTAAATTCCCGACTATTTCTCGGTTAATAGACATCCTGTTAAAGTTTTTAGCATATTGTTAAAAATTTGTAGTTCAACTTGTCAATTAAAACCTGTGGTACTCGAAAACATCAGAGTACTCAAAATTTTCGAGTAGTCCATTTAATTCGAGCTTTTAATTTTAAAAAAATTGAAATGGATAATTTTTTATTTTTTTCAATAGCTCCAGGTATTTTAAATTAAAAAAATTTAATTAAAAATTGAAGTAGAAAATTTTGGATTTTCTCAAGGCTCAAATTAAATCGAGTACTTGAAATTATTCAAGCTTTTTATAAATCTCGGCTCGGCTCGTAAAATGAGAAGCTCGAAAATACTCGATTGAGCTTCGAGCTTTTTGAACTTTAAAATATACAATAATGAAAGATCAATTACACAGGCCAACAAAATTTTGTGGCCTAACCAATAGAAGCTGATTTTTATAGGATTTTGTCCATAGAATACGAATTTGACCTTGAAAATATTGGATTGGCTCCAGTTTTTAATCAATTTACGTTTCATTATAGAAAGTATGCATTTTTGGCATTTTTTGAATGATTGTACAACAATACACAGAAACAGTAAATTTGTCCGCATAACACCAATTGAAAGCTTAAACACTGATCTTGAATATCCAAAAACAAAAAATGTAATTTATGTACACTTTAACCTATAATGTCCAAAAAAACATACGCTGTTCCATAAACGTATTAAAATTAATATTACTTTTGACCATGTAAGGTAATTCAAGTAAAAATTAGTGTCTCTGGCGTTTTTATAATCGCTAGTTACAAATCTGCTATGAAATATAAAAATTACAAGTGGCGGACCAAATTTTTAAAGATAATTTACGCCTTTTATGATAAAAATTTAAAATTTTTTAAAAATTGTTATTTATATTGTTATTTAAATTACCTTACATGGTCAAAAGTACTGTTGTTTTCAATATGCTTGTGGAACAGCGAATGTCTCTTTTGACATTACAGGTTAAAGTGTACATAAATTAAATTTTTTGTTTTTGGATATTGAAGAGCAGTGTTTAAACTTTCATTTTGTGCTATGCGGACAGATTTACTGATTCGGTGTATTGTTGTACATTCATTCAAAAAATGCTAAAAATGCATATTTTGTATATTGAAACGTAAATTGATTAAAAACTAGAGCCAATCCAATATTTTCAAGGTCAGATTCGTATTCTACGGACAAAATCCTGTAAGAATCGGCAGTAATATTTTAGGCAACATGCAGTTGATTAAAATTTGTCGGCCTGTGTTATTGTCGATTAGAAACGGAGAATTTAAAAAAATTTTAAATAGCCAAAAATTGTTAGTATGTGAATTGATAAAGTTGAGTTGAAGGACACAAAAAAAACAAAAAGAAAGGAAGAGAATTGTCAAGGTAAATCGAAGCAGATAAGTATTTTTTTCGTTGAGAAAAAGAAATAAAATAATTACTGAGATATTAATTTTCTTTTTTTTATATAAAATTATAATTTCTAAAGAATAATATTTTTGTGTTTTTTAAAATTAAATTTAAACTAAAAAAAAAGACTTTTTATGGAATTTTAGAATTTTGGTATTTATCTAGAATCAAGCTTTTCGAGAAAAATTGTCCATGTATTTTAATGCAAAATTTGTATACACAAAAATATTAATTTATTAAACATATACATTTTTTTGCAAATGAAAGAATTGGATGAATTATATAATACGAAACTGAACAATGTATTGAAGCGTTTATATTATTCAACGGAAAATTTGTGAATCGAATTAGAGATTCTTTATCTACGTAAATAAAAATAAAATTTGTCTCCAAAGTCTCCTTATTATTAATTAATGTTTACATCTCATAAGACGAGGGAAGAAGCACGCTTGAATGTGAAAGAGAACTAGCAATTCCAGAATTGCCAGTGAGATTCGTGCCTTTTCCGTCGAATAATATAGACGCTTCTAATATTGTTCAGTCTCTTTCTTTTAATATAATTCACCCAATTCTTCTATTCGCAAAAAAATGAATAAAGATTATGTGTAGGATAATTACCGCTGTATTATTAATAGTAGGAGTGATACTGCTACGTGAGTATATATTAAATTTTTTTTATTATTTTATATAAATTAATTTTTTTGTGTGAATATATTTTACATCAATGACTAGTCGGTGAGTTCAAAAAAGTGGGAAAAATTACGAACAGTAAAGTCTCAGTGGTTTATGGTAGTTTCAGTGCTCCACATAAAAGCCCCATAGTTTGCTCTCGATTCTCAGTTGCAAAAAGTAGTTGAAACAATCGTCAAAGTTTGGATAAAGTATAGCATGGTGTATAGCATGGTGGGATACGAGCCCACGACCTTTCTATTGCCGGTAGAAGAAACTCCCTACATTATCATGAAATAATGCAGGGAGGTATAGTATATCAAAGGAACTCGGAGAATCTTGGGGTGCATGTAGCTCAGTGGTCAGAGCAGTCTACCGGCAATAGAAAGGTCGTGGGCTCGTATCCCACCATGCTAACCAATTTTTTCTGAGTTCTTTGATAATTTTGAAATTATTAATTAATTTCGAAAAAATAATTTTCAGAAAAAGCAGGTTTCTGTATTAGGACGGCTGTGCTGTCGATACATATGAAAAGTATTGTATTTTCATAACGAAATCTAGTGCTTACTCAAGAAATTTATTTTCGAGAGATTTTGATTCGGATAATTGATTAAATTCTTCCACCTTTAATATTAATACTAGCGAATGATAAATTCACTTTCTTCAATTTTTGTTTTTTGTTGTACAAAAAAGTGACTAAAAAATGTTTGTTTTTGTGCCAAATTTTAGAAAAAAAATTAAAATTTTTTTTTAAATTGTAAAAAAACAAAATTTTGAAAATTTAAAGATTTTGTATTTTTGTTGTTTTATGGCGAAATGGGCTGCCCAACGAACTCGAGCATTATTTTTATGGACTAAAAAAATCTTCCAAATTGCAAGTTGATTTATAAAAATTTACTCGAGTTATCGGCGAGACAAAAATTTCGACAGACTGACAGACAGACACTTCTCTAAAAACCATTTTTTTGGAATGAGGGGGTCATGAAACGTAAAGATTTATGAAAATTAGAAATTTCTCAAAATCGCACAAATCCAAGACTTTCTCATTTTTGATGAGAATGTAATAACAAAATATTTGTATTGGCGTATTGGCTCGCTTATTCCACTAAGAAAAACCAAATATTTTTGAAATTTTAATAAAATATTCCTGTCAAGTTTAGTTTCTAGTAATTTTTACATAAATAAATACAAATGATAACCTTTTATTAAAAACAAACTAGAGAATAGATTTTTTAAATAAATGTAGTATGTTTACCTTAGAATTTAAAATACTTATTATTTTTTGGCAGTTTAAACATTACTTTTATTGTCTTCAGCAATTTAATTCATATTTTCAGATCATATGTATGCTGCAAATACAAATCTGGCCAATGTGGTGGTCGTGGTACACTTACAAATGGAAATTTTGAAGTGACTAGTCAACACAACCATAGGCCAGATCTGTTAGACTTGGAGAACAGAGAATTTAAGAGGGCTTTGTTTGATAAAGTAACAACTGGCAGTGACAGTTATATAAAAATTTATCAACAAGTTCGCTTATCGTAAGTCTATAATATTACTTTAATTCATTAATTTTCAACATTTACATTTATTAAGAAAATTATTAATAATACAGATTAGTCAAGAAGTTTAGATAAAAGTCAGGAATTTTGTTTGTCAGAAATTCTGGATAAACATCTAATTTCTAGAAATACAAATCCTGCTAAAAATAAAATCAGGAATAATGAAAAATCGTCAGAAAATTTGATGTTTTGTGACTACAGGGTTTTTTATGCATCTACTGTTGAAAACTGATGTTTATGGATTGTGATTATTTCTCATTGAATTCATTTTTTTTAATTTACAGTCCCCCACCGAAAGATATAGTGGGTAAATGTAAAGTACCATAAAAACTTCAAATTTGTGCGTATCCCTTTTTTCACACTAGAATTTTAGGTTTATTGTTATGAGCTTCGCGTTTCCAACCTGATTTTTATTGCTCAAAAGTTTTACAATTTTAACATTTCAGGTAAAATGAATATAAATGCAGAATCTAGAATTCTTCACGATTGCAAATAACTAAAATTTATTTAAAAAATTTTTTTTAAGGAAAATTGTAATTGATAAATAAAAACTGATATCATTTTTGAATTGAAGTTCTAAAGGATATATTATTGTCTATATAATAAGATCATATTGTTAGACGAATTCTAAGTAGATAAAAAGCAAGAATAATGATGAAATAAATATGAACATAAATAAAAAGATTTCCCTTCAATTTTATGACAGTCAGTTGACCTTTTTCTAGATAAAAAAGGGTGTCGACTTTGTATAAAAAACCTGACTGCTTTTGAAGCTTTCTGATTAAATATGACACAAGCCTGACGTTTTGTAGCTACAATCGTAACAAAACTATTCTCAAATCATCAGAAATTCTAACTAAATTTCTGATGTTTTGTGATTTTATTTTTAGTAGGGAAAAATTAATTTTGAAAAAGTATGGAGATCAAATCCAATCAGGTTCGCTATATTTTCCCTGGAATCTACACATGAAAACACATAAAACATGCAAAACTGCAGTCAGTCCAATTAGACAAAGAATTGTGAAATCGAAGGGGAGGTACACACTTTATTCTAAAACAAAACAATTTCGAGCTTGCCAAAAAAAGAACACGTAAAAATAAATAATTATGCCAATTTCCATCTGTCTAGTTAAAAAAAACTGTGGGTGTCAGGGGTGATACATGCATTTTTTGAAATTTTCAAAACTTCCAATTTTTTCACTGACGATACTACGAAGATCAATACAAAATATGTGGTATGTTTTATGTGTCCAACAACTCAACTTTATCGATTTATATATACTCACAATTTAAGACTATTTTTTATTTAAATTTTGAAATAGTGCATTTCTAATAAATATTAATTGACCTTTAATTATACATAGGACTAAAATTTTTTTTAAAGGAACATAGAAAAAAATAAGTGTTAAATGTGATGCGTGTAGATTTCAGATGGTGTTGTTTTAACACAATTTTGGTGTCATTATAACATATTCTTGATTCATTGAATTCGAATCCGAACTCAGTTTTTCCACATCACGTAAAGATAAAGATCAGGCAAAAATCTGAGAAAAAAATCAAATTTGATTTGATCTCCTCTATCTGTAGATTCATTAGCCACATATGCTGAAATTGTCAACTCTGCCAATTGGCAAGACATAAAGGACTACGATGCTGGGTCCATTGACATTTCACATGTTTTGGCGGAGGATGGATCTGAATCTGTGGTATTCTGTGACATCAATTTTGCGCAATCTGTATGCGATACACCAGTCGTATATGAGCGATTCCATCTCAAGTGATCAAGGTGGAGAAAAATTTTTCTCCAATCGTAGCAAAACTTGGGGCTTTTGTAGTACTCATAGATAGTAATTTTTCGCCAAAATATTTTTTTACCTAGTCCAATATTTTTCGAGGGGGAGGGGGTTAAATTTTTGGGTTTTTCAGTACAATGTTTATTTCAATAATTTTTTACTCTTAAACAATTAAACATACAAATTTGACAAAGTACATTTTGGAAAGGTTTTTTCATCCTCTTTCGATTGAAAATAAGCATTTTGAAAAAAAAAAAATTTTGACGAAAAAAAATCAAAATTAAATTTCAATTTTTGAGGGAGATGGATACGTTTTTTTTTTTTTTTTTAAACGAAAGCTGAGGTTTTATCCTAAAGGGACATATAAATGATAAAGTGGGATTGACATTTTTCAATGTTTAAACGTTCTAGTCCCACTTTATCATTTATATGTCCTTTTAGGAAAAAACCTCAGCTTTCGTTTAAAAAAAAAAAAAAAAAAAAATCGTATCCATCTCCCTCAAAAATTGGAATTTATTTTTAATTTTGATTTTTTTTGGTCAAAAAATTTTTTTTTTTCAAAATGCTTATTTTCAATCGAAAGAGGATGAAAAAACCTTTCCAAAATGTACTTTGTTAAATTTGTATGTTTAATTGTTTAAGAGTAAAAAATTATTGAAATAAACATTGTACTGAAAAACCCAAAAATTTAACCCCCTCCCCCTCGAAAAATATTGGACTAGGTAAAAAAATATTTTGGCGAAAAATTACTATCTATGAGTACTACAAAAGCCCCAAGTTTTGCTACGATTGGAGAAAAATATTTCTCCACCTTGATCACTTGAGATGGAATCGCTCATATATTGATGGCACATTTAAAGTTGTGCCACCAGCTGTCAAAGGAAAACAGCTTTTAACGCTTATGGCTGTAAAGTATGATCATGTAAGTAAATAATTTTAAATTAAAAAGAATTAATTTTAAAGTCTGTCTATTAAACTGTATTATATTTTTAAAAATTGTTCCTCTCTTGCTTACAATTAGACCTTCAATGCTTATAAGGTAAATGTACCGCCCAGGTACGAATATCGGTCAACCGCCACAGTTGGGCCGACGGTCGGGTGAACTGTGGCCGCCACAGTTATAAAGTTTGTCACGCTCCTTCTTCAGAAATGTGAGCGTAGCATAGTGGTAGTGTGTGTGACTGTAGTGCGTTAGGTTGCGAATTCGATCCCCGTGAGCGTTAAATATTTTAATATGTATATAACTAATATAATGTGTGTGCGATAAATGTGTGATCAATGTAAGGTAATTGTCAACTTCAATAAATATTTTTTTTATTAACATTTGTCATTGGTTGGCAAGACTACCTTTACCAAAGTTGGGCCGACCGTGGTCACCGAAGGATGCCCAACCATTCGATCCCACGATCAATCCACATGGTGGCCCGACCTTTGGCTGACCAAGTTGGACCGACCATTAACAATGTTGGCCCGACTATGGGCCAACCGACAATTCGCACCTGGGTGGTGACCGTCAGGGTGTTAGTTATATTGTCAGATACTACATTATGAATTGTAAAAAATAAAGTATAGAATTTTGACGAGTTATTAAGCGCGTGTTCTAATAAGTTTTAACTTATATGGCGTGTAAATATAAAAAATAAAAAAATTAATTTGTTCATGACAGGCCCAATCATTGACTATACACTACAGAATGTGAAATACAAAAAAATGTACGTGTAATTTTTTCGGTAGTCTGTGAATTCGCCAAAGTTTGTTTTCACCAAAGCGTGAATTGACCAGCGTTTGCTGTATTCAGAGTGCTCAGTATGTGGCAATGTAAACAAGATATGTAGAATCTCATGCATGCTCATGAAATTGAAAATTTAGGTAAATAAACTGCAATTTAAGTGTGCTTCATAAAAATAGATGGCGCAGTAAGAATAATTCTACAAATATTATTAAATAAAATTAAATAAATAATAATAATTTAATTTTAATTAAATAATTAATTTGATTGTTATTTTAATAATAATCAACACTAATTATAAAAGTATTCTAAATTTATAATCATAATAATAATAAAAACAATTAGTATTTTGTATATTTAACTTTAATTTGCAAGAGTACAAATGTACGAAAGAGCTTGATCCCGTTTTTAATAAATAATTAAACGTATATTAATAATTGTTTATTTATTAATAGGTATGGGAGAATACAAAATTTATTCTTTTTAGTATTTTTTTCGAAAATTAAAAACTTTAATTTCTGGAGTTTGGCAAAGTTCGGCAAAAGTCGGCAAAGTATGGGAGAATAAAAAATTTATTATTTTTCCATATATTTTTTTTTAATTAAAAACCTCAATTTCTTACTCTTATTTTGCCAATCTCCAAAAATTGAGATTTTAATTTTTGACAAAAAAAATATGAAAAAACAGTTTTTTCATTCTCTAATACTTTGCCGACTTTTGCCGAACTTTGCCAAGCTCCAGAAAATGGGATTTATAATTTTCCAAAAAATATGAAAAAAATAAATTTTTTATTCTCTCATACTTTGCCGACTTTTGCCGAACTTTGCCAAGCTCCAGAAAATGGGATTTATAATCCTCCAAAAAATATGAAAAAAATAAATTTTTTATTCTCTCATACTTTGCCGACTTTTGCCGAACTTTGCCAAGCTCCAGAAATTGAGATTTATAATTTTCCAAAAAATATTTTAAAAATTATACATTTTTTATTCTACCATACTTTGCCGACTTTTGTCGAACTTTGCCAAGCTCCAGAAAATTGGGATTTAAAAGTTTCCAAAAAAATAAGAAAAAAATAATAAATTTTGTAGTCTCCCATACTATGCCGACTTTTCCCAACTTTTGCCAAACTCCAGAAATTAAAGTTTTTAATTTTCGAAAAAAATACTAAAAAGAATAAATTTTTTATTCTCCCATACCTATTTTCTTGTTCCTTTACTTTTAGTAAGTGTCTGCGTACTTTAATAATCGTTGTTAATCGTGTACATTTCAAAGTGTGGCCAAAGCTCATTAGCCTCACTTTGCCAAGCTTTGCCGAATTTTGCTAAGCTTTCCTATACTTTGCTGGATTTCGGTCAAACTTCCTCTTCCACGCGGAAAATTATTACATTAAGGCGGTGTCAAAATCGATTGGATTTTTGCATTGAGCTTCAATGGGAAAATCGCATCGACTTTGACATCCCCTTAAGGGGTGGTAGCGAATCTACGCAAATAAACCCTACAAAATAAAATTCTACACAATTAACTTTACACTATAGAAAACTGTACACAATACGTTTAATAAATTTTATTAATTCTACGCAAATAAATTGTACAGGAAAAAGTCCTACACATTAGAATTTAATAAAACAAAATATATTACTAAAATTTTTTAATTCTACGCAATTAAATACTAATATAATATAAATATAATATTTTTCACTTTTTAATATACAATTTAATTAGATAAACCTTGCAAATAAAATTCTACAAAACAAAACTCTACACACAAAAATTTTTGGCAACAAATATAATATTATTCACTTTTTAATTTCTTATTTTAATTCATAGCAATTAAATTGTATATTGAAAAACTCTTCGCAGTAAAATTAAACTGCGTATAGTTTTTTAATATAAAATTTAATTGCGATGAATTAAAATAAGAAATTAAAAAGTGAAAAATATTATATTTGTTGCCAAAAGTTTTTGTGTGTAGAGTTTTATTTTGTAGAATTTTATTTGCACCGTTTATATAATTAAATGAATTCATTTGTATAGAGTTTTTGGTTTTGAATTTAATTTCGTAGAGTTAAAAAATAATTTAATTTTATCTGAAAATAATATAGGAAGACCTTAATACTCATTTGTGAGCTATATAGGGTTAAAAATTAAATTAAGAAAATAAAGATTAATAATAAATAATTATTAAAATTAAATATTTTTCTTTCCATAAATAATTTGTGTACAATTTTCTGGTATAGAATTTAACAAATTAGATTAAAAATTTTATATTTATTTTATTTTAATGTGTAGAGTTTTTTCTTGAAGAATATATTTGATTAGTGTTTTAAAATTTCTAAAAAAAATTATTTCATTGTGTACAGTTTTCTGGTTTTCAATTTAAATGTGTAGAATATTAAAAATGTAATTAAAAAAATAATTGTCATTTTTTTCATTACATCGCGTAGAAATTCTTAATGTAGTATTTAACCGTGTAAAATAATAATAAAATTTAAATATTTTTGTTGTAGAATTTATAAAATAATTTTATTTTGGGGCGGTTCAAATACTACACATTTAAACTGTACGCTGTTAAAACTCTACACGGCAAACTGTGCAATGATAAATTCTGCATTGTTTAAACTCTCCACAATTAAATTTCTAAATTCTACACAGTTAAATTAAGCACTGTTCAAACTCGACACATATTTATTAAATAAATAAAAGTTATTAATTTTAAACCTTACACAGTTAAACTCTTTACGGTTAAACTGCACATGTGTTTAATAAATAATAGAAAAATATATTTATTAAATTCTACGCAGTTAAATTACACATACATAAATTCTTCACACATTTATCAAATGAAGAAGAAAATTAATTTCGTTAAATTCTCTACATTTAAATTAAACACTGATAAATTCTTCACATATTTATTGAATAAATAGAAAAATGATTTCTTAAACTCTACACAGTTAAATTATTCACCTTTAAACTCCGCACACATTTAATATATTTCAAAAAATTAATATTTAATATTTGATAATTTTTTTCTCATAAACATAAATCCATTTTTTTGTTTGTCAATTTGATTTAATTATTCCAGATTAATGTCCGCTGGTTAGAAGCTTCCCAAGGAAACTTGCTGGTACCTTCCTAGATGCTTCCCATTGGAACTTTCTCGAAAGTTCTAGGAAGTTACTAGGAAGTTTCTAAAAATTATTTTAAAAATTTTTTAGTGAATTTATTATTTAAAAAAGAGACTCGAACCACTGTAGGCGTCAAAAGTGTGCTGTTGGGATAGCGCTTTATGCGCTCAACCAAATTGTCACTTGACTTCAAAGGGCTAATTTATATATTATATATTTCGTTAAATCTTTGAGGATTTTTGGAAACTTCCTGGTCACTTCTTAGGAAGTTCCCATGGGAAGCTTCTAACCTGCGGACATTATTATATTTCCTGGAAATTTCCAGGAATTTAAAATGGGTAACTTCCGAAGGTTCTTACGGAAACATCTTGGAAGTTTCCTGGAATTTTTTTCGTTTTTTGGATCATCATTATTCAAAAAGTATATTTAATATTTAATAATTTTTTTCATATAAACATAAATTTATTTATTTTTTGTGTAAATTTGATATAATTATTCCAGATTAAAAGATTATAATTGAACAAATTTAATTAATTTCCGGAAACCTAATTCATTTTGACATAAGATATTCTTCCGAAAGATTATTTAATTTGTTTTTGAAAATTTTCCGGAAATTATTTCTGAAAGTTGGATATCTTCCGCTAATATGCAAGACATTCTAACCTTTCCAAAATTGTTACTCGAGTTTTTGTAAAAAAATAAAGTGATTTTAAATGAAGTGTAATTGAAAATTAAATATTTTAGCTAGTGAGAGAGAAGTTTTAAGCAAAAAATTCAATAGACAGGAGATATTTTTCCGAAAGATTTTTTTTCTTCTGCAAATAAGCAAGACAATCTAACCCATCATTTTTCGAATCTTTATTAATAAAAAAGTATATTTAATATTTGATAATTTTTTTCTCATAAACATAAATCCATTTTTTTGTGTGTCAATTTGATTTAATTATTCTAGATTAAAAGGTTATAATTAAACCATATTTAATGAATTTCCGCAAAATTTCCGGAAATCTAATTTATTTTGACAGGAGATATTCTTCCGGGAGATTTTTTCTTCCGCAAATAAGCGAGACAATCTAACCCTTCATTTTTCGAATCTTTATTAATAAAAAAGTATATTTAATATTTGATAATTTTTTTCTCATAAACATAAATCCATTTTTTTGTGTGTCAATTTGATTTAATTATTCTAGATTAAAAGGTTATAATTAAACCAAATTTAATGAATTTCCGCAAAATTTCCGGAAATCTAATTTATTTTGACAGGAGATATTCTTCCGGAAGATTTTTTCTTCCGCAAATAAGCGAGAGAATCTAACCCATCATTTTTCGAATCTTTATTAATAAAAAAATATATTTGATATTTGATAATTTTTTTTCTCATAAACATAAATTCATTTTTTTTGTGTGTCAATTTGATTTAATTATTCTAGATTAAAAGGTTATAGGGTCATTTGGGGTAAATGTAAACGGAATACCTATGTTTCACTAAAAACATTAGTTTTTTTTGTTAAAACGTAATATGGACGGATCTTTTTTGCATGAACTTGTTATGTTACTTCCCTAGAAAAGTTTTATGGTGTACAAAAAAATATTGTTGCACCTGAATCGCCTTAAACTGACTGTTTACATTTACCCCGAGAATTTGAAATTTTTCTAAAATTCGGGGTAAATGTAAACACCACTGTAGATAAGCGAAGTTTATGAAACAAGTTATTTCAAGTATACTACTGTTTTAAGGGATGGAAAAACTGCTAAAAGTTCTTCGTAGATGTATAGAAAAATCAACCAGTTGACTGGCTAATGTATCTTAAAATATACAATCAACCATTACAAAATTAGTAATGTAAAACTTGAATAACTTGAACAAATTTTAATAGATTTTCATTCAACTTGGTAAAAAAAGTTTTTAAGGTTGCTGAATAAGAATCTGAAATTGAATTTTTAAATTTCAAAATGGCAGATCCAATAATTTATTAAATTTTTTTAATGTAGTTGACGATCTGTTTACATTTACCCCGAGTTTTCGAATTCTCGGGGTAAATGTAAACACTTAATTATTTATTAACTAAATTGACGTAAATCAAAAATCAAAGTCAATTTTTGTTAAGCCATTAATAAGGAAGAATTACAAATTTTGGTTTGATTTTTTAATTTATTTTTATGCAAATGAGAGACAAAATACTGAAACAGTAAAATTTTGATTTTCAATGTTTTTTGCATTAAAAAATAACTTGTACTATGGCATTGCCAATTGTTAAAATAAAATATTGGCAATACTCAGAACATCTTGTAGGTGAGCTGAGGTAAAAATATTGACGTTGTACTTATTTTTTAATTTCTAAATTTAGCTGAAACATCTACTGTTTACATTTACCCCAAATGACCCTAATTAAACCAAATTTAATGAATTTCCGCAAAATTTCCGGAAATCTAATTTATTTTGACAGGAGATATTCTTCCGGAAGATTTTTTCTTCCGCAAATAAGCGAGAGAATCTAACCCATCATTTTTCGAATCTTTATTAATAAAAAAATATATTTGATATTTGATAATTTTTTTTCTCATAAACATAAATTCATTTTTTTGTGTGTCAATTTGATTTAATTATTCTAGATTAAAAGGTTATAATTAAACCAAATTTAATGAATTTCCGCAAAATGTCCGGAAATCTAATTTATTTTGACACAAGATATTCTTCCGGAAGATTTTTTCTTCCGCAAATAAGCGAGAGAATCTAACCCATCATTTTTCGAATCTTTATTAATAAAAAAATATATTTACAGTACCGTCCGAAATTGTCAGTCCACCCATTTTTAAAGGAATGAAAAAAATTTTTTAACATTAATTTTATGAAAACTAAAATTTCATTCGGTTTATATTTTAAAAGACGATAAAATTTTGAAAAGAATAGGACCTTACAGAAGTCATTTGACTTTTTAATAATCTTAGGCTTATTTTGAAGGTCATTTTCTATGGAATAAGAATTACTTATAGTCAGTAACCTGCAATTTTTTTCTTGGAATAAGCATGACGTCAAAGTTGGACAAAAAAATTTGAAAAATTTGAAATAATATTATTAAAAGAAAAAGAATTTGTAAAATTTAAATAAATTTTTTTATTAAATTTTCTTGAAAAATCTACATCATATGATATTAATAAATTTCCGGAAATCTAATTTATTTTGACAGGAAATATTTTTCCGGAAAATAATTTGTCAAAGTTCAAAATTGAAAATTTTGTACTCTAAAAAAAGAAAAAATTAAAATTTTTTGCTCCTATATTTTCCCCATGTTTTCTGTAAAGTTCAAAATCGCAAATTTTTTATATCTAATTATCTGTGTAAATTATCTGTGTAAAAATCTGTGCCCATGTTTGTCAGATTTTGCTATCTTTTGCCCATAGTTCGTTTTCCACGCGAGGTAAAACTTTAACAATTTCAAAAAGTACATAATTTGCACTTTTTCTGAAAAATATAAATAACAATTAATTTTATACATTTTTCTAAAATTTATACTTTATATACTATTAATATTAATAATAATATTATTAATAGAATAGGTTTTATGTCAGGGATGTAATTTTTACAAGAAGTACTTAAAATTTAGATGTTGAAAAAGTTTTTCAAAAAATTTTGTAGGTATATTTGGAAAATCCTTGTGTAAGTTTCTAGGTAACAATGACAGCAATTTACTTACAAAATTTCAATAGAATTTACTAAAACGTGTATTAAAGAATTTCTACATAATATTTTGTAAAATACTTATTATTATATAAAAAAAAATTTGTCACCTTAGAATTATAAGATTTACTATTTTTAAACCTTTTTTTGTCTGAATAAAATTTATTTTATATCGAATAAAACTTTATAGGGTAATTAGGATGAGTCAGGACAAATGCAAAGAAGAGGACAAATTTAATTAGATTTTTAATTTTTGTGAATTCAGTTAATAATGACAATCTGTCCGCATTTACCCCATGAACTTAAAAATTGAGAGTAAATTCAAACAGTTTTTATGAAATTTAAAACACTAAAGAGTTTGTGTGTCTGTGTGAAAAAGAGAAAAAGATGCGCTCACGTACCGACGGCAAGTACACTGCAAAATCAAGTATTCCATTTTAAGACGTTTTGTCCCCACATTTGAAACACATAAGATATCTTAGTCCACATATTTGAAACAGATATGTGCCTCATTTTAAAACGATGCAAATTTCTCACACATTCAGCACTACATTTTAAGACACTTTATGTGTCTCAAATAGCCGCCTCAAGCTAAAGACGTTTTACGTGTCTTATAATGATCATGAAAAAGTACTCAGCCTATAAAAATCTAAAAAAATTAAAAATAGCTTTGCAATGAATAGGTTTTCTTTTTTTACACAAATAGTCGACTTGAACGATATGGAAATTCTGTATATTCAGGTCCGAATAGTCGTAAAGTATTTTCGGTAGAAAAATCTTCTTGGAAAAGTACTCACCCTATAAAAATTTAACAAATTTAAAAAACCTTTACAAAGAATTAGTTTTCTTGTATTTACAAGAATAGTCGACTTGAACGTCAAAGAAAATCAGCATTTTCAGACCGGAATAGTCGCAAAGTATTTTCGGTAGAAAAAACTTCATGGGAAGGTACTTTGTCTATAAAAATATAATAAATTCAAGAGTTCTACCCAAACCTTCGTAAGAGTCAGACGTGTTTGTTGTTTGCTCGTTCGAAACGGTCGTTTAAATTTGATAAGTTCTTTTATTTTATCTCGCTGTCTAATTTTATCGAGTTATTTTACCAAAACTTATGGTGATCTTCATCGCAATCTTTATGGTGTGAAGTGTTGGTGTCGTGTAAAGTGGTTTACTTTTCGAAATTGTTGTGTGTTTCTGTGTTTCTTTTTATGAATTTCGTTTAACCATAATGGAGCCCTCTATAGAAAAGCAATTAAGTAAGCTGACGGAGTGTATTCAGGATTTAACGAAATCACACTCAGACTTGAGGCTGGATGTAAAGAACTCATGCAGTTTTATTCAGGATTTGAATTATAAGGTCTCGGCTTTCGAGAAAAGCACTGTTTCTTTGGAAAAAGGTCTCGACATCGTGAACCACAAAGACAGAGCCAACAATGTTATTGTTTTTGGCTTAGAAGACAATGTAGCTAATAACACGAACATGTGTTCAACTATAATGTCGATTTTCAATGACACTAACACTAATATACCAGAGATAGCAATTGCTGATACTTATAGACTGCAGACAAGAATCATCTTTTGAAATATGCGAGGGATTACTAACATCGATGATATCGTTCACCTTTTTCGAAGCCACGACGTCGTTTGCTTATACGAATCTTGGTCGGAGTATGATGTCACAAAATCGGTGAGGTTTCCAGATTTTTTAGACGTCTTTTATGTACTAGCGGTGAGGGATGCGAAGAAGGGAAGGGCCAAAGGAGGCTTGATTTTAACTGTAAATAAAAGATTTTATTCTTCGCATTTGATTTTGTCAGAACCGGATATTATGATTGTAAAATTATGTTTTAACAGTTTTTCATTTTTAATTGTATTTGTCTATGTTTCTCCCGCAACTGAAAGTAATTTTTTTTAATAATTTTAATTTGAGACTGAGCACCCTGAAATCTGAATTTGAGGATCTCCCTATCGTCATTGGGGGTGATTTTAATGGCAGGGTGTCTAACTTAAATTACCTCGATGATATTATTTTTGAAGGAAATAACCATTTTACTGCCAGCCGGTCTTCGAGGGACTTATTTGTTAATTTCAGAGGTAAACTTTTAATTGATTGCATGGAGGAGAACGAGTTGGTTTTGTGTAACGGGAGGTCTGCAAGCGACTCGCCAGCGCACCATACTTATATTAGCACCCTGGGTTCGGCGTGATAGACTTAGTTTGGTGCTCACTGTCTTTTCTACCGTTTATTCGGGATCTAAAGATGTTAGAGTTGGTCACGTGCTCGGATTACCTCCCGGTCGCTGTTCACCTGTGCTTCCCCTCCCCTTCGATCGGTTCGTGGTCTCAGGGTCCGGAGAAGTGGAAATTTCATTTTGACTTCGGTAGGGCAAATGAGTACACCGAGCTAATGAGCATCATGCAGAATGATGAAAAACAGCCTAATCGACTCCTTTTCTTGGTATAAAATCGCTAAATTTGATCCCTGCTTACGTATGTAATATATCAAGTTACAATCTGATTACAGAAAATTGTTAACCGCAAAAAAATAGGTATGCAACCGCATTGACAGACCAACTTTCCCAGGCAAGAAATTCTAAAGATTTTTGGGCTGTAATTAATAAAAAGAAAAAAAATGTAATATTTTTTTAGAAAATTTTTTTAACAAAATTCTTGATTCCGAATCAGTCCCTAACTCGTGGGGACAGTTAAAAATGTGCATGCTTCACAAAAAGGGGGACTTGGATTCTCCTGGAAACTACAGACCAATTACTCTAGTTAATTGCGTAGTAAAGATTTTCACTCAAATTTTAGCGAATAGACTTTTGGACAGGGAAAGAGAATATAAAATAATTCCAGAATTCCAATCGGGTTTCAGAAGAGGTAGGGGCTGCGTAGACAATTTATTTACACTTCTTGCGCTATTGCAGATGCATTTAAGCTATCCGAAGTCGTTTGTCTACGCAGTCTTTATAGATTTTAAGAGTGCATTTCCCTCGGTGAACCACGATATTCTTTGGCATGAGTTGCACTCTCTAGGAGGTAGTACAAAGTATATTAATTTATTAAAGAATTTTTACGACAGTTCCATAGCCAGCATCAGCACTCGTGAAGGGGATACTGAATTTGTGAGGGTTTCGCAGGCAGTCCTGCAGGGGGAGACTCTTAGTCCCCACCTGTTTTCCTTATTTACGAGCGACTTCGAGAATTTCTTAATTGATAAGGGCTGCAGAGGTTTGTCAGTAAATAGTTCGCTTGAAGTGAGCTTACTCGCGTACGCAGACGATATAGTTCTATTGTCAGATACCCCCACCGCACCGAATAGAAAGCTTAAAGCTCTGTGCGATTATTGTGAAATGAAACAGCTGGTTGTCAATTCCGAAAAGACCAAAATTGTTATTTTTAGAAAAGGGATGAATTCGTCTGTGGAAAATTTTAAAGCTTTTAATTTCGGAAAAGAAAAAATAGAAGTTGTGGATGGCTACACCTATGTGGGAGTTATTTTTAGGAATTCGTGTTCCTTTGAGTCTGCAAAAATACATCTGTTGGGTCGGCAACTATAGCGTCAGGTTCCACTCTGCAACTAATGAATAGCATTAAGGCGGACACATGGGCAATCTGTGACAGACTATATGATAGTTTTGTTTGTAGTAACCTTTTGTACGCGATTCAGGTTTGGGGACTGAATTACAGTCAGGATATTGAGAAAGTTCAGTTGACCTTCTTCAAGAGACTATTGCACGTTCCCAGATGTACCCCCAATTATGGTGTACGTTTGGAGACCGGAATGCTGCCCTTGTCATGTAGAGTTCTTGGTAGATCCCTCTCATGGATTGAGAAAATTTCCAATATGGATGGTTCTCGATACCCGAGGGGGTGTCTGTTAAGACTAATGTCATTGGCACGCTGCAAGCGGTCGAATATGAGGCATAATTGGTTTGGGCAGTTAAAACCGTTTTTTGTGGGAGAAGAGTTGAAGGTTTTATGGCAGACTGGTCCACTGGACTTGATAGTGAGTAACCTAAGTAAAATTAAGCTCAGCTACGAGATGCACTGTTTTAATAATGATATTAACTCACGTTCAAGGTCTAAAAGTCTACAGGTCTGGCAGTTTGTCCGTCTGTTCCCCGGAACTCAACCTTATTTAAGGAAAAGACTGCAACTGCAGGTGAAGAGATCGTATGCTCAATGTCGGTTGGTTAATTTGCATAATCGGTTTTTTAGAGTGGACCTGGAAAGATTGGAACTGCCGGATTCTGAGCGCTGTATGTGGTGTGCAGAAGAGTGTGAAGACTTCCATCATATGTTATTTGTGTGCAATAAATACTCCACCATTAGAGAGAGCTTTTTCCCTAAGATACTTTCTTGTGAAACCCCTAACATTTTTTGGACCGAAATTTTATGGTGTGATGAAGTAAGATTGATCAAAAAATGTGCGAGGATGCTTATAGCTATTTTCTTAAGCCGTCGAGGATCATAGTGTGGTAGATTTTCGTGCATCATATTTGTATATTTATCAAATATTAGTTTATCTGTATGTAGGCCAAATAGCCAAATAAAGTTCAAAGTTATAATAAATTTAAAAATAGCTTCGCAATTCATAGGTTTTTTTTTACATGAATAGTCGACTTGAACGACATGGAAATTCTGTATATTCAGGTCCGAATAGTCGTAAAGTTTTTCCAGTAAAAAAATCATCATGGAAAAGTACTCAGCCTATTAAAATCTAATAAATTTGAAAAAAGCTTTGCATTGTATAGGTTTTCTTTTTTACAACAATAGTCGAGTTGAACGATAAGGAAAATCTATATTTTCTTGTCGAAATAGTCGTAAAGTATTTTCGGTAAAAAAATCTTCATGGAAAAGTACTCAGCCTATAAAAATCTAATGAATTTAAAAATAGCTTTGCAATGAACAGGTTTTCTTTTTTTATAAAAGTAGTCAACTTGAACGACAAGCATCTTCTGTATTTTCTGCACGGAATAGTAGTAATGTATTTTCAGTAGAAAAAATTTATGGAAAAATACTCAGCCTATTAAAATTTAATAGATTTTAAAATAACTTTGCAAAAAATAGGTTTTCTTTTCTTTACAAGAATAGTCGACTTGAACGACAAAGAAAATCAGCTATTTCTGCTCGGAATAGTCGTAAAGTATTTTCGGTAGAAAAATCATCAGGAAAAAGTACTCAACCTATAAAAATCTTAAAAATTTTAAAAAACCTTTGCAAAGAATTAGTTTTCTTGTATTTACAGGAATAGTCGACTTAAACGAGAAAGAAAATCAGCATTTTCTGCTTGGAATAGTCGTAAAGTATTTTTGGTAGAAAAATCTTCATTAGGGTTCCGTACACCTTCGGTGTACCGACGGAACCCTATTGGTGAGACTTTTGTGTCCGTAGCCAAATCGTGTCCCTTCCCTAGCGGCTAAACTATTTGACCATGAGAGCTAAAATTTGGTACAGATACGTATTTTCACATGTAGATTACAGGAAAAATATAAAGAATGTGATTGGAGGTGATGGCCATAGCGTTGTCAAGGAAATAACAAGATTTTTTGCCAAAAATGCACAAAAAGTGACCATTCCCTTCCCCCTTAACTTCTAAACTATTCAACATGGAGGGCTAAAATTGGGATACTTGTGTATTTTAACGCGAATATTACAGGAAAAATATAGAGAACCTGCATCTGTCAAGGAAAAACTAAAAAAAATAACAAACAATTTTTTTTCCTAATTTCCACATTTTTTGATCTAATGAGCTGAAAATTGGTTTATTAGTATATTTTTACAGTCTAATCACAAAAAAATATTTTAAAATCTAAAAAAAATTTAAAAATATTTTTTTTTCATTACAAATTTTTTTTATTTCTACATTTTTTGACCTAATGAGCTGAAAATTAGTTTATTAGTATATTTTTACAGTCTAATCACAAAAAATATATTAAAAAATCTAAAAAAAATTTAAAAAGATTTTTTTTTCATTACACATTTTTTTTATTTCTACATTTTTTGACCTAATGAGCTGAAAATTGGTTTATTAGTATATTTTTACAGTCTAATCACAAAAAATATATTTAAAAATCTAAAAAAAAATTAAAAAGATTTTTTTTTCATTACAAATTTTTTTATTTCTACATTTTTTGACCTAATGAGCTGAAAATTGGTTTCTTAGTATATTTTTACAGTCTAATCACAAAAAATATATTAAAAAATCTAAAAAAAATTTAAAAAGATTTTTTTTTCATTACAAATTTTTTTTATTTCTACATTTTTTGACCTAATGAGCTGAAAATTGGTTTATTAGTATATTCTTACAGTCTAATCACAAAAAATATATTAAAAAATCTTTAAAAAATATTAAAAAGATTTTTTTTTCTTATTTCTACATTATTTGATCTCATTAACTAAAAATGGGTTTATTAGTTTTTTTACAGTCTGATCACAAAAAATATATTAAATTTTTTTTTTTTAATTTAAAAATAAAATAAAAAAACTGGACGGGTTCCGTACAAAAATATAAAAATAATACTTATGATATTGTAATGACAATTGGTAGGATTTTTTTCACTTTTGTATTAGTTTGGTAAGTTGAATTTTCGACACTAGGTTTTCTAACCTATAAATAACAAAGAAAAATAGAAGTATTACATATTTTTTATTATTATCAATAAGCGAAGAAGAACCAATTTTTTAAATTTGATCCCAAATTGGTTCCTGTTCGCTTATTGCTAATAATATAAAATATGTAATACTTATGTTTTTCTTTGTTATTTATTTTTAACCTAGTGTCGAAAACTGAACTTACCAAAATAATAAAAAAGTGAAAAACATCCTACCAATTGTTGTTACAATATCACAAGCATTACACAGCCACACAAAAAATATGTGTTCTGACCCAGAGGTCTCACTATGTGTACTTTATGTTTTTGAAGTCGCTGAATCCGAATCCGAGGTCCATTTAACCCCATCAGTTTAGGGTTCTGATATAGCCTCAGAAAACCAATATGGCGGACACGTTTTGAAAAAATTCATCGGATTCGCTTGAAAATCGTTACTCGGGGGTTTTAACCCCTTGGCTGTCGACGAGATTTCCACTGTTTTGGCCAAAAGTGTGTTGTAAATTTTTATTTTTTTATTTTTATGAAACTTGGTATCTTAAGGTTTTAGGGATTGCTGATTACGAATCCAAGGTCGGTTTTTGCTCCATGATTCTATCACATTGAATCCGTCACCTCGGATTCGTAATCAGTAACCCCGAAAACACCCCGAGTAAAGATTTTCAGGCAAATTGGATCAATTTTTCAAAATAATGTTTGCCATATTAGATCCGCAATTTTGAATTTTAAAAAACTAACACCAGATTCGTGTTCAACGACCCTCAAAACCCCCGCGTAACCATTTTCAAGCGAATCCGATCAGTTTTAAAAAATTGTCCGACATATTGGATCCGCCATTTTGAATTTTGAAAAACCGACCTCGAATTCGTAATCAGCAAACCCGAAAACCCCCGAGTAGAGATTTTCAGGCAAATCGGATTAATTTTTGAGAATGATGTCGGTCATATTGGATCCGCCATTTTGAATTTTGAAAAACTGACGCCGGATTCGTGTTCAGCGACCCCTAAAACCCCTGAGTACCGATTTTCAAGCGAATCCGACGAATTTTACAAAAAGTGTCTGACATATTGGATCCGCTATTTTGAATTTGTGAAAACTGACATTAAATTCATAATCGGCTACTCAAAAACACCTCAGTTACGATTTTCAAGCGAATCCGATGAATTTTACAAAAAAGTGTCCGCCATATTGGTTTTCTGGGGTTATATCAAAACCCTGAACTGTTGGGGTAAAATGGACCTCGGATTCGGATTCAGCGACCCCAAAAACATAAAGTACACATAGTGAGACCTCTGGGTCAGAACACAAAATTTTTTTGTGTGGCTGTGTTATTTTTATATTTTTGTACGGAACCCGTCAATTTAGTGCGAGTGCAACTCGCACTTGTCCAGTTGTTTTTAATGACAACACAAAATTTTTAAGAATTTACTGTTTACTGATAACTAGGCGCCAGTTTCAGCTTCATTAAAAATATCATAATACTACTTCTTAAAGAGTAAACTTTCTACTTCATAACATGTAATTCACATTTAACAGAAAACGTAACAGTAATAATCATTATCATTCTAGAACCATTCTGAGGAGTTTTAATTATTTGTGACCTTAGTTGACAATATTTATTTATTACACTTTAGAAAAATTGTAATTTTATATTTATATGTAATTATTTTAAATGTTAATTAATTAAAGTATATATAATTTAATTTTAATTTAATGAATAATTTAATGAGTAAAAGTGACCCAGTCTGTGAAAAGCCTAAGAAAAGTTTTTAAAGAGAGATTGAAAACCTTGTTAAAGTCATGAGTCAAGTTAAATACTGATTTTGCAAGTACCCTTGCTAACGAATATTTTTGAGGGTCTGGGAAATGCCTGGATAAAGACCAATAATAGAACTTATAATTTTTATAACAAAATAATTAACTTTTCCATGGCCAAACCATGTCTAATATTTTGCAATAAGAATGTTAAATATATTCTTCATTAATATGTTAACATAATTTTTATTTTAATCTTTTTGATAATATACAAATGTAATTTCAGATAATTTTGGATTCATTGGAATACTATAAACAAGAATAATATTGAACTACTTACAAATTTGGAAACAATTATAGGACTTATTGAAAAACTATTTATAATTTTATTAAAATTATTAAGATGGTAAGATATCATTTTATTAAGGGATTAAAAAAATTATTTAATTTTGAAAACAAACCCAACAATAAAAGTTTTTCTGAATAATTGAGGTGACAGATGCAATAACGGACGAAGAGCTCGAACTGATCCGATCAAAAACTTGTGAAAATTAAGGAAAAATTATTTACAAAACTTGTACTTTCTGTATTTTCTTTTTATCTTTCGACAAAATATATTTTTCAGACAATTATTTCGTTATCTTGTTGTAAGAAGATCAGTCCGAGTGCCTCGTCCGTTATTGCATTTGTCTCCTTAATTCTATACACCATTTAATATAAAATCATTGCTTTCAGAGTTCTGAACCGGATGACAATGTTGATGAATCATCTTTATCAACAAGTTCTAATCCTTATAGTATGTCTGAATTGGAAGATGTGTATAATAGGTTAACCTCAAGAGAAACTTCAGAAATGGATATTTTAATTACTTCGTCTTCATCAAGTTTAAATGAATTCATATTTGATAATGATGATGTTCAAATGGAAGAACCTATTCAACATGCTTCAGAAGATGAAATAGAACATAATGAAGTAAACGAACAAAATTTATCAATAAATACAGTAAGTATATCTTCGCCAAATTTAAATCTTCTCGAATCATACGTTTACCTGTCCTCGTCTTCTGAATCGCTCTTGCGTACAAACTCTTCATCAGATGAAAGTGATAATAACATTGATAATGACGAAAGCAGAAATGGTTGGCTGGGGCAACCAATATATACAGGCTCAACAATTAACGGCGGAGATGCTTTGTACCAAATATTAAAGATATACGTTTCAAACAGATTAACCAAGAAAGCCGTGAGCGATATGTTATCAATAATCGATTTATTGCTTCCCAAAAATCATACAATACCTACATCAAAATTCAAACTATTGTCTTTAATTGATAAAGTATTAGATACTTCTCAGTCAGATTTTGTAGTAAAGCACAGGATTTGTGCAGAATGTTTTAAGTCTATAGGAAAATGGTCTGATGAGCCTGTAGAGCAATGTATACGATGTAATAGTAAAAATCTTGACAGCTTTTTTTAGAACTGAATTTAGAGTCTCAACTGCGAAATGCCTTTGAAATTCAAGACCTTCACGTTTTAATAGATGATTTTCGTACTCAAGGTGCAAATCAAAATAAAGAAAATTGTACGATATAACATCAGGTTCTGAATTTCATCGTCTAAAAATAGAAGCTATACCAGAGTTATACGATTTGTTCCTACTTTGGTTCACAGATATTGCTCCTCTAAGGACTGCTGAACGAATGAATCAACATACTATGATTGCAGAAAAATATAAACAACTAAAACATTTAAAAGGAATTAAAGGAAGTTTCATTGTTACTGAAATACCTCACTTTGATAGAGCCAAAGGTTTCGTTCCTGACTACATGCATGCTGTTTTACTTGGTGTGATGAACATACTATTAACAATGTGGTGCAATACAACGAATAGTGATGAAGATTATTATTTGAGTAAAGAACATCGTAATAATATTGATGAGATTTTAGCGTCAATACCGCCACCGGATTCTGTTACGCGTACACCAAGAAAGCTTTCAGATCTTAATGTTTGAAAAGCCTCAGAACTTAGAGCGTTTCTTTTATATTATGGACCAATCGTGTTAAATAATCATTTAAATGTTGCGCATTATGACCACTTTCTATTGTTTTCCCGATCGATTTATCTCTTATCAAAAGAAGAAATAACCGCTACTGAACTGAATTTAGCAGATACACTATTGCACATTTTTGTAATCGATGTAGAAAAACTATACGGTCGTAACAAGTGCTCTTACAACATTTATCAGTTGAAGCGTATCACATCTTACGTCAGAATGTGGGGACCTCTTTGGGCTTGGTCAGCCTTCTCATCAGAAGACCATAATGGAGAACTAATCTGAATGGCACATGGTACTAAAAATGTTGATGTCGAATTATCAAATACAATTAAAATTATCCATGCTCATCAAAGCATAAAATATTTGATGAATCAAAATAAGCAGAAAGTCGGAGATGAATGGCACACTTATGGGCCATCAATTACAGGAAAAATAGACGATAGCGTTCTTCAAGCAATTTTGCATTCTACAGGTCTTACGAAACAGCAGTTTCTAGAATTAAAATTTTTTATTTTTAGCAGATGCTTAGTGAACAACGAAATTAATACATCTCAACTATATACTAGACAAAAGAAACGACCAAATTTTCATGTGCAATGGACAAAGGACAATTTATTTAGTTCGGTGGAATAAAGTACTTTCTAACCATCGAAGGAAAGATATACGCAATAGTTCGCCAAGCTATAGCTTCTGGTAATAAATCTAGAGAACTTAAAAACAGTGAACTTGAGTGTACCCTTAATGACAATTATACGAAATGTATATGATTCGTATTGCATTCATGCTATTCCAGTTTCGAGAATATTATCAAAAATACTCCGTGTGCATGACTACATATGTATATTTGCGAATGTCGTTGAGAAGAAATAAGGTCTTTTATTATTAATTGTATAAATATTGTAGTTTCCAATGGATTGAATCCTACTTAGGCTGAAAATGATAGTTGGAAAGTTGATATTTAAAATAGCTGATACAATATGGAGGACATTTAAAAAAAATAAAATTCGCCTAAAAGTGGTTACTCGGGAGTTTTTGAAATCACTGATTACGAATTCATCATTAATATGTAATACAATTCAAGCGAATTGTTTGGTTTTAAAAATTTATTACCATATTAGGTCAGCCATTTAAAATTTTTGAAAAGAATGATATTAGATTCATAATCAACTAAGGAATCTTCCAAATAACGCGTTTCAAGCGAGTCGCAAAAAATCAGATTCAATACATAAATATTGTTTAAATTCCAATCAAATATTCAATACAATTGGAATCAATTATAAAATAGGCGTTTCGAATGTCAAATTGTACAACTCGACTCAGTTTACATTCGATTCGAATCGACCAATTTCAAACTTGAAGTTACGACATTCGAATTAGTGGACTTGATTTGAAAATGAAGTCGAGTTGTAAAATTCATAATTCATAATTCAAGCTTTCATTTAAGCCTAATTAAAGACTTCTAGCACGTCGGCATCATTTTCTAAACGTGATCCAAAAACCAAAAACTGCGTTTTCTGAAAGTTTGAGTACATTTTTTCAAAATCTCGACGTGATGGGCACTTTTGAAGGTCAAATTCGTGTTCAGCGATAAAAATTCTTCAAGAATATCATTGTCCGATCTTTGAATCAGAGAAAAAGTAAATTTTTGTAGATCAGTGTTATTAGGAAAAATTAAATTTTTAAATTAAATTTTAAATATGCACTAACAATCTATTATCATCTTAATTTTAACATTAATAATTTGATTAATAACAATGTATTTTTATATAGAGATAAATGTATTGTATAACCTTATTTAATAAAATTATAATGTCTTAAGAAGACTGCCTTGCTATTGAAAAAGTTAGAGAAATTGTTTTACTTTTTACATGCTACTTAACTTAGAATTGTGATTAAATTCAACACTTACTTAAAATTAAATCATTAGACATTTTTTCTAATAATTTAATTTTTGAGATTAAATTATCTAGAAATTATTTAAAAATAATAACATTGCATCAAAAAAGGTTACGAAGTGTCGCCGAGAAAAAGGAGAAAATAAACTTTTAAAGGCGATTTACAGAAAAAAAATTTAAACATAATAATTTAACTTCTGAAGAATATTATAATAATAATAAAATATATTATGATAATATATTATGATACAAATTCGAACATAATGAAAGGTTCGATTGTCTCGCTTATTTGCGTAAGAAAAAATCTTCCGGAAGAATATCTCCTGCCATAATAAATTAGATTTCCGGAAATTAATTAAATTTGGTTTAATTATAAGCTTTTAATCTAGAATAATTAAATCAAATTGACACAAAAAAATGGATTTATGTTTATGAGAAAAAAAATTATCAAATATTAAATATATATTTTTATTAATGAAGATTCGAAAAAAGAAGGGTTAGATTGTCTCGCTTATTTGCGGATGAAAAAATCTTCCGGAATAATATCTTCTGTCAAAAACAAATTACATTTCACAAATTGAATACTTCATTTAATTTTATCGCTTTAAGCTTATACTATGAAGTATATTTGAGGTTATTCTTACTACAAAAAATATAAATGCATAAATGAATATATAAAAATGAAATGAATTTTAACTATGTCCGTTTCTGTGTTAGTGGTCTGGAAAAAAGATTATATTAAATATAAAAATACATAGAAACTTTTTTCGTTTAAAGATACATATAATATAACTACTAGAGCTGTGCAAAATAATTCGAACCGAACTGTTCGAATTTTATTGCCTAGTTCGAATGTTGGTTTTTCGACATTCGAACTAGCCCAGTTCAGATGTCGAATATTCGACATTCGATATTTCGGCACCCAAAAACCGAACAAAACCAGGTTCAGTTCGAATTTTGCACAGCTCTAATACCTACGTTTAAAGCACAAAGACTAATAAAAGTTTATTTTAGAAAAAAACACTTTTAACAAGTAATTCATTTTATTTAAAGTTTTTACATTTTTTAAATTTCTTTACTCTAGACAGTACAGTAAGGGAATTACATAAACTTTTTCTATTACATTGGGTTTGAAATTTAATGTTAGTTTTATAGCTTTTGAGTAAATGTCTTTTAATAAAAATGACTACGTGTTCTATGACTTTTCTGGTAAAAGCTCCCACATTTTTAAAGTTGCAGAATTACAAGGGTAGTTAAAAATTGCTTTTTTGATTGTCCATATTGAGCCTTCTAAACGTACTGTGTTTTCAAAATGTGACATTCTTTTAATTTGAAAAATAATATCATTGTTTAAGATTAATACATTATCTGGTGATTTAAGACTAAGCGTGCATTGTTTATATTTTACTGATGTTATACCTAAACTTGTTTCTTTCAAAATATTAGTTTTACAAGAACTTATATTTTTTCGTTTATTGGCAATTACGCTTTCATGCAATCTACGGCCAACTTGAGCTAAAGGCCTGTTTGCAGAACGAAGAAGAGATTTTATTTTTCCAAGCATATTTTCAAAAGGAAAACAAGAAACCGCCGATAATTGACAATTAAAATTAATTTTATCATCAGCTACATGAATTAAATTATGAAAGTTGATTGTTTGAGATGCTGTCCCATAGAAAGCATTCGTTGCTTGAAAGAAACTTGTTAAATATTGCTTAGCAAGTCTATTACATCGTTGAGAAACATTTCGTATACATAAAACTCTACTTGCAACATGAAGTAACAAAAAGTGATTATAAATGTTAACGCTTTTAAAAATATTTTTGAGAACAACTGGTCCACAATATAATAAAAAAAATCGAAATTCTGTTGCTTTCCAAAATGATAAGTATTTTAAAGGTCTCGGTTTACGTTGGAATTCACATGGCAATTGTAATCTTATGTAATTCATGCGCTTAGAAATTTCATTAATCTGGTTTCTGCTAAGTTTAACATTAAAGTTGGAGCCTGTGGTCCAAAATGAAAGAAGCCTTTTCATAACTCCAAGAAACAAGAGATGCATAATGTCCAACACAAACATTTGCACCATATTAATTTTAGGCTTTTTTCTAAGGGAGATGTTCCAGTGTGATGTTCAAAATCAGTTTTATTACGGAATGTCAGACCTTTCTTCACAATCAATTTTAGAATATGTCATACGATTTTCAGATGATTTCCCTTCAACAACACAACGTTCACAAGCATTCTTTCCAGTATGACCTTTACATTTTTTTTAAAATGCGCGGGCTAACGTATTGCATGTTGTAACGTTGTACAATTTAAATTGAGAATTTAATTTTATTATCATTTTTTAATCACCATGCGGGTCGCCGAAAGCTCAAACAATCGGTTAATAAAAAATTAATTTTCTTTTATTTACTAAATTTTGTTAATTCTGTTGTATTTCACCACTGTTAAACTACGTTGGAGTTCTCGTCACTCGGAGATTCGTCACCACTTTTAAATAGAGATGTTCCTCTTTGCTGCCGACTATGGAAGAATACCGAAGGAGTCCGGAGATTTTTTGAATTTGCCGCCCGAGCAGCCTTTACAAATTTTATAAGTACTGGGGATCCTGTTTGCCTAACTACGGCCATGAGATGGAGTCAACTTTTTACCTTCTGCCGATTTTCCCTGGAAATGTGATCATTCTGCAAACTTGCCCGAGAATAATAGCATTTTATTATATTGTTATTATTAAAGGATATATTTATGAAGTTGATTTGGCTAAATTGCTTCTAATTTTGCAATTTCTCTGGGACCTGAGGTTACCATCGCTTGATACGCCACTGTCGGGGCATACGGCATCGAAGTGGGAGAGAACAGGCTGACGACTGAGAGTCCATCGCAAGATCGACACTTTTCTCCTGACGACTCGCATGGTGCAGACGTAAAGATAGTGTAAAAACAGTGTGTGAATTTCATTTATTGGTAGTGACGACGTGTTTTTGTTAAAGGTAGGACTGTTGCCTCTGTGCGATTTCTTTTATTGTCTGGGGGTTATTCTCCGATAACTGTATTAATTTTTGAGGTTACCTAGTGATTGAGTGGGGTTATTTCATTTATTATTTTTTTCGTATTTTAGACAGGCAGTGTCAGTTGACGGTGGTTTAGCCTGGTGGCCTTGTGCCCCGTGGTTGATATAGTCTGGTCAATTTCCTATTAAATTCCCCGAATATTGCCTGGTGGCCTTGTGTTTCGGTAGAATTTCCCTTTTTTGTTAAATATTCCCCACTCTGACACTGGTTACCATTTATAGAATTTTGGGGTTTAGTTGGGTTAAATTGTAATTTCCGATTGTTTGGGCAGAGAGAGAGAGGGTTAAATTAATTAATTGAGGTTACCTTCCCCCCATTATTTTGTATTCGCCCCAAAGCTCTGATATTATGTGTAATTGGTTACCTTTCCCCTTTGCAAATTGTCAATTCCCGAATTTTCTGATAAAATAAATAATATTTTAATTAAACATTTCAATTACTTTTATTTAAAATTTCTAAACCTTCTCCCTTTTGCTATATGTTGTGTTAAATCTCCCGGTAAATCCTCGAGTTCTATATTTTATTTATTTTTATATTTTTTTTTGTATTTTATTGTCCCCGAAAGACTGGCGCCCAGAGTAAAATTTACAAATAGAACTCTCGATTCCGAAGTTGGACGAGAATTTAAGTCTTTGGCCAATTTGTGAAATTTTGTTTAAGAAAATTCATAATTAAACAGAATTCTCGTCATAAATTGGCGCCCAACGTGGGGCTAACGCCAAAGCAAAAAAGAATTAGGAAAACCCCTCTCCCCTGAACTCTCTCTCTGCTCAAAGCATATCGTCTGTTTATCTCCTTTGTTCAAGACAAGACAGATTATTCTTGGAAGCATATAGTTTCTGAAAACATATCGTTTTTTTGTTGACCTTTCGTGGTATAAGTATTTGACTTGTTGGAATTTATTTTTGAACACATTATATTTCCAAATTAAGCTTGGCATTTCCCCTTGAAAAATACCTTACCTTATCTTATCTTTATAATTCCAAAACAAATCATTAGGTTACCCAGAATTATTATCTCATAAAAGGATAATATCAATTTCTTTCATGGAAATTTAATTTGAGAAAATAAAATAAATTCAATAAAAGAAACATTGTAATCTTATCTCGATAATTCCAAAACAAATCATTAGGTTACCTAGAATTATTATCTCATAAAAGGATAATTTTAGTTTCTTTCATAGAATTCTGACTTAAGGTAAAATTCAATAAAGAAACATAGTAAACTTGTTTTATTATTTCCTATTGACGAATATAATACGCCTTTCATTAAAATAGATAAAAGATTATTGGTTCTTAAAATAATTTAAAAAGAAAAACCCCTGAAAATTAAAAAATTAAATTAAAAGAATAAAATAATTATTACCCATTTCGTATTAAATTGATAAACAATGGCTGATTCTAAGGACGAATGGATTTATAAATTAAATCGCGAATGTTTACTGTTGGAGTTAGGAAAGCGCGGGCTTTCAGATGCTGGTACAAAAACTGTGTTACGTGAACGACTGCGTAAATACGAAATAATACAACGCGGTGAGGATTACCTAGTACGTAATCCCAGTTCGGGCCCGGAATTCGAAACAGTTCTCGACCCTCCAACCCAGATCTCAAATCCGCTTGTCACTAGTGAGCTCACTATGGAGCAGCAGGCCTCCACGGCTTGTGCTTTGACTACGAGCCTACAAGATAACGTTGACCCGAATTTAATTTCGCTTTCTCCTCCTCAACAAACAACAAGCGTTAGTAATCGTACTGGAACAATATCAAAAACATCCCGACACCCCCCTATTAATGAACAGGTTAAAGCCACAAGCTCGCGAACTATTGTCGAAGACCCTACTAACCAATCACGCCAATCTTTCCAAGATAGTGGATATTTAGAAGGCGACGTGTCCAATATACAACAGCGTATACAAGATTCCCCGATTGTTAGGGGAGATCCGTTTGAAATGAGAGACCTAAGACAAGAAGTTCAACAGATTCCCCGTAATATACGATTCGATGAAGTAATGCGTCCACCTCAGGTTACCTTTGCTCGTGAATATTTCGCCCTTAGTGCACAACAGCGACCCTATTATAATAATTTCCCTTCGAATTATCAGTCAAGACCGCCACCATCTTATCATTTAGAACCTCCAAATAACGTCCCATTAAATTATCAATCAAGATCAACACCATATTACCATTCCGAACATCCAAATAACACCTCGACTTCACATCAATTACCCCCGTCAGATTCAAGAGCAAATCATCCACCTATTTCAGAAGTACGTTATCCAGACGAAATAAGATATGAAAGTTCACATCCTTCTAACTCACAACCATCTAGAGGTAACTCTCCTCAAGTTGACGAGTATGATGAAAGATATGGACGGAATTCAGGTTACCGAGAACCTTCACAACAACACTCCGGCGTTAATCAACGAAACTACCCCCCTTCTCGCTCTAGAAATCAGAATACAAATCAAAACGATTATCAATTGCCTCCTGTGTTGAATCAAGAAGGTTATACACCAAGGGAAAACCCTACATCTTATCCCAACGATTTTCCTCACAGGGAATTTTCTGATTATAGAGATCCTTATAATAACCCTCGCAATCAGTACAGACATAATAACAATTACTCTCCTTTGGCCTCAGCATACCACTTAATGTTAAAGTGGAATCTTAATTTTTCTGGTTTGCAAAATGAAGATCCCGACACTTTTTTGACCCGAATCAATAATGGTAGAGCAATGATTCCGATAGAGGATCACGAGTTATTACGATTACTCCCCTTTTTTCTCAATGGAGTTGCAGCCCGATGGTTTGAGGCTCATAAACATAGTTGGCGTACTTATCATCAATTTGCAATGGCTTGTCGAGAGCGATTCTGTGATTCGGATTTCCAATTCGAATTAAAACAGGAAATTAATAGACGCACGCAGGGAGACCGCGAACCTGTTGCAGATTATTTGACCAATATGATGGTCATGTTTAATAGAGTCTGTCCAAGGTTATCCGAGCAAGATGAGATCAGCTACGCTCATCGCAACATGCTTCCCCGTTTAGTTATCTCTATCCCTCGATCAAGTATTGTAAGTTTTACCCAGTTAGAGCGAGCTGCAATAGCTACAGAGAAATCTTTCAACATCGCAAGATCTTATCGCCCCCCACCTCGTCCTGAAAGATCATTATTACCAGACCTAGCTTATCATGAACCACCAAGAAGTTCCCAAAGTAAGCGTAAGGAAACTCTCAATATGTTGCATTTAGATCTAGAGGACTCAGAAGAAGATTCTGACGATCAGTTGTTGTTGTCTAAAGAAATGACTAAAGCTCCTTCGCGTAATAAATCATCAAGATATTCCCAAAGTAAACCACAAGTTGATTCACCTGCTGCGCAATCCCTTGATAAAGATAAAACAGCTTCCCAACCTAGTGTTACCAAAACATTACCAACAGAACCCCAAGTTGACCCTAATTCGCCAGTCGTCTGTTGGAATTGCGATCGCCCTGGTCACCGCTTTAATATTTGCCCCGAACCTAAAACAATTTTTTGCTATAAATGTGGTAATAAAGGAGTGATTCGTACTAATTGCCCCCGATGTGCGGGAAACGAAACCAGGAATCGTTAGACCGGACAAATCCGATTCCTGCGGTGTTAGAAATGTCCGAAAATTCCCCAGCAAATGTCCTTAGTAAAAAAGATAACCCTAATTTTGTAGAAATCGAATGTTTAAAGTTAAATACTAAATTAACAGGATCTAGTGGACTTTATATTCCAAAAAATTTAGATATATCAATTTTTTATGAGTTAGGAAAGTATTATATTACAAGAAAAGAGCTTCCTAAAATTGTGGGTGATAAGGATTTTGTAATTAAGGACGGTCAAGACCTTCCCTTAACGGACTCATCACTAGAGGATTCTCTTTCTACTTGCTATATGTCCTCCTCAGTTTCCTTAGACCCTTTGACTAGCACCAACAGTGAAACCTCTCCTTCTCTATCGATTTCCCAAACTCCTATTATTTGTGAAAGAAAGAATCCAAAAAAGAACCGTAGAGAACATTATCGAAGAAATGTAAATAATAGACCCCCTAATACCATTCACTTGTCCGTTATACGATACCCTCTCTCAAATGTCTCTAAGCGACAATCTTTGATGTATATGACTATTAAGATATTAGGTCATTCCTTTAAAGCTCTCGTGGACAGTGGTGCAACTCGTACATTCATAGGTCCTTTGGGTCTCGAACTCGTTAAAAAACACAATTTGGAATCACGTTCCGTTGATAGCAAAGTTCAGTTCGCTAATGGAAATGTTACCATTATTTCACGGGAAATATTGTTACCGATCAATCTAAAAGATCACCAAGAGACTATCTCAGCCAAGGTCCTAGATTCCTTGCCGGTAGACCTTCTGGTCGGGTTAGACTTTCTAAAATCTTTCGGCATTAGCATAAATTTCGGTGACAGAAATTGGTTTTTTAACAGTCGTCCCGATGTGATTTTCGATTTAGAATCTAACGAAGAAATTCCAGATGTCTGTAATGGCCTAATGGAGCTCACTTCGTTACAGG
The DNA here is from genome assembly GCA_032872475.1 of Leptopilina myrica (nomen nudum). NCBI lineage: Eukaryota > Metazoa > Arthropoda > Insecta > Hymenoptera > Figitidae > Leptopilina > Leptopilina myrica (nomen nudum). The sequence goes on along the minus strand of CM065459.1, from coordinate 33,711,572 downwards.
CGGATCGTTTGGCCGATTTCTTATCAAAAAATCTCCCAGAAGCTCCTACTAAGCCCGGATTAACCAACAAAGTAGAGCATGTAATAAATGTCAAAGATCATCCCCCAATCAAACAGAGATGTTATATGGTATCCCCTAAGGTTATGGAAGCGATCATGGCCGAATTGGAACAAATGATAAAGGACGAAATTGTTGAACCTTCCAACAGTTCCTGGTCAAATCCCATCGTCATGATTCGTAAACCCGATATGACTTATAGATTCTGTCTTGATTTTCGTAAATTAAATGCGGTCACCGTAAAAGATGCCTATCCCCTCCCCTTAATGAATAATATTTTGAATAAACTCAGTTCCGGACATTATATTTCTAAAATAGATCTACACAAAGGCTTCCTTCAAATTCCCCTGCACCCCGATAGTAGACAATACACTGCATTTTCGATACCTGGCAAAGGACTATTCCAGTTCAAACGAATGCCTTTCGGCCTAACCAACGCCCCGGCCACTTTCCAGAGGCTTTTGGATGGTTTGATAGGACCTAAAATGGAAACTTATTGTTTTGTGTATCTGGACGACATAATTCTTGTTACGCTCACCTTTGAAGAACATCTAGAAAGACTTAAGGAAATATTGGATATAATCAAGGAGGCAGGACTCGTTATCAATAATTCTAAGTGTGAATTTTGTACCTCTCAAGTTAAATATTTGGGATTTATTGTTGATGAAAAGGGATTGTCTGTTGACCCTGACAAAATAGCGCCAGTTGTTAACTATCCAGTACCCCGTAATGTTAAAGAGTTGCAACGTTTCCTGGGCATGGCATCATGGTACCGAAGGTTTATTTCAAATTATTCAACTATCGCAACCCCTTTAAATAAACTTTTAGGTAAAAAAACAAACCTGGTCGTGGACGAATGACCAGCAAACTGCATTTGAGAAATTAAGATCTATGATCGCTGATGCTCCAGTCCTGTCTAGGCCCAATTTCAATGAAACATTCATCTTACAGACTGACGCTAGTGGTGTAGGAATAGGTGCTGTTTTAACCCAAAATATCGATAACGTGGAGCACGTGATTGCTTATGCAAGTCGCTCTTTGTCCATGGCTGAACGCAACTATTCTACTACAGAAAGGGAATGTCTAGCTGTCGTCTGGTCGATAGAGAAATTTCGTGGTTACCTGGAGGGATATGAATTTAAGGTCATAACAGACCATAGCAGTTTACTCTGGTTGGATAGGTTGAAAAACCCAACAGGTCGTCTTGCTCGCTGGTCTCTCTCCCTTTTAGGTTATCGTTTCGAGATACTTCACAGAAAGGGTGCTAATCACCGCGTCCCTGATGCCCTATCGAGAATACCTTCCGCAGAGTTACCAGATGAATCCTTCCCTTCGGACGAGAATCTCTTTCTTTGTGAATCGCCCCCTTCCCCAACTTCTTGGTATGTGAGAAGATTCCTAGCAGTTTCAGAATTCCCCGATAGGTATCCAACTTGGCGACTACTAGATAAGAAACTCTATCACTATCGTCCCGATACAGTTTTATCTCCTGTAATTGATGATTTAAATAAGTGGAAATTAGTACCAAGTGACGAAGAACGTAACCAAATACTATGTGAAACTCATAACGATCCTCAATCAGGTCACCTGGGAATAGAAAAGACTTTTAAGAAACTTTCGCGAGATTATTTCTGGCCCGGATGCTATCAGGATATAATCGATTACATCAAAAGATGTGATACTTGTCTTAGGTGTAAAGTCGACCAACGACTTCCCCCTGGATTCTTAGGTCATCGAATTGTTGAAGAACCTTGGGTTGTTGTCTGTGCTGATATAATGGGACCATTCCCCAAAAGTAAATCGGCTTTTCAATATATATTAGTACTCCAAGATGCATTTACAAAATGGATAGAAATCGCCCCTCTAAGATCGGCCAACGGTAATTTAGTTAAAAAATCCTTTCAAAACCTAATTTTAAATCGCTGGGGAACGCCGCAAGTTTTGGTTACCGATAATGGGACCGAGTTTGTCAATAATACAATTAGGTCGTTAACCCTCGAATATGGTATACATCACTCGACAACACCCCCATATCATCCACAAGCGAATCCAGTGGAGCGAGTGAATAGAGTTTTAAAAACTATGATCGTGTCTTATATAAACGATGATCACCGCACGTGGGATTCGCACTTGTCTGAGTTTCAATTCGCTTATAATACCGCCCACCACTCCTCCTTAAAAACCTCACCAGCATTTCTCAATTTGGGAAGAGACCCAAAACCAATTAATTCCCTGCGCAAAGTCGCTGATGGTAACCCCGAAATCAACACGACAGATCCTATAGAATGGAAAGAACGAATGAGTAAACTTCAAATTCTGAAAGATTGGGTGGTTAGGAATCTAGATCAAGCCTTTCAAAAACAATCACATTATTATAATTTACGTCACCGACAATTAAAATTCCAATTGAATGATCTTGTCTTAATGAGAAATAGAACTCTTTCCTCTAAATTGAAAAATGTAGCTGCTAAACTTAATCCCCGTTATATTGGTCCCTACAAAATAACCAAAGTCCTATCCCCCACGGTATATGAGTTGTCCAACTTATCTCAAGAAAAAATTGGAAAATACCATGTACAAGATCTCAAACCGTTCCTCCACCCTGATGATGAAGATAAATAATGGATTCCTCCTCTAAACTACATTTAACTCTTAAATTGATCACTACTTTTAGAATTACAATTGCTATTGTGTCACATTCTTAATGATTTCCTTTTTGTTAAAGGTTACCTATATTACACTATTCTCTGTGGTCACCAACAATAAATTGGGTTACCAAAGATGTTACCGGAAGATTCGAAAGAGGACTTGCAACAACAGTTACTAGACCTGGTCCAGTCTTTAAAGAAAAAACTGGACGAGAGTAAGGAAAGAAATGAAATTTTGGCTGATCAGGCCCATAGAGCTCACGCACTCAGCGCCGCTCTATATGAGGAAAACCAAAATCTGTTAGAAGAAATTGGCATATTAGAAAATCATCTTCGATCATTCACCGAGCCCCAAGACTTAGACGATGAGGATCTAACCCCTGAGGAGCTACGATATGTCAAACGTCATCCAGGTTGGGGATACCTCAAACCTTTCGCTAAAATTATCGAAGAGTGGAGCAAACTTTGTCCAGGATTAGAAATCGCTGTTGTTGAGGCTATTAACGCGGAAAAAGAAGCTAGTCTCGCACAAGGAACCAGTTTAGTAACTGACGCAATGTCGGATGAGTCGCTATTAAATGAGTTTAAATTAAAATTTAATCTAATCGAGCGTCCTATACCCCCTCAGTTACACGATGTTTCCTCACAGACCGATCGCAGACCAATAGTTTCGTCTTCCTCCACTCAAACATCCCCCTGTGTTACTGTCCAGCCGCAGCAAAGCCCTCCGGCTGTTGATTCTGTTCTGAATCCTCCCTTTATTGATCTTACCTCGCCCGGTTCTGACAACTCTCTTCCTGTTGTCCAAACCAGGCCAAATTTATATACAGGTACTGTTCCGAAGGTTCGCACAAATTCGACAAAAACTCCTGGAACCAGTACCTCCAACACCTTACCAAATCCCGATTTTGTCGCGAATGCGGAGAACCAGATGTTGAAACTGTCGATTGTCGCAATTGCGAAATAAATCGACAGAACACAAATCACGAATAATAATTTGATTTATTAACCCTTACATATTCTATTAGTGACAAATAAGTAAAACTTTTGTTTGATTTAACATTAAAATGTCTATATTATATCGAAATGAGTTAAAAGAATAAGCCCAAAGATGCCAAGTTTAGTTATGATTGTATTATTATTATTATTTTTTGGTCTAGTCTAACTTTGAGTTAATTACTATTACTTTATAGTATTATTTTGTTTAAGACCACGTTATATTGATCTCATTTAGTATTATTAATATAATAAGTAGACAATGTCAATTATTTTTGTACTGACAAGGGTTGTGATTATTAAAGTATATTATATTTCTAAATTTTGTCTTTTTATTGAACTCTGTATTTAAGAATCTGCTTTGTTTGAACGTTTAATTTTTTATTTGATTCAGCTGAACTTGAAATAATTAAGCTAAAGATTGGATTATTACATTTCCGAGTTGTTGAGTTTTCGGAGATGACCCCCGGATGTATTGACTTGCCGGAGGCAAGTAGTCCTTTCAGGCCTTTCCTAGATCTGGGGGAGTTGTAACGTTGTACAATTTAAATTGAGAATTTAATTTTATTATCATTTTTTAATCACCATGCGGGTCGCCGAAAGCTCAAACAATCGGTTAATAAAAAATTAATTTTCTTTTATTTACTAAATTTTGTTAATTCTGTTGTATTTCACCACTGTTAAACTACGTTGGAGTTCTCGTCACTCGGAGATTCGTCACCACTTTTAAATAGAGATGTTCCTCTTTGCTGCCGACTATGGAAGAATACCGAAGGAGTCCGGAGATTTTTTGAATTTGCCGCCCGAGCAGCCTTTACAAATTTTATAAGTACTGGGGATCCTGTTTGCCTAACTACGGCCATGAGATGGAGTCAACTTTTTACCTTCTGCCGATTTTCCCTGGAAATGTGATCATTCTGCAAACTTGCCCGAGAATAATAGCATTTTATTATATTGTTATTATTAAAGGATATATTTATGAAGTTGATTTGGCTAAATTGCTTCTAATTTTGCAATTTCTCTGGGACCTGAGGTTACCATCGCTTGATACGCCACTGTCGGGGCATACGGCATCGAAGTGGGAGAGAACAGGCTGACGACTGAGAGTCCATCGCAAGATCGACACTTTTCTCCTGACGACTCGCATGGTGCAGACGTAAAGATAGTGTAAAAACAGTGTGTGAATTTCATTTATTGGTAGTGACGACGTGTTTTTGTTAAAGGTAGGACTGTTGCCTCTGTGCGATTTCTTTTATTGTCTGGGGGTTATTCTCCGATAACTGTATTAATTTTTGAGGTTACCTAGTGATTGAGTGGGGTTATTTCATTTATTATTTTTTTCGTATTTTAGACAGGCAGTGTCAGTTGACGGTGGTTTAGCCTGGTGGCCTTGTGCCCCGTGGTTGATATAGTCTGGTCAATTTCCTATTAAATTCCCCGAATATTGCCTGGTGGCCTTGTGTTTCGGTAGAATTTCCCTTTTTTGTTAAATATTCCCCACTCTGACACTGGTTACCATTTATAGAATTTTGGGGTTTAGTTGGGTTAAATTGTAATTTCCGATTGTTTGGGCAGAGAGAGAGAGGGTTAAATTAATTAATTGAGGTTACCTTCCCCCCATTATTTTGTATTCGCCCCAAAGCTCTGATATTATGTGTAATTGGTTACCTTTCCCCTTTGCAAATTGTCAATTCCCGAATTTTCTGATAAAATAAATAATATTTTAATTAAACATTTCAATTACTTTTATTTAAAATTTCTAAACCTTCTCCCTTTTGCTATATGTTGTGTTAAATCTCCCGGTAAATCCTCGAGTTCTATATTTTATTTATTTTTATATTTTTTTTTGTATTTTATTGTCCCCGAAAGACTGGCGCCCAGAGTAAAATTTACAAATAGAACTCTCGATTCCGAAGTTGGACGAGAATTTAAGTCTTTGGCCAATTTGTGAAATTTTGTTTAAGAAAATTCATAATTAAACAGAATTCTCGTCATAATGTAAAACACTTAATCAAAACTTTAAATTTTTTTCCAGATATCGAAATACCATTTTATAAAATCGAATTTAGTTCATTGATAAATTCATCTAAATAAACTTCCAAATATTTTGGTTTAGAATTTCCATGGTATATAAGAACAGGAAAAGGATCATAAACATCAGGATCATTATAAATTCTACATAAGATTGGCCAAAATTCTCCAGGGTCAGATTTGAACAATGGAAGTCCATCAGAATTGAATATTAGCCATATCTCTTCTGATTTATAATCTTTAACATTAATGCATTCTGCTAAACCCTTCTCTATTACAAAATAAGCTAGTTGTCCTTTTGTATCATCATTGTCATCTATTGTAATAATATTATATCGTGCAGATGTTGTTTTTAAAAATGTTTTTGATGACATAGGCAAATAAGGTAGAAGACGCCGTCTAAGAATTCTTAACAGGTCATCTAAATGATTCTGATAAATTTTTCTTGAAACTGCCCATAAGCGAAGATCATTATATTCTGGCGCATAATAATTATAATCGCTAAAGTGTCTTAAACTAGAAGTTCTTTTTATTTCATCCTCGGAAATATAGTCACTTGTTTCGGCATCAGATTTTTCAATGTAATTTTCATCACTTATAGTAGTTTCTGTCTAAAAGAAATTTAATTTTTAATAACAATATTTGAATCCCTTTTAGTTCTTATTAATTGATAACTAGAGGAGTGCAAAAAGCTCGATCGAGTCTTTTCAAGCTTTTCTTTTTACAAGCACTCGAATATTTTGAGTATTTCGAATATTTTCGAATTCTAAAGAAAATTAAAATAATCGTTGCATATATTATAATTAGTAAATTAAAATATAGTTTGAAACTGAAAACTCATATACTTTATTCCTTCAATATACAACATACATTCAAAATTTTCTACTTATTAATAGTTTTTTAGTAATTTAAAAACTCGAATTCAATCGAGTGCTCGAATTTACTTTGCATACTTGAATTTAGTTGAGTACTCGATACATCGACTCGACTCGGTTCAAAAAAATTTCGGCTCAGCTATTCGAGCTTTTCGCACATTTATATTGATAACAATTAGTAATTTATGAAAAATGAAGTATTTTACTATGTATATTTTTTAACACTTCCTTCTTGAAAATGCATAAATTTCTCTTCTTTAAAATAATTTGTTTCAAATTCGACATCACATTTTCCAACATGATTTTCATCAATTACGTCACTTTCAGACTAAAAGACGATAATATTGATTATGAATTATTTACATTTGATATTTCAGTTAACAGAAAAAAATTCGTCAAAAAGTAATATTTGTGTTGGTAATTTTTACGTACCTACAAGTTGTCAATTTATAATAATTTTTAAAGAAAATTAATTAATTTTTTTTTAATTTATTCTGGAAAATAAACAAAAAAGATTTAATATAGTAGAAACGATGCACAAAATAGCCTCACCTGACGATATGTGGTAGGTGGTCACTTTTTCTAAAAAATATTTTCTAATCCTTTTTGTCTAAAAAAGCGATTTCTCATGAAATCTGTTTTCTAAAAAAGTTTATCTAAGAATTTTTGATTTCTAAAACCATAATTTTGATAAAAGTTAGAAAATTGTTAAAAAAAACTAAGATTAAGAAATAAAAATTATTTTGCATTTTTTCTGTTTCTCAATGACAATTTTTCGTCAATCACAAATTGTTTTTCTTGTAAAAAAGATAATAATTTTCATGAGTTTTATATTAAAATTTTCAAAATTATTTATTTATAAAACACTTGTTTAAAAAATTTTAAATAACTTGAGGAAAAAAATCCCTATAATTTCTATTTGTTAATTACGATTTTTAACTACATTATTTTAAAGTTTCGTTAAAAAATTTGCATGATTTCTATTTTTACTATAATTTTCTAAATTTCTTTATTAGAAGAAAAAAAATTATAAAATCACCTTTATTGAAAAAAAATTTCTAGAAATGTACTTTTCTTAGAAAATTTTTTTTTGAAAATACCTTTTTGAAAAACTGTACCCAACCTATGTATTGTTTGATACTTACTTGTTCAAAATGATTAAATTCCTCTTCGTGAGAAAAATCTGTTTGAAATTTATCAATTGCATCAAAAAACTGCTCTTCGTTCAATTCAGAGTCATTTTTCTCTTCTGGTTTGGGAAAGGAACAATTATCCTCTAAAAATAAAAAGTAAATATATGTATAGGTATATATATATATATATATATATACAAAAAATAATTTTATTAAAATGAAATAAATATATAATTCTGAATAAACGAAAATTAAAAAAAATTCACAAATGAATTATTTATTTATAAATAATTTATATTTATACAATTGTAAAGAAAACGAATAATTGCTTATTATATAGCTATATATATTTATATACTTACCGTCTGAATCTTCTTGTTGAAATATTTGGTTAACAAATTTTGAGGCTAACCTACACCTTCTTGTTTTTAATTTTTGTCTGGATTTTAAATCTCTTTCTTCCCTCGGCATTTTTTTAAAATTAACTCTTTCAAGAATTATTTTTTATGCACATACGACTTATAACATTCATAAATCTAACTATTTAGTTTGTTTACAATTAGATTCTGTTGATGCATGCCAAATCAGACCATACAAAGATGTGAATTTGTCAAAATAAAAAACAATTGATATTATTGATTGTCAAGCAATATAACCGTTGCATACGAATTGTCAAAATAGAAATTTTGAAATACATTATAAAATGTCTAACGAAATATTGGTTATTGATGAACTGCTTCCTTATCAAATAGTAGAATTCTTAAAAAAAGGACGTAAGAAAAATGGAGCAAGTTCTTTTTATTGCATTCCAAGCAAATGGATATCTTTTGACAAAAAAAAGAACTGCATTTTTACAAAATTCTTACCAGCACCATACAATAAAGAGAATACCGAATTATTAAACGAAAGCATTAAACAATTGGAAGATCCGAATCCGGAATGGCCAATTTTTTCAATTCGATTAAGAGGAGATGCTCGTAAATTTTTAAACAATTAAAACTTAGTCTACTAATATATTCGTTTTAAAGATTTTTTATTATTATGTAATAAATATTTTGTCAGGAACATACGAAGACGCTTTGCAAAAAATAGTAAACTTTCAAACCGGGGAAAATTTTGCTCACACAACAGACAGCGACATGAATAGTGAAGAAAAAGTTAAAAATGTAACTAAGTTTATTAAAACTAAAAAGCATGACATAAATAATGATATTATTCGAAACGTTATAAACGTTCCACCTCTAACCATTGATGATTTCCATGATGATGCCGATGATAATGTTACTGACACTAATAGAAATAATTCTGATCCATAAAACAGTGGTATTTAAATAAAATTATTACTATTAATATTCAGGGTGGCCACATGTTAGTGAAGTCAGGAAAATGACAGGAAAACAATATTTTGTCAGTAAAGTCAGGAAAAATTTTGTTGTCAGGGAAATTGATGAAGTGAATCTTGCGGCCACCCTGATATTACTTAATAATAATTATTAATTAATATTACCTTTATATTTAATTTAATTTTATATTATTAATAATTATATAATATAATTCTTTAATAATTTAATATTATATATGGGTCATTCTCACAATCGGGACAAATGACCCGTACATTAGATTTTTTAAAATAAATAATAATAATTTTTCAAAACTTTTACCTCCGAATAATAGCATTCATCATGATTTAATCGGATCCTATGAAAAATAAATAAAAAATTTGAAATATTTAGAGATACACATGTTTATATAGTATAAAAACTCCCCTCCGTTACTGTTCATAAAGAAAGTTTCATTTATAAAACAGGTAATATATTAATTTTGCAATATTAAAAAAATTTTTGCCGGGTAAAATCTACTTATTATTCTATTTGTAATTAATTCATCAAGAGTAAAGTAAAACATTTGTGAGGTATTTTTTCTTAGAATTAAATTCGTTTTGTGCAGAAATAAAACTCCCCTCCGTTACCACTCACAAATATAATTACATAAAATGATGAAATAAAAAGAAAATAGTCAGTTTTAAAAGAACTTTTAATGTGTCAGTGTTCATCGACATAATAAAAACTCCCCTCCGTTACCGCAATAAATTTAGTTTTTTGAAAGTAAATAATAATAATTGTTAATAATTTTATTCACATTGTTTTATTTAAAAACAAAGAAAACTAAAGATGTTATTAATTTATTTATAAAATTGATTTTTTTGCAACACAATGAACATATTTCGAAGCTGTCTTATAAAAGAAAACTCCCCTCCGTTATCGATGGTATATTTCCATTATACAGTACCTAAATTGCAGACTTTATTAATCATGGGATTCGTTTGAAACTCGTTACTCGGGGGTTTTCGGGGTCGCTGATTACGAATCCGATGTCAGTTTTTGAAAATCCAAAATGGCGGATTCAATATGGAGGACACTTTTTTGAAAAATTCATCGTATTTGCTTGAAACTCGTTACTCGGGGGTTTTCGGTGTCGCTAATTACGAACCCGATATCAGTTTTCCAAAATCAAAAATGGCGGATCCAATCTGGTGGACACATTTTTGAAACATTCATCGGATTCGGTTAAAACTTGTTTCTCTGAGTTTTTCGGGGTCGCTGATTACAAATCCGTTATCAGTTTTTAAAAATCCAAAATGGCTGATTCATCAAGAATAAAGTAAAATATTTGAGAGGTATTTTTTCCTAGAATTGAATTAGTTTTGTCCACCGCACGAAATTCCCCACCATTACGGGAGACAAACATAATAAAATTTATTTTTGAAATTAGCAACCCTAAAAATACACGAGTATCTACTTTAAAATTATCCCAATTATTTCTTAAAAGTGTCCACCATATTGGATCCGACATTTTGGATTTTGGAAAACTGATATCGGATTCGTAATTAGCGACACCGAAAACCCCCGAGTAACGAGTTTCAAGCAAATCCGATGAATTTTTCAAAAAAGTGTCCGCCATATTGAATGCGCCATTTTGGATTTTTAAAAACTGATATCAGATTTGTAATCAGCGACCACGAAAACCCCCGAGAAACGAATTTTATGTAATTTCCATCAATTTTTAAAATATTTTAGTTGCGATAAATTTTCAACAAAAATTCTGAATAAAAAACATTAATTTTGGTAATTATGCAGAAGAAGGACTTTTCTCAATTTTGAAGAAAAACGGTTAATTATTTTTGGAAAAGCTTTCAATCAGCTAGAAAATGAAAAATTCGTTGGGGGAGGATGAAAAAGTTACTTACAGAACGCCAGGGCTGGGAAACAAAATTTTTTTTTTGGTTTTTGACCTTTTACTTGGTAAATATTAAAAATTTTGAAAAATGTTCTACATAAAAGTTGCAGATCTTGTTAAGATACACATTTTATGTTACATGCAATTTTTTCATAAATTGAGTATTTTTCGAGACAAACACAAAAAACGGAAAATAACCATAGAAACGTTTTAATGCAGAAGGGAGTCAAATTAACTTTCTAGATGGTACTAGAAGGTATCCAACTTAGACCAGACCCCCCTCCAACGTTTAAAGAAGGCGTTTTAAAGATGCATCCACAACACATTGCTCAAAGGCGGGCGAAGCCTGCCGCACCTGATTTCCTTCAACGTTTTAATGCAGAAAAGGAGTCATATCCGTTGGAGGGGGGTCTGGTCTAAGTTAGATACCTTCTAGTACAAACTAGGAACTAAATTGGACTCCCTTCTGCATTAAACGTTAAAAGAAACCAAGAGCGGCGGGCTTCGCCCGCCTTTGAGTGATGTGTTGTGGATGCACCTTCAAAACGCCTTTTTTAAACGTTGGAAGGGGGTCTTGTCTAAGGCTGGGGTCCCATGATATCGTTTTTGTTGCGTTTTGTAACTAGACCATGAGTGTAAGAGAGATACAGATATATGTTTGCTCTATTTGCACTCATGGCCTAGTTACAAAACGCAACGCAAAACGTTGCCATAGGACTCCAGCCTGAGTTGGATACCTTCTAGTACCATCTAGGAAGTTAATTTGACTCCCTTCTGCATTAAAACGTTTCTATGGTTATTTTCCGTTTTTTGTGTTTGTCTCGAAAAATACTCAATTTATGAAAAAATTGCATGTAACATAAAATGTGTATCTTAACAAGATCTGCAACTTTTATGTAGAACATTTTTCAAAATTTTTAATATTTACCAAGTAAAAGGTCAAAAACCAAAAAAAAAATTTTGTTTCCCAGCCCTGGCGTTCTGTAAGTAACTTTTTCATCCTCCCCCAACGAATTTTTCATTTTCTAGCTGATTGAAAGCTTTTCCAAAAATAATTAACCGTTTTTCTTCAAAATTGAGAAAAGTCCTTCTTCTGCATAATTACCAAAATTAATGTTTTTTATTCAGAATTTTTGTTGAAAATTTATCGCAACTAAAATATTTTAAAAATTGATGGAAATTACATAAAATTCGTTTCTCGGGGGTTTTCGTGGTCGCTGATTACAAATCTGATATCAGTTTTTAAAAATCCAAAATGGCGCATTCAATATGGCGGACACTTTTTTGAAAAATTCATCGGATTTGCTTGAAACTCGTTACTCGGGGGTTTTCGGTGTCGCTAATTACGAATCCGATATCAGTTTTCCAAAATCCAAAATGTCGGATCCAATATGATGGACACTTTTAAGAAATAATTGGGAATGGTAATAATGGTAATTATGCAGTAGAAGGACTTTTCTCAATTTTGAAGAAATCTTCTGCATAATTACCTTAATTTTTAATAATAATGTTAATAAAGATTGTAACCACGTATTTTATAGGTTTATTAAGATCCCTCTTTTGCCACAGGATTAATAATAAAAGTGATTTTTCAACTTTTTTTTATAAAATTTAAATTTTGAATTTGTCCCTTTCTAGAGATTGACCCATATAAAGGTAAAAAAAATAGTGACGAATCTAAACCTGCTAAGAAAACAATTTTAAGTAAAGAACAATTAAAAAGAAAAAATAACGACAATGATATTACAAAAAATATTAAAAAAACAAAGCTAAAATCCAAAAAAAGGATTAAATGTTGTTTCTCCACAATCTAAATATGACGATCAATTATTAACAAGCAAAGAAATTAAAGATAATTTAAAACCTGATAAAAATAATTCACATAACGTAAAAGATAATTCTATTCCACAACAATATGAAAAATCATATCAAGAACCCAAAGCGTCAACTTCTTTTCCACAAAATATTTTTGAATTTGAATCTCCGGTTCAAAACCATTTGTTTGATGAACAGCAAAACATTTCAAACGGTAAAATTGTTAAAATAAATTTTATATTATATAATATAATTGCACACCAAAAATTATTGCCTCCCAAATAACACGGAATATATCATTCACATTCCGGGAATATTCCATTGGATCATTTGGAATATTCTAAATGAATATTCCACCCATATTCCAGGAACATGTAAATGTCTTACCTCAGGAATATTTCTTTGGAATATGTTAGGAATATTCCTTTGGAATGTTGAGTATTTTCTGGAACACAGTGTGAATAATCCTATGGAATGTTCCAGTAATAATCCTATGGAATATTCCAGTAATAATCCTATAGAATATTCCAATAATATTCTTATAGAATATTCCAGAAACATTCTTTTAGAGTATTCCAGGAATATTTCTATGAAATATTTCAGGAATATATGTTTGGAATATTGAACGTTCCTATAATATGTACCAGAAACATACCTATCAAATAAACCATAAATATTTTTTTAATTACTTCCTGGAATATTCTAATCAACTTACAGTAGGAACATTTGCGTTTAATGTTGTGCTTCTTTTTCATTCCTTTCAATTTTTTTATAAACAAACATTTTTTAATAATTATTTAAAACGTTTCATTAGAGTAATCAATATATTTTAAATTACTAAAAAATATTCTCAAAATTTACGTCGAAAAAAGAAATTTGTATTTTTATTTCGTATTGCATACATTTAACATGAACGAAAATAATAAAAATGTTATGTACGTACAAAGAAAATTATTACAAATGTTTTCTAATTTGGATAAGATATGTACATAAATTAAACATTTTTTAAAGTTGAAAATATTATTAAAAATACACATTGTCATAAGAACAAACCAAAAAAAAATTTTATATTAACAATTTGAGTGAAATAAATAAAACTATTAGTCATATTTAGATACAACATGTAAAGAATTATCACTATTTTATAGTCTTGTTCTTGCTCTGAAGTGGAGTCGAAATGAGTTGCTTCATTGATATATAAATAATTCATCTGAACTGCTACATCATTTTTCAAGGAACTTTTTCCTAAGAATAATTCATAAACACTTATAAATAATGATATAAGTAATTAAATATTTTCATTTCTTTAACTACGTTTTAGAAAAATTATTATTATAAATTCATTGTTCATATAGTTACCGTTGAAAAAATAATTATACTTTGTCTCTATTTATTTCTCGTTTTCTGTATGAAGAATTGGGAAGACGACTGAATATCTATTCTTTCTTCTAATCCTCCACAACTTCGATTGTACTTCTTCTAATCGCCAGGTCGACAAATTATTGCTCTCTTTCGATACTAATTTAATGTTGAGAAAACTTGAATTTAAGGGCTCATTGTATAAGTCTCCTTTGGATGAAAGCCCGTTTCCTATTAAAAATATGTTTTTGTTATCACATTCTATGATATTAAGAATGCAAGCGACCGATCCATTTTTCAATAAAACACAATTATCGCTTGAAGTGTCGCAGTTAATAGTAAAAGACTTCAGTTTTAATTTTTTGTACTGTCTCTGAACATTTATTATATCATTACTCAACGGCCCTCTGGCATGAACATTTTTTAGACGATTTTCAGAATTTGGCATTTCAATCTTTGCATTTTCCTTATCTTCCATTTCAGCATATCTTCGGGCAAGCTGTTGTAAAGGTTTATCTTTCCTGCGTAATTTCTTTTTTATTACACTCGTGTAATTTTCAAACCTAAATGCGCTGAAGGAGTCCAAATTCCCATATTTTTTGACATCTTCACAGACATGTAAAACATTGTGGAAATTGTGTGACATAAATATCTCTCCATAGATATGTTGAAAACTGGATATAAAGTATCTTAAAAGCTCATGGGCGTAGTCAATATTTTCACTGTTTTCAATGTGAACTGCACTACACAAAATACCAATAGCTGTGTGTAAAGCCAAAAAATTTTTGTATTTTTTTTAGTTCAAAATATCTTGTACTACAACTGGTCCGGTATAAAGTAAAAAACTTCTGAATTCTGTAGCTTTCCAATTTTTGAAATCTCGTATTGATCTCGGCCGTCTATTGAACTCTGATGGTTTAGTGTTTCTCAAGAATTGGAGTCTTTTATTGATGCGATTTATTTTATCTTGATCTAGTCTAATTCCTGGAGGACCGAGTATCCAGAGCCAAATTAATTTTTTAACTAATCCCAATAGCACCAAGTGCATGTAGTCATGTGGTACTCTAGAGACAGGACCAAATCCAGGAATTTCACATAAAATACATTTTCCGTGTTCTTGATAGGTGCCTTTATAAGCGTGACGTCTAAACTTTTCATCAGTTCTTGGAGTAAATGGTCCTAATCCTGGAAAACATACTCTTTTTTTATTTTTTTTACCCTTTTTTCTTTTATGGTTTGGCCTAATTCCTTGTCCTTTAATTTCACACGATGGACAACTGTCATATCCCGTATGGCCTTTTACTTTTAAAATTAATTTTTTAGCCGGAGTATCGCATACCAATGCTGAAAAATTAACGTCAATTTTCTTTCCTTTATAATAGAAACCATTTTTACAATAGTCAGATATTTCGTCGGTAAATTCTTGCAAGAACTCGTTAGAATCTTGAGGATGTTTAAAACCATGATATACACCTACTAAATAAACATTTTTTACGCTAAAATCTGAACACATGATTGGCCATAATGCTTCAGTAGACGATTTGGATATTGGTAAGCCATCGATATTAATTATTAGGTTAAC
This sequence comes from Leptopilina myrica (nomen nudum), assembly GCA_032872475.1. Classification (NCBI taxonomy): domain Eukaryota; kingdom Metazoa; phylum Arthropoda; class Insecta; order Hymenoptera; family Figitidae; genus Leptopilina; species Leptopilina myrica (nomen nudum). The sequence goes on along the minus strand of CM065459.1, from coordinate 33,695,839 downwards.
TGAATCTCGATTAAATTTTGGATTATTTAATATTGATTCAATAGCACGCTTCAAACCAAAATGATGGTACTCTCCACCAGCAGACATTTTTCTTATTTCTGTGTTTCGCGGTGTTCGTAATAAAGTTCTAGCATCACGTGGTAAAATGAAATTAGTAAATTGTCGAATTATAAGAAGTAATGCAGTTAAAACCATGAGAGGTATTTCAAACTTCAGTGCCCAAGCTGTTAATGCTTGTTTAAACTTCGACTCATTCTTCTGAGTAAATGATTCTTCATCAGATTCTTCAGATGCTGAAGAGGTATTGTCATTTCTCTCTTCGTCACTGTCAAAATCAATTTGTTCAATATTTTCCTCTTCAAAGTCAAATTCAAATTCGCTGTCCGTTTCATCTTCACTATTTGTTCCAAACTCATTTTCAACTATTCCATCAAATTTCAATTCATTATCTTCAAACATTGTTTCTTCTTGTTCCCTTTCAATGTCTTCTTTCAATTCTTTCAGTTTCAATAAATCTTCATTACCTACTTCGCTTAAATATTGATCATTTTCACTATCTGAAGACATTTCGATCACTATATCATCAAATAATTCATTTCTCAAAGCTTCGAAATCATCCTCTTCTGCATTATTTTGTTTATCACAATCTTCACTATCGCTTAAATCGTTTCTTAAATGAGAAGTTGTCAGCGAATTTAAAACATTATTTGTTTGGATTGCACTGAGACGAAGAATTTGCCTCTTTGTATAAAAAGATGATTTTTCTTTCGGCATGATCTTCAAAAATAAAAAACTAACCTCGTTTTTATCTGAAAAATATATTCCACATTATTATTAAAATTATTTTGTTTTTAAAATACAAATGCTATAAACAAATTTTAGTAATAAAATTGCAAAAAGTGTATAAAATAATTAACCTTTGCTATACCGAAAATTTTTATGTATTCGCGGAAAACTAGAGTTCACCCAAAATGACTCAAGTATTTTCTTATTTGTATATTGTAAAAAGGCATTATACCACCAACAAATTTTCAGAATTTTTATGCAACAAAATAATGAATTTAATTATTATTATATTGAACTCTATTTTTTCAAACAATTTATTATCGCTAATTACCAACTTTTTTGTATTCTGCTAAGAGAAATAACTATAAAAAATTAAAATAACTAACAAAAGAAATAAAAAAACTATTAATAAAATAACTAAAAATAAATAAATAATAAATAAATCTTTATAAAAAATAAAAATAATAATAATAAAATAATTATTAGCAACAATTAATTGTTTAAATAATTGCTGAATTACTAAATTAATTTAATATTTTCATGTTACACAAGTTAGCACAATCAATTGAAAAATTAGAAAAAAATGCAAGTTTTCCGGTGCTTTATGTAAGAAATTGGTAAATAGCAACAATTACACTGGCACACAAAAAAAAATTGATGCTCTGAGCTTTTGATCAGACTATGACTACTTTATGTTTTTGGGGTCGCTGAAACCGAATCTGATGTTCATTTAACCCCATCACGTCAGGGTTTTGAGATAACCTTAAAAAGCTCAAAATTTGTTTAAAAAAGTTCTTGATAAAAATTTTTTTTGTCATATTTTAAGTTTTTTAAAAGTCATCTGAAAACCTTGACGTCATGGGGTTACATAAACTTCAGATTCAGTTTCAGCAACCCCAAAAACATAGAGTAGTGATGGTGAGACTTAAAAATAAAAATTTTTGATGATTAAAAAATTTTTGTGTCAAATTTTGAGTTTTTTGAGATTATCTTAAAACCCTGACGTGATGGGGTTAAATGAACTTAAGATTCGGTTTCAGCGACCCCAAAATCATAAATTAGTTATAGTAAGACTTAAAAATAAAAAATTTTGTTGATTAAAAAATTTTGGGGTCAAATTTTGAGTTTTTGAGATTATCTCAAAACCCTGACATGATGGGGTTAAATGAACTTCAGATTCAGGTTCAGCAACCCCAAAAACATAAAGTAGTGATTGTAAAACATGAAAATAAATATTTTTTTGGTTAAAAAAATGTTAGGGTCAAATTTTGAGTTTTTTCGGGAGTTATCTCAAAACCCTGACGTGATGGGGTTAAATGAACTTCAGATTCGGCTTCAGCGACCCCAAAAACATAATGTAGTCATAGTCTGATTAAAAGCTCAGAGCATCAATTTTTTTTTGTGTGCCAGTGTTATTGGTTTAATTTAAACAATTGTTAAACAGATAATTTTATGTTTACGGTTTATTTATTATAAATCTATTAATATAGTCTCACTCACGCGGAGTGGAATCCGGTCTAGCAAAGGTTAAAACTATCTTTTTATTTTTATTGATAAAAGCTTTTTAATTGAATGGTAAAAATAATTGCAAATGACTCCAAAAATATTATTTAAAAATTCTTCGAAATTAAAATTATTTTAAACTTAATTTAAATTTTAATTATTTAATTAATAATTGATAAATGAAATCTTAAAATTATATAGAACATTTTTCTTATTTATAATAAATTTCGAAAATTATTAAAAGAATACAAATATAAAAAATTATCAAAAACAGAATTTTTAAAGCTACAAAATTATTTCTCTTCAGATGCAAAATTTTCAATTTTAAAGTTCTAATTTTATAATAAAATTACTTTTCTATAAAATTAAAAAAAAAATTAAACTTGTACTTACATTAATTATATGAATCAATCACGAAAATTGCAAAAATAACCTTAACGATTCATTATTTAAATAAAACCATTAAATTTAAATTTAAAAAATTGTCACCGTGATCATTGAAAATAATTCTATTCAAACTTATTGACATTTCTATTCGATCTGAAAAATGTACTCGTGGCGCACTTCAATTTGATTAAAATTATAGTCATTTGTTGACTGGTTGACATTCGTAAATATGTTGTCACTTTAACGAATTCTGAAAAAATATATTTGTCCATAATAGTACACGTTTTTTATTTATAATTTTGAATCATGTCGGTTCCCGAGTATAGCGTTGTGTGGTTGGATGAAGAAGTAAAACCTCGTTTGATTGCCTCTAAATGGATTTTCGAAAAATCAGATGCCAAAATCTATTGCTTATTGCCTTTAGATGAGGACAAGACAAAATTTAATTCTGCCGTGTTTAAACTAAAAGAAATAGAGGACTCGTGGGTTCGAAAAATTGTAAAGAAAATTAAATATCAGACAGGTATTTTGTAGAATGTATTAAAATTCTTTTATTGTTTATTCTATGTGTACGAATTTATAACCTTATACACAATAATAATAAATAAAAAATATAATTCCGAAATTCTTTCTCATAAAAAAATAAAAATTATATTTTTAGTTGAGATTAATATTTAGTTTTATTAAAATTTAATTTAAAAGTTAATTAATAAAATTGACACATAGTTAAAAGTATTTTGTTTATTAATATTTAATGTTTTAAAAAAAATGATAAATAATAATAATAGTAATATAATAAACAATAATATAAGTGTTAAAAATATTTAACAATTGATGAAGCTATTGTCTCCTTTTATGCGTGCTTTAATTTATTTATAAAAAATGAAAAGTAACAACATTTATATTGTTAATAGATGATTATGTCAAAGGCAAAGACAAATTACTTGAAGCTCTTCTTCATTCAGAAATTGATAGCCAGGCGAGTGATTATGATAAAGACTTTTTTAAAAAAACTCGAAAAGTGAGAGCATCGCAAAATTCGACTGCAATTAACGAACCAGGTGTTTCCAGTACAATTGAAAGGAAGTCGAATAAAGATAAATTTCTCTCTATGCCATTTCCAAACTTTAGAGGGCAATCAGGAAATTCTAAAACACAAACTCCAAATTTTCAAGTATTAAATTCTTCAGTAATTTAAATTTTTTAAATAATTTTTTAATGACAATTAATTATATTCTTTTCTAACTCAATTAATTTTAAAGAGATATTTATTTAAAGAAATTATTCTAAAGTAAGTTATACTAAAAAGCATATTTTTTCAAAAACTCTTTTTCAAAGGATCAAAAAAATAGGAATTCAAAGGAACAACTAAATAAAAAACCAACGATAACTTCTAACACTGTTTGCAATTTAATAACTTTACCATACTCAAAACGAATAAATGACCCGCAAAATTCTAAACGAATTGAAATAAATGAATTCAGAAGTTAATATTTTTATAAATATAAAAATAAGTTTCGCAAAATAACATGTAACATTATTAATTTTATTATTTTTAAAATAAAAATTTTAACAGCGCAAGACCCAAATGAACCTAAAAGTAAGCGGATTAAAAGACTGATAAATGACATAGAAGAGATTGTGCCAGACAACTCAAAAGATAAATCTATAGAAAATTTAGAGTCAGTTCACGCTGAGCGTGAAAATACCGCTTCTTCGATTAAGAGTGCAAAAGGTATCAATTGAAACTGGCAACATTTTAACAAATAACCTAAATGAAAATAATCAAATATACTTCGTTTTAATTTGTTAATAAGAAATACCAAAATTTTTTCTATTTTTAAATATGAGTATTTTATTTGAAAAAATGTTTTAGACTCAAAAACCATTATTATAAAATATGAAGATAACCATGTTTATATTATCTTTATATTTTATAAATATGATGACCGAGTGATAAAATAATTATTTTATATAAACAAAATGTTTTTTAAGAAAAACTATTGAAAGTAACACGATCAAGAAAAAGCCAAACATGGAAAAATCATTGGCGAGTATGTCTATACGTGATAAAAATTCAGGTATTTTCAAATTTTGTAACAAAATTTGAATTAAATGAGTTAATTGAGAAAAATAGAATAGATAAAATATTTTTAAACGGAGAAAAATCTACCAAAATTTTTTGGAGTCATTACTGAGAATTTCACGGTATTCTTCCCGAGAACTAAAATAATAACTGTTATGTATAGGCTTAGATTTTCAGCGATTGGTCTTGAATAAAGTTAATGAAGTTTTAATATCCTTGAAATTTATGAATTTATGTCTGGATGAATTAACTGTATCTTCGTCATCCAATGATTTTGATAACTTCTTTAACTCTGAGAAATGCCCAGAGTTACCTATTTCATCAAAAGAAAAGTTTGACGAGTTTAATAAAAAACTTGAAGACAAGTTGTTTTATAAACAAATTGTAAGTAAATTACAAACAAATATATTTGAAAAACAGTTTATTTGCAAATACATTTATGTTTTTAATCAGACAAATTATTATTATTAATATTATTATTTAATTCAGACTAATGCGTGTGGTAAAATTGGAGGAAGGGATTTGTCGAATATTGTAACTAACATTTGCGTAAAATTAATAAAAAATTCAGCTGCTATGAATTACAGTTGGCAAGGTCATAAGAAGCCAAAAGTAGCTTTGAAAGGGACGAAGTTTGAAGAGTTACTTTTTGGTAAACATTTCTAATTAATATTCCCACAATTTGTTATATATTAAATCATGAACATAATAATACAAATTATTAATAAGTAAACAAACAGGCATAATTATAGAAAACTTAATAATTGAGTAAGTAATTAGCAAATCTTACATTTTTAGCTGCAGTTCGAGCAAATAAACCACAAGCAACTGACGTACAAATTTCTACTTTTGCTTCAAAGTGGTTTGCCGCAGCCAAAAAAAGACATGATAGAGAAATGTTAGTAACATTTGTATCAGATACAATTTAACCAATTTTGCTTATTGTAGTTAATTTTTAACAAACTCATAAAAATTTCATTTAGTACGGCAAATTTATTAGATAAGTAAAATTAATAGATATTAGCAAAATAATTTGACTTGAAAAAATTCTATGTATATTTTAAATTATTACATACTGTGAATGATTATTAATTTATATTTAACTTATAAAAGGGCGAAAGAAAACAATGCGGCAACTTTGATTGATGAAAACTCGGATGATGATGATGATGACGAGACTCATTCTCAGCGTTCTGAAGATGCAGATGGAGACAATGAAGATTAAATGATACCAAAATCAGATTCAATTACATTATTTTTTATAATATATATATAGTTTTTTTAAAAAACTATTTCAGTTTCTAATTAATTTATTAAATATTAGAGAGTTTAATATAATTTCCAACTATTTTTTATAAAATTATGAAACAAATGATTAAAATTTCGATTAAAAATTAAATTAATAATGCAAAATGAGTTTAATATAAATTTAAATCAAAAGTATTAGTTTTTAATAAACTTTTATAACAAATATTGACATGCTAAATACTAAGAGTGTTAAATACAACATTTATGTATAAAATAGTTTACTTATATTGTATGAAAAAATTAAAATTTACAATAAAGTTATTTGTATAATACTATAACGTGTTTCCACTGAAATGAAAACAATTATTAAATAATAATTTCTTTTGAAAAAATCTATAAATTTTGAATAATATTAAGTTAAGTTAAAGATAAATGTTCTTATCAAATTCCAGAAAAATATTCCTGGTATTTTTCAACGAAGTGTTTATGGTTTTCTCCATTAGTATGTTCCTGTAATATTTAATAGGAATGTTCCAAAAATATTTTATAGAAATGTTCCAAGAATATTCCATAGAAATATTGCTAAAATATTTCGTATTAATTTCCCTGGAATATTCCATAAGAATGTTCCTGAAATATTCCATAGGATTATTTACACTGTGTTCCAAAAAACATTCAACATTCCAAAGGAATATTCCTAACATATTCCAAAGAAATATTCCTGAGGTAAGACATTTACATGTTCTTGAAATATGGATGGAACATTCTAAATGTATATTCCAAATGATCCAATGGAATATTCCCGGAATGTGAATGATATATTCCGTGTTATTTGGGCTATTTTTTATTAAGTAGTGAACTCATCTGATGAAAGTAGTGATTATAATTTTAACACTGAGGATGATGATGATGATTATGATGATGATAATGGTCAAGATATGCACCGAATAAAAGATAAGGCTATTGTTAATTTAAAAAAAAATGACAAAACAACTAAAACAAAAGAAATAAACGCAATGCCAAAAATTGTAGAAACTGTGGTGCATAAACAAACTACTTTAAAGAGTATAGTATTGTTATTCTTAATTTTTCAAAATAATACTGCGTACAAAAATAATTTTTATTTTTAATACATATTGTATTATAAAATTGTTTACTTGTTTTACAGACTTGCCTCAAAAAAGAAACAACAGTCAAAATATTATTTTTAAAAAGAATAATTTTTCTAAAGAAGACTCTCAAAATTTTAGTCAACTTAAGGCATTAAGTTAGTCAAATTATTTTTGTTTTCTTAGGTATTTCATACATTTTTAATTCTAGTTATCTTATATTAGTGACTTTTTAAATATATTTTCAGTTACAAATATGGAAAAACGAATAATAAATTCATTATCCTTGATGAATGCAAATATTGAAATTCTTAAACAAAATCAAAGTCGAATAGAAAATTTATTAATTGCTACAGGAGTTTTCAAAACAGACGATGACTCGTTAGAGTTTTTGAGAGAACGTAATCTTGCAGTACCGTTTGCATCTGTTGAAAGTTTTCAGTCATTCGATGAAGAATTGAATACTGATAAAGAAATGCGACACGAATTTGTAAGTAAATTCTCTAAACCGATATACTGTAAACAAGTTGTTCATTTCATGACCATTTCGCTTCCTCAAAATATCATAAACCAATTGCTTAATTTAATTTTAATATGTTAAGGTAATATTTTGAAAAACGCAAAATTTGAATTTTTTGTGAAAAAGAAAAATATTGATTAATTTTATAAATATTGATGAAATGTGCACTTTGTATATATCAATCGATTCGTTTTCTTGTAAGGAATATAATTTTGAGAATAATTTATGAAAATATTAAGAAAACAAAAGTTATTTAAAAAAATAAAAAAAATTTTTTTTTAATTTTGAAAAAATTGTATAAAAAAAATTTTGTGGATAAATTTGAAAATCCTTGTGTCAGATTTTAGGTATTAATGTCTGCAATAAACCTGCAAAATTTTAGGGCAATCCATTAAAATTTGTTTCAGATTATTTGTACACAATTTTTTGTGACATACACACACATACACACATACATCTGGACATTTGCTCAGAATTTAATATACATATATCTTAGATGAAAATGAGCCCATATAACAATGTTTTGAAAAATTTTAAATCGTCACGAATGCAAAGCTCCCTTTGAGGAAGCAAAAATGGATTTAAATGTGAAGTCTCAGTGGGATTTAATAAAATTTAAACTAGTTAGAAACCATCTACAAATTACGTTACCAATTTAGGGGGGAAGCGATCTAAAAATATTTAAAAATGAATGTAATGCAGCGGTAATGAATAACCCCATTTGGAGTTGATTGTAAATTGAAAAAAATTACTCCCAACTCCTGTTGCCTTTAACTTCTAAATTTTCTTCAGTGTATAAATCTGATTTCTTGGACTCCAAATTGTTATAATTAAACCCATTGGTTTTTCTAGGCAAAATCATTATTAACACTAGTGGATCCTATTGGGGGATTGTCAAAAAGTGTCACAAAAATTATACGGACTTATATGACGCGAGAAACAGCTTTACGCTTCACAGCTAGCAAGCAGTATCAGGACAAAGTGATCTTTAAAACAACTAGATTTTGTCGAACAATGATAAGTAAGAATTATTATACAATATTTGCATACTGTGTGCTTAATTAAACATTTAATTTAATAATAATAATTCTAAGGAAATAAATATTCTCCTTTTAGAAGTGCTGCCAAAAACGCTTCAATGTCCTTCTACGAAAATACCTGTTACGGAACAAAATATTTTAACCGCGATTAGCTCCACGTTCAGTAATGCTAAAGACTGGGACGGAAATAGATCATTAAGAACTAAAAAACAAAATAAGTAATATACAGTATCAAATCATAACTTTTTTATAACAATTAAATGTTCGTTCATTTCATTTAATAAAGAATTAAATAATAAACATCTGTAAAATTTACTAAATGGAAAATTTAAAAAAAATACTCTCAAAATATGAAATAAATATTAGATTAGTTGTGTACTCAACCGTTGGAGTACACTTACAAAAGAGGGACGAAAAACATTCATTTTGTGTAAAATTTCAAAGAGAAGACGTTGATTTAATTCCCAGACCACCTCTAGCACCGTTAGGATGACAAAAGTTGTTAGAGTACACTTACAGGAACGTAAAGTATTCATTTTGTCGAAAATTTCCAGAAGAAGACGTTGATTTAATACCTAGACCACCCTTAGAAACGTTAGGATGACGAAAATTGTTGGACTACACTTAGAGGGACGAAAAGTATTCATTTTGTGGAAAATTTCAAGGAGAAGACGTTGATTTAATACCTAGACCACCCTTAGAAACGTTAGGATGACGAAAATTGTTGGACTACACTTAGAGGGACGAAAAGTATTCATTTTATCAAAAATTCCCAGGAGAAGACGTTGATTTATTACCTAGACCGTGTTAGAACCGTTAGGGTGACGAAAATTGTTTGAGTAAACTTACAGGAACGTAAAGTATTCATTTTGTCGAAATTTCCCAGGCGAAGACGTTGATTTAATTCCTAGACCACCCTTAGAATTGTTAGGATGACAAAAATTGTTGGTCTACACTTAGAGGGACGAAAAGTATTCATTTTGTCGAAAATTCCTAGGAGAAGACGTTGATTTAATTCCTAGACCATCCCTAGAAAGGTTGGGATCTGATGATCTAAAAATTTCAAAAATTAGGAATAAGTCGGCTGCCGGTTACAAAAATTGGGTGAGCCACGGATGGCTTCCATGTTTGGCCCACGTATGGAACAGGGCTTCCAGACATGGACCATGGTTGGATCCAGGCATAAGTTTCTACTTGGGTAATCTAGAAAAATTAAATCAAATTGACACACAAAAACAATGGATTTATGTTTAGGAGAAAAAAAATTATCAAATATTAAATATACTTTTTTATTAATAAAGATTCAAAAAAAGGGTTAGATTGTCTCGCTTATTTGCGAAAGAAAAAATCTTCCGGAAGAATATCTCCTGTCAAAATAAATTAGATTTCCCGAAATTTTGCGGAAATTCATTAAATTTGGTTTAATTATAAGCTTTTAATCTAGAATAATTAAATCAAATTGACACACAAAAACAATGGATTTATGTTTAGGAGAAAAAAAATTATCAAATATTAAATATACTTTTTTATTAATAAAGATTCAAAAAATGAAGGGTTAGATTGTCTTGCTTATTTTCGGAAATTTCGTCTCAGGAGTCATTGTCGCGTCAGCTAAGTCGGCTCGCTACCTGCACTTCAATTTTTGAAAATTTTTTTCTCAAAAACAAAAAATAACGTGTTCGTTAAATTTGGCATGTTATTTTGTAGTATAGTAAGCAATATTTATCTTTTTTTCAGCTTGATTGAAGGCCAATAACAGGTTTAAATATTAAAAAACAAATAGATTTTTTAAATAAATTTATTAAAAAAGTTAATTTTTATTTAATTAATTTTTTTTCAAAAAATTTGATTCATTCTAAACGAAAAACATTCAGACAACTTTTTTCTATAAGCAAAAATAAAAAAGTTATTCAAGTTTAAAAAAAATATTGCATTAATTTGTTAATTCAAATATCTAACAAAATATTAAATATTTTTAATTAATATTTGGTATAATTACATAGGCAAACAAACTCTATTGAAAAATGAAATTTAAAAACTCTACACGCGCTGGTTTAATAATGGAAAAATATATTAATTAAATTTTTCGCAGTTAAATTGCACAAAGCTAAATTCTACACACTTTTTTTATATAAAAGGTGAATTAATTTCGTTAAATTCTCCACATTTAAATTGGACACTGTTAAATTCTACACATAATTATTTAATAAAACGAAAACTTAATTTGTTAAATTCTACACAGTTAAATTACTCATCGTTAAAATCTGCCCGCGTTTAATATATTTAAAAAAATTAATTTTTTTAGATTCTATACAGTTACAGTAAACACCGTTAAAATCTACGCATCTATTCAGTAAAAAAATAGATTTGATTAAATTCTCCACATTTAAAAGGAACATTATTAAATCCTACACATAGAAATTAAATTTTAATAAATTTTCCAAATTTAAATTAAACACTGTTAAATTCTGCTACATGGGTAGAGCTTTATAGTAATATAATTACCAATATAAAAATTGGGTAGGGTTTAACGGTGTTCAATTTAAATGTGAATAATTAATCAAAATAAACTTTTTTTATTCAATCCATAACTATGTGTAGAATTTAGCAGTGCTCCATTTAACTGTGTAGAATTTAACAAATTAAGTTTTCTTTTTATTTAATAATTATGTGTAGAATTTAACAGTGTCCAATTTAAATGTGGAGAATTTAACGAAATTTATTCACCTTTTATATAATAAAAGTGTGTTGAATTTAGCTTTGTGCAATTTAACTGTGAAGAATTTAATTAATATAATTTTACATAATTAAACTAGCGCGTGTAGAGTTTAATTGTGTAAGACTAAAAAATAATCATTTTTATTTACTCAATTAACTTGTGTAAAGTTTAAACAGTGTAGAATTTAACAGGGCTAATACAATGTGTATAATCATGAATTGTAGAATCCCAGGCAGAAAAGTCGGTGGTGTGCCGATGCCTACGACCGGCTCGACACCGGCCTGGTGGTAAAGTCGGACATTCCCGGTACCGGCACTGTGGTACCGGGCCGGTTAATAAAAGACAACCGGCCAAGCACCGGCCCGGTACTACTTTTTAATACCGTTTTTACACTGGCGATGGACTTTTTCCGGCATCAAAATTAGTACCGGCCCGGTACCACTACTTGATACCATTTTTACACCAGCGATGAACTTTTGCCGGCATCAAAATCAGTACCGGCCCGGTACCACTACTTGATACCCTTTTTACACCAGCGACGGGATTTTGCCGGCATCAAAATTAGTACCGGCCCGGCACCGGCCCGGTTCCGGCATTCGATGCAGTTTTTACACCGGCGACGGGATTTTGCCGGCATCAAAATTAGCACCGGCCCGGTTCCGGTATTCGATGCAGTTTTTACACCGTCGATGGACTTTTGCCGGCATAATATTTTTGTGTCTTAAAAAGTCTAAATATTTAATTTTTTGAAATTTTTTTTACACCATTCGGAAGAATAAGAAAATCAAATCTCTCGAAATCAAATGTTTTTTAAAATCTTTTTTTATATAGTTGGAAAAATTACATTTTATTATACTCTATTAATTCAGCTTTAAATTGTCCGGCTCCAAGCCGGCCGAAATACCGGCACCGGGCCGGTGTCTAAATTTCACTGGCCCGGTTTCTTGCCGGTGTTGTGCCGGCAATAAACCGGTATGAAAACACTGAAAACAAGAACCAGCCTGGGACCTGGCCGATGGTTTGCCGGCAAGGTGCCGGACCGGTGGTTTACCGGCACCGGGGCGGATATTTCCCGGGTTATCATCGTTGACTGGACCGGTTCCGGGCCGACAGTAATGCCGGTTTCACGCCGGCACCAGCAAGTCCGCCCTTGGTACCGGCCCGGTACCAAGCCGGTCGTTGTTTTCTGCCTGGGATTTAACTGTGTAGGATTTTATAATAATATAATTATCAATAAAAAAATTGTGTAGGATTTGACGGTTTTCTATTTACATGTGGAGAATTCAAAAAAATTAATATTCTTTCTATATAATTGCTGTGTGCAGGATTTGACGGTGTTTAATTTAAATTTGAAGAATTAAATAAAATTAATTTTTTATTACTAAATAAATTAGTGCAGAGTTTAACAGTGTGCAATGTAACTGTATAGATTTCTAACATAATTAATTTTTTGAAATATATTAAATGTGTGCAGAGTTTAAAGGTGAATAATTTAACTGTGTAGAGTTTAAGAAATCATTTTTCTATTTATTCAATAAATATGTGAAAAATGTATCAGTGTTTAATTTTAATGTAGAGAATTTAACGAAATTAATTTTCTTTTTTATTTTATAAATGTGTGTGGAATTTATATATGTGTAATTTAACTGCGTAGAATTTAATAATTATATTTTTCTATTATTCATTAAACACATGTGCAGTTTAACCGTAAAGAGTTTAACTGTGTAAGGTTTAAAATTAATAACTTTTATTTATTCAATAAATATGTGTCGAGTTTAAACAGTGCTCAATTTAGAAATTTAATTGTGGACAGTTTAAACAATGCAGAATTTATCATTGCACAGTTTTCCGTGTAGAGTTTTAACAGCGTACCGTTTAAATGTGTAGTAATTGAACCGCCCCGACACCCCTAATTAATGTAATAATTTTCTTATTACATTATTAATAAAATTCAAATTACTTTTATTTATTTTATATTATTTACTTTTGAAATTAATAAATGTAATTAGGTTATCAATTAAAATAAGTATATAGTAAATAATAAATTAAATAAATAATAATAGTATTTAAAAATTATTAGTTAATAAAATTATAAATGAATTAATGAATGCATTTCATTTATCAATTTAATTATTAAATAAACAATTATTAATATATGTTTAATTATTCATTAAAACGATGATCAAGTTCTTTCGTACATTTGTACTCTTGCAAATTAAAGTTGAATATATAAAATATTAATTATTTTTATTATTATAAATTTAGAATAATTTTATAATTAGTGTCGATTATTATTAAAAAAAACAATCAAATTAATTAATTAAATAAAATTATTATGTTCGTGAAGTAAAAATAATATGATTATTATTATACACAATTTTTGTAAATTAATTAAAACACATTTTTATTTATAATTTTTATTTAATTTTATTTAATAATATTTGTAGAATTATTCTTACTGCGCCATCTATTTTTATTAAGCACTTTTTTTTTATTTATATATATTTTTCTTATTTATAATATTGCATTTACATAATCTATAATAATAAAAAAACATAAAGAATCATGTTAACAATGGTTGTAGTAATGAAATTAATAATTCGGGATTGAATTTTAATTAAGTAAATATTTTTTTTAATAAAAAAATAAAAATGATTGTCATTATCAGAGAAGCAATATTAAAGGATCCAATTCTCATTGGAAGATAATTATTTTTCATTGTGAGTAAATATTTTAATGAAAGAAACATTTTATTTAAAAATAATTTTTATGAAACTTTAATTCAATGGAAATATCCTATGGCCGGTTTGCCCCACCGAAAATGGTCCGGTTTGCCCCACAGGCCCATTTTAAAAATAAATGTTTGTCAAAAAGAAACGCTTTGCAAATTCTTCAAAGTTTTTGGTGGTAAATATTCCTGAGGTGTGTACCTTCAAAAACCAAGACCTAATATTTGGAAATATTTCACGATTTCCTCAGAATTTCCTTAAGAAAAAATTCGGAAGAGTGTAGAAAAAAACTAAAAAGACTTTTGTTCCCAGCGTTGCACAAACAAAAGTAAAAAATGTCACATTGAAAAAATAAGGTATACTTCACAAGGTTGTTTCAAATTTCTAAATAGCACTTTTGACAATTTCGGAAATATTGAGGGAAACCGGTTTGCCCCACTCTCCCCTATAAATTTTATTATGTATATCAAATTCTGTTACGATAATTTTTTAAATACATTTTAAATCAAATTTTTAATAAAAAATTTTTACACTTCGAGTTTTAATTATCGTCATGAAATACATTATAAAGTAACTTTAATTTCAGATATTTTTAGGTGGAGGAATACTAAAATATATAAAGTTTATAATATGCAAAATTAATTTGAACAAAAGAAAATAAATTTTGTTACCTCAATTCGATAAAGAAATTCAGTTGTTAAGGTATACCTATAAATTTTTGGTTTATAGTCAGCTTTGACGATCAAAGATATCAGATGAAAATTGTGTTTTAGTTATCGTTTTTTAATAATAACAATAAAAATTTAATTATTTTCTTATGTTTTGTTAATTATTCAATAATAAGTCTAATATCATATAGGGTCAGAATTTCTCAAACGGATCACTTTAAAAAAAATATTTTTTATTTTCATCCGAAATAATTTGTTTTTACTCCTGGTAGAGTAAAAGAAAGACCCTGAAAATTGTAGACCAAAAAAATTTTTTTTGTTAATGTTATTAACAATTTAATTTTTTTGTAGTCTTAAATTAAAAAATTTTTTTCTCGAAATCCAGTTGACCGATTTTAAAAATTCAAAAGGGGTTTTCTTCTTCTTGAAACAAAATATTAAAAAATAATTATTTTTTGAAAAAAATTAATTTTTAATAGTTTTTTATATAATTTGTTTATAAATTGTTAATAACAAATTGTGTTCTGCGCCTCCTAGAAAAAAAAATAAAAATTGTATTGTATTGCCAATATCCCCCTGAGAAAAAAAACGTTTAGAAAAAAAATGTACATCAATTACAAAAAAAGTTATTAAATAATTAGTGTCGCGGTGCAGAGCGATATATGACTCGCAAGCACGGCTCTCATGGCACATGTGTGCATTGGCGCTACACTATAAGTTTGTATAAATTCTAACAGTCTCAACATTTAAGGAAAAAGTAATACAGTTTAATTATTCGTATATTTATATAACATTTTGTTTAAAAAATACTAATATTACAATATATATATTCTCAGGGGGATATTGGCAATACAATACAATTTTTATTTTTTTTTCTAGGAGGCGCAGAACACAATTTGTTATTAACAATTTATAAACAAATTATATAAAAAACTATTAAAAATTAATTTTTTTCAAAAAATAATTATTTTTTAATATTTTGTTTCAAGAAGAAGAAAACCCCTTTTGAATTTTTAAAATCGGTCAACTGGATTTCGAGAAAAAAATTTTTTAATTTAAGACTACAAAAAAATTAAATTGTTAATAACATTAACAAAAAAAATTTTTTTGGTCTACAATTTTCAGGGTCTTTCTTTTACTCTACCAGGAGTAAAAACAAATTATTTCGGATGAAAATAAAAAATATTTTTTTTAAAGTGATCCGTTTGAGAAATTCTGACCCTATATGATATTAGACTTATTATTGAATAATTAACAAAACATAAGAAAATAATTAAATTTTTATTGTTATTATTAAAAAACGATAACTAAAACACAATTTTCATCTGATATCTTTGATCGTCAAAGCTGACTATAAACCAAAAATTTATAGGTATACCTTAACAACTGAATTTCTTTATCGAATTGAGGTAACAAAATTTATTTTCTTTTGTTCAAATTAATTTTGCATATTATAAACTTTATATATTTTAGTATTCCTCCACCTAAAAATATCTGAAATTAAAGTTACTTTATAATGTATTTCATGACGATAATTAAAACTCGAAGTGTAAAAATTTTTTATTAAAAATTTGATTTAAAATGTATTTAAAAAATTATCGTAACAGAATTTGATATACATAATAAAATTTATAGGGGAGAGTGGGGCAAACCGGTTTCCCTCAATATTTCCGAAATTGTCAAAAGTGCTATTTAGAAATTTGAAACAACCTTGTGAAGTATACCTTATTTTTTCAATGTGACATTTTTTACTTTTGTTTGTGCAACGCTGGGAACAAAAGTCTTTTTAGTTTTTTTCTACACTCTTCCGAATTTTTTCTTAAGGAAATTCTGAGGAAATCGTGAAATATTTCCAAATATTAGGTCTTGGTTTTTGAAGGTACACACCTCAGGAATATTTACCACCAAAAACTTTGAAGAATTTGCAAAGCGTTTCTTTTTGACAAACATTTATTTTTAAAATGGGCCTGTGGGGCAAACCGGACCATTTTCGGTGGGGCAAACCGGCCATAGGATATTTCCATTGAATTAAAGTTTCATAAAAATTATTTTTAAATAAAATGTTTCTTTCATTAAAATATTTACTCACAATGAAAAATAATTATCTTCCAATGAGAATTGGATCCTTTAATATTGCTTCTCTGATAATGACAATCATTTTTATTTTTTTATTAAAAAAAATATTTACTTAATTAAAATTCAATCCCGAATTATTAATTTCATTACTACAACCATTGTTAACATGATTCTTTATGTTTTTTTATTATTATAGATTATGTAAATGCAATATTATAAATAAAAAAACAAACGGTCCGGTTTACCCCAGGAGGTGGGGCAAACCGGACCGTTTGCAAAATTTTTTGAAGTTAACACAGCAACTGAACAATAAAAGATAAAGTATAGGTGTCTCTGGGAAAAAGTTGCGCAATTAATTGATCTTTCAAACAAGCCATCGAAAAAGGAAATCGGTTGATTCGTTTAGTCACAAGAGTCAAAAAACCGTTAGGGGGTCCGGTTTTCCTCACTCTCCCCTATTGAACAAATCTTTTATACTAATGGATTTTTAATTTACAAAATTTTTATTCATCAGAATTTCTATATTTTGCCAAAGGTTTATGAAGCAGATTTTGTAGTTTACAGAATTATTATTTATTAATAAAATTTCTATTCAACCGAATTTACATTTAACACTGTTTAACAGGACTTTTTATAAATTTGAATTTTCATTAAACATAGTTTTTATTTAAATAAAATATATTAGTTATTTCTCATAATTTTTATGAATTATTATTGTTTATTTGAAATAATTATTGTTATTGTATTCAGAGATATATTAATTAAGATATGTATATTAAAAGTAATAAATTTGCTATACTTAATTTTAAGGCTATTCCATTTGCTTGGGCCCTGATGAGCAATCAAACCATTGAAGCATATGTTTCAGTTTTTAGAAAACTGAAACTTTTAATGCCAACGTTCAGTATCAGGGAGTCAATATCCGTTTATGAGAATGCATTATTAACTGCATTAAGAAGACAGTTTCCTGGACTTATTACTCATGGATGTCTTTTTCATTATAACCAGGTAATTTTGTGTTTTACAGTACATTTATTAGTAAGTCTCTATACCAATGAAATAGTGCGAAATCGTTTACCAATTTAAATTAGTAACATTTTTTGGGGCGCTTGAAAATGCCCTAAAGTGAACTTGTTAGAATTTTTATTTTATAGAATTTTATTCTCTAAAATATCATTTTAACAGAATATATAATTGTCTGAATGATATAGTTTGCCTGAATGTACATTAAATCGATCATTAATGTTACATAATTTTTAATCGTAAGACTTGTTTGGCAAAATTTAAATTAAACTCAATAGGAATTTAATAGAAGATTAATTTTGCATAAGAAAAGTAGAAAGAATTTAAATTTAATACAATATTTATTCGTCCGAATTATAATCTGGTAGAAAGTCAATTTCATCAAATATTAATTTACTAGAAATTCAAATTCAAAATAACAAATTTGTTGGGTAAAATTAATTACAGATTCAAATTGTAATATTTTCCTAATGAAATAGTTAATGGTAACTACCTAATTATTAGTTTTTCACAAAATAAATTAAATACCCGTATATATTTTCCGAATGGTAAACAACCTTTCAAATATACTAGTAGAAACTAAAACCGATTAAAAATAGGTTGTAATAAATAAAAATCATTCTCATATTAATTTGCAGGCTTTATACAGAAAGGTTCGACATTTCAGACTACAACATTTTTTCTGCAAAACCGACGAAGGGTATAACATACTTAGGCATATAATGGCTTTGCCACTTCTTCCATCTAATGAAATAGTAGAGACTTATTTACAAATAATTGAATCAGTTTCACTTAGATCAAGGAGGAAAATAAAAAAATTTCAAAAGTATTTTGAAAAGCAATGGTTAAGAAAAATAACGCCTCAAGTATTTTCTGTATTTGCATTAGAGAAAAGAACAAATAATATTCTAGAATCATATCATAGACAACTGAAACAAATGTTTGGAATAAAACCACACATTTGGACATTCACAAGTAAGTACAATACTATATTTAAATAGGACGCATGAATGTTCCACAAATCTCATTTGACATAATAACAAGTAACCGAAATCCACTTCGCCGAATCACTATTTACCATAAGATATATGTATTAGAATTATTATTTAATCTAATTTTCATTTTTCCGATAATTCATTTGCTCTAATTTTTATTTTGCAGATATATTCTTTAACATAGATTTCGTTAGTCCGAAAAACCATTTGATATAATTTTTATTTGTCCAATTAATTGTTTGGACTAATTTCCGATATATCATATGTTATAATTCCTATTTTTCAAAATAATTTATTAACAATTTTTTTTTAATCGAAAATGTTTTTTAACCTAATTATCAATTGCTCTAAATGTGATGAGTTATAAATTTCATTTAATAGAAATGTCATTCGTTATAATTACCATTGTCTCGAATAATTATTTACCAGTATTTACGTTTTACAGAATTGTCATATAATCTATATCCTATTTGCTCTAATTTTTATTTAACAGAAATTCATTTACCTCGAAGTAGCATTCAGCCGAATGTTTATTTATCAGAAAGATTATTTAACATAACTTTTGTTTAGCCGAAACATTATTTCACCTAATTTTAAATTGTTATATTAATTGTTTGACATAAATCTATTTCTACCTTATGTTTATGTGACATATTGTTCTTTTATTCGAATTGTCAAATCGTCGAATGCTCATAACATCTAATTGTCAGTTCGTCGAATGCTCAAAACGTCGAAATGTCTATTCGTCGAATCGTCAAAACGTCGAATTGACAAAAATTCGAATAATTTGTTTGATTTAAGTTAACATTAATTTAAAACAAACAAATATTTGTTTGATCTAAGTAAACAATTTAAAATTAGGTGAAATAATGTTTCGGCTAAACAAAAATTATGTTAAATAATCTTTCTGATAAATGAACATTCGGCTCAATGCTACTTCGAGGTAAATGAATTTCTGTTAAATAAACATTAGAGCAAATAGGATATAGATTATATAACAATTCTGTAAAACGTAAATACTGGTAAATAATTATTCGAGACAATGGTAATTATAACGAATGACATTTCTATTAAATGAAATTTATAACTCATCAAATTTAGAGCAATTGATAATTAGGTTAAAAAACATTTTCGATTAAAAAAAAATTGTTAATAAATTATTTTGAAAAATAGGAGTTATAACATATGATATATCGGAAATTAGTCCAAACAATTAATTGGACAAATAAAAATTATATCAAATGATTTTTCGGACTAACGAAATCTATGTTAAAGAATATATCTGCAAAATAAAAATTAGAGCAAATGAATTATCGGAAAAATGAAAATTAGATTAAATAATAATTCTAATACATATATCTTATGGTAAATAGTGATTCGGCGAAGTGGATTTCGGTTACTTGTTATTATGTCAAATCAGATTTGTGGAACTTTCATGCGTCTCATTTAAATATATTTTCATACGGGCATATATCTCTGGAATCATCAATTATCATGTCCTTCGCATACATTTTCAAAATTTTAATAATTTTTCACTTTGTTTTTGTTGGAAATACTAATTCTTATTACAATAAGTAAATTCCAAAATATTTTACATTAGATTTATTAAATATATAAATAATTATTCTATTTTAAATACTCGATTTTTTACACTTTATCTTCTTGCCTGACTTTAGCCATAATTTTGGATAGTTTAGGGGGGGGGGTCTAACGGGTGAAAAAAATATCTTTTTGTGAATTTTTATGCAAGAAACGGTATTTGAAGAGGATTTTGTAAAATTTTTGTTTAGAAATATTAAGAATTATGCCGCTGGCAAAGCATTTTCGAAAATGCTTTCTAAAAAACATGATTTTCGGTGAACAGCATAATTTATTAACATATTATTGAAAACTCAAGTGAATATGGTTAGAAAAATAATTTTGCCCGACCCCACGGGTTTTCTTTTCTTTATTTTTAAATTTTTTTATTTTCCGCGACTAATTAAACAAAAAACGCTATTTTTACTAAAGAAAATAAGCTATTTTGTGGCTGTATCTTGAGAAAAAATAAACAAAAGAAAAGGTGCAAAAAATTTATCATGTAAGCTTTTACCGTTTCTTCAAAAACAAAAATCCACAAAAAGAGCTCTTTTATTGTTTCCTTAAACAATAAAAATTTGTAATGGATAAAGTTGAGTAACTCCAAGACACATGTTTTTAAAGTTAATTAAGCAGTGAACACTTTCGTATAAAAATTAATGTTTTGTTAATTATGAAACAATATATGGGTTTTTAATAGTTGTTCCTTGCTTCTAAACTGTTTAATCGCAATCGTCAAATTGACTTATGAAATAAACATTCAATTCATTACACTTATTTTAAAGCATAGTAAATAATTGATGTGCTTTGTGTTTTCCAAAAATTTTTGTAATTTTAATAACAAATACACTCTTTTTGCGAAAATAATGTAAAATATTTAGCAATTACGGTTGCCTCTAATCAACCAAAAATTTTTTTTTTTTGAAATGAATTGTAATGTATAAAATTGTTGATTTTCATTTTTTTTAAATAAGTTTTTGCAGACAAAGTTTCAATACTCATTTGCATATTATTGTGTCACGCTCAGAGAAAAGGTACCTAAGAAGCAAAAAATTTGAAGTTATGATTTTAATTTTTGTTTAAAATACAGATAGAGAATCAATTATTAATTAAAAATTATTGATCTTCCAGTCTTCATTATATCCAAAATATTCAATGAAAATTGGTTTCAAATTCAAATAATTAAAAATGAACTTTTAATCAAGATAAGTCTAACACGAACCTAACCTATAATTTATTTTCTTCTTAGGTGCCTTTTTTGGAACCGCGTCTTATAAAAATATATATATCTATATATATATATATATATATATATATATATATATATCCTTATTAATAAAACCAGACTTCTGTCTGTACATTGCTCCAATCTTGGAAATTCTTATATATTTTTTCTTCTTGAGACATGAGAATTCGAAAAATGTAAAAAAAATGTCTGTCTGTCTGTCCTTCTATCTGTCTGTCTGTATGCAAAACTTTGTTCGCGCATCACTTGAAAACGGTTCAACCGATTGCAGTGAAACTTGGCAATCTATTAGGTATTAACGTAACTTAAAATCATAGCCTTATCCGATTAAAAAATATTAATATGAACGGAAGTTATGACATTTTATCAAAAAATTCGAAAAATCAAAAAAATGAAATTTTTTTAATTTTTGTAAAATTGGTGCAATACTATCTATAGCTTACTTTTTGAGATAAATACAACCTTTTTTATAATAAAATTTAAAAAAAGAATTCAAAAAAATTTTTTTTTGAATATTGAGTGATTTTTGCATTTAAGATAATATTGATATTTTCTAATTAATTAATTAAATTGTATTTTTAATTCTAATTAAAATTATTTTCATTAAAATTCTATTACAAAATTAAAAGAAATTAGGAATTTTTAATCTAAAATTTTAAAGTTAAAAAATTTATTTAAAAAAATTTGAGGATTTATGTAAATTAAAACAGTCGACTACGAATACAACTTCAAGAGATTTAACTGTCAAATTGAATTTGAAATCAAGATCCAATCAAAAGCGTACAAAAATAATATATATTCAACAATCGAAGAATATTGAACAAAGGATTTGAATAGAATTGGATTAATAATTGGAATAATAATAATAATTGGAATAAAAATAGCATTTAATACAATTTCAAAAACATATACCGTTTTCATCTATATTAATAAAATCAGACTTTTGTCTGTACATTGCACGAAATTAATTTTTTCTAGCATAATTTATTTATTTGAACAACGGAAAATCCAAAAACGGTAATAGAAAATTTCCTGTCTGTATGTATGTATGTATGTATGTGTGTATGTATGTATGTATGTGTGTATGTATGTATGTATGTCCGCAAAATTTTGTTCGCGTTTAACTAGAAAACGTCTTGACCAATTGAAGTAAAATTTAGCAATATTTTAGGTGTTGGTCTAACTTAAAATATTAGCTATATTTGATGAAAAAATATTGAGCTGAACAAAAGTTATGAATTTTTCAAAAATTAAAAAAAATTTTTTTTTAAATTTTTGCAGATTGGAATAAATTTTTTAATTTATTAATAATATAAATGATTTTAAAGATAAATAAAAATAAATTGAATTATAAAATAATATTAATATAAAAAAAATTATGAATTTTCCAAAAACTTTGAAATTTTTTTTTAATTTTGACAGATTGTAAATTAATTAGTTATGACTTTTGTAAGATATATATGAACAATAAATTTACAGATTTTAAACAAATTATTTAGAACGGGAGGTATTCAATTAAAAAAAAAAATTTTTTTATGAAAATTTCCAAATTTTATATTTTTTAACGTATATTTTTTAAACTTTCTATAATTAAATATGTATTTTTGGAGTCTCTGATAAACTTTTGCCGTCAAAATAATGGAATTTAGAATTATTTGTTAATCCAATTATCAAAAATTTTTCAATTTGCAAAAACTTCGAAAATATTAAAAATGGAGATTTTTTTTGATAACATTGATACTGCAGGAATTTAAGAATACCTGAGATACCATACTTGCATTATGCTACTGGGAAAAAACTTAGATAATAAAAAGTTTTGTTATTTTAATTCTAGATTTAACTTTTAGGAATGTTTTGAGCATTGTAAAGGCAAAAATTAAACAGGGCGTCTATTATTATCTTTTTTAACAATCTATCCAGTTTTTCTTAGCATTGTCCAAACTTTTCCAGGTGTATATTTTCTCATCAAATATAAATTTTCTTGATAAGTATTAACAATAAATAAAACTACAAATGGCTACAAAAATTCAGTTATTTTATAAAAATACTCTTTGACGGCTTTTTGTTTTTACTAATACTTTTAACAGGGGTTCTACCGACTGGAGAAATGGGAAATATGCAGGAATTTGATTTAATTGGGAAAAACTGTGAATTCAGCCTGCAATATAGGTCTTATTTTAGATTTTAGCAATTATGATACAATTAGTTAGAATTTGACTTTATTATAACTCCAATAACTGATGGAGATTTTGGATTAACTTACAATACAATAATTAAATTTCTGCAAATAATTGACAAACATTGTTCTCTGCATTTTAATTAATTAAAAATAAATTATTTGATGATAAAAAGTCAATCACTGATATAAAATAGTAATATTTTTCTAATGAAATAGTTAATGATAGCTAATTATTATTTTTTCCGGTCAAATTAAATTCCTTGCTATTTCCCATTTTTCGAGACTGGTAGACACATTATTGAATGTATTTGTAGAAACTAAAACCCGTCGAAGACGGGTACGACAGCTAGTATATATATATATATATTTATTTAATTATATATATTTTTTTTAATAGAGATACTAGTCGACTATCAACAGTCCCTGAGATATGATATGGCTTCGTTACGGCGTGGTTCAAGAGTTAGCAGAGTTCCCAAAATGAGTGACCTGTTAAAAGATCAGTTAATTTCAGAACAATGGGAAAAGTTACAAGGACCAAATCGTCCAACCGCCATCGAGTTTTGATGATGATGATGATGATGATGATGATGAAATAGTCAATATGAAATCACTCGTTTATGCACTTATAAACATTGTTTTTAAACTTTGAATGTTAATAATGCACATATCTATTTCAAATCTACAAAAAAGATTTCAATCTGACAACTGTAACCAAAAAAATAAACTTGAACCATCACATTAGAATACTAGTAGCACCATCTATTAAGTAACGCTTAAAGTCTGTACATAATTAACTTCCATGGTATTTCATGCTATGACTATTTGTAGAATGAAGAAGGGAAACTCTTATGCCAAAAAAGATTTGATCAAATGACTTTTCGATTAAATGTCTTTTCGATAAAATATCCATTCGATCAAATGACTTTTCGATCGAATATCTTTTCGATCAAATGACTTTTCGACCAAATGACTTTTCGATCAAATGTCTATTCGATCGAATGTCTTTTCGATCAAATGACTTTTCGATAAAATGTCTATTCGATCAAATGACTTTTCGATAAAATGTCTTTTCGATAAAATATCCATTCGATCAAATGACTTTTCGATCGAATGTCTTTTCGATCAACAGTCCATTCGACTAAATGACTTTTCGATAAAATGTCTATTCGATCAAATGACTTTTCGATAAAATGTCTATTCGATCAAATGCCGTTCGATTAAATGACTATTCGATCAAATGTCTTTCGGGAAGAATTCCTGCGCCTCGTTCTTTCGGCATTATCATTATTTTCATCCCTGGGAATATCATCATTTTCATCTCTGGGGTTAACATTATTTTCACCCCCCAATTGTTGAGTCTCGTCTCTTTCTTGTGACATGTTTCTATTTGAGTTATTATATCTTTGAAAATATTTGTGTTTCTTTTTATGAGGTGGTGTCATCTATTGAATAATAAAATGATTTCGAAGTCTATTACGAATTTATTGTAAACTGAGATTGAATTTGTATTTACGACAATTGGGTGGTGAATATAGGTTTTGTAATAGTTTGTCTATTTTACTTTAGGATTATTCAAAACATAAGGTTTTGTTTATTTGAATACGGATAATTTTAAATTAGATTTAAGTTTCTCCTTTTTTATAAATTCACAAAGTTCTGTCTTTAATTCAACAATTATCTGTTTCAATTCTTGATTGTACAGGGTTGGATATGTTTCAATAGTAATCTCAGGACAATCGGGGAATAATTCTCTTCTAATACCTTTCCACTTGTAATCAATGGATCGTTTTGATGTTCTTCTATTAATTAAATCAGAGCTTCGTTTTATTTTCATTGGAAAAATGTTAATTTAATTTTAATTTTGTTTATATGATTTTATTATTACTTGGTTGTTTATATTTTCTCTTATTAAATAACTTAAAATAACTTAACTTCTTGGATACAAGTATCCAAGGGATTAAAACTTAGTAACTAATTTAAAGCAAAAGTAAAATTATAAAGCACTAATAATAACTTAAAAATAACTTAACTTCTTGAATACAAGTATCCAAGGGATTACAACTTAATAAGTAATTCAAAGCAAAAGTAAAAATTATAAAGCACTAATAATTATTTAAAATAACTTAAATTACAAAGCACTTAAAATTAATTCAACCTCTTAGATACACGCAATTGAGTACCTGAGGGACTAGTTCGTTCAAACCAGTTTTTTTATATAAACAACCAAATGATATATAATCAAATTAACCACAACCATGAAATATGTAAAAAAATTACTGTTATTTGTTAAAGATTGTTGAAGTCAAATACAAAGAACCAAAGAGTACAGTGCAAAAATGTATCAAAGTTTCAGTATGGTATGAAATAATGCTTAATGATCAACAGAGTGGTTCCCTTCGGGACAAGATTTATGTATCTTTTGAATGATTTGATGTAAACAATTTTGAACAGGCATACGAATTATATTTTCTCTAACAATTACACATGAATACAATTAGAATTTAGTATGTGAATAGTATAAGAAAGAATAATTTGAGTGATTAGTCTTGTTAGAGCTATAAAGCTTGAAAGATTAAAAAAAAATTTTTTTTAATTTTATAAGAACAATGTCAAAATTGGCATTTATATCCCACCGCTGCTACCAGAAAATTTGCTAACTGTTACGTTTATAAATTGATAGTCGCGGTCGATTTAACGTTATTAGTAATTTACTTGAAAATTCGGAGGTCGTTAGCAAAGTTTTTGAAAAAGAAAAGGATCTTGATTGAAAGATAAATAAAAATTAGTAGGGGACGTTATAATGCTCAGTTCTATGGGAACTGATATTGATATTGCTCTTATGTAAAATGAAAATAAGGAAAATAGGAAGGAGAAATAAAAGATATAAATGAGAATAATATGATTGGTTTAATATAAATATTCTTACCGGTTACAATGGTGATTTCTCGACAAGAAATCGAATCGATCAAGGGTGATTTGGTTTGGAAGTCTTACACTTACTTTAATTTGAACGTTATCGAATCCTGAACTTCTTCAAATAAAATAATGCCTCTTGACTTAATGTTTTACATCGAGCTGCCTCAGAAAGTTTCTGAGTAGTTCAGACTGTATGATTTCGTCAAGAAAAGTCTTATTCGATTTGACGAACTACTAAGAACAAAATCAAAGTCTAATTTCAAAATACAATCTTTGGCATCTGCCTGATGGGACACTGTCTAAGTTGGTTGTAACAATTGATTCGAATTGCCCAAAAGAAGTGACAAAATTGGGAGTGGTTCATTGGTTTTTATAAACAGCTTCTATAATATATATGGGCAATTTCACGTGCGATTTTAGTCGACCTCCTAAAATCGGCCAAAAATATTTTTTTTCTATTCTGTATCGAAAAAAAACAGATACGTATTTTTTTATTTTTGTTGAATTGTCAAAATTTTTGAGTTATGAATTTTTGAAATTTTGCATTTTTAATCGTAGACATATATTCAGTTGCTTATAAGTCCGAAAATATTGAGTTTATAAAAAAGTTGTCAAAGAACAAAAATTTTAGTTTTCTTTCGACTTTTAGGAAATGAAAACAAAAAATTTTTTTTTCATTTTTTATTAAAAAAATAAAAAAATTTTATAAACAAATTAATTTTTTTAAACTTTGGGTATGATAAATTTTTTATTTTCTTTTTTTAAAACATATCTGTAAATGATAAGAAGGTTTTGCAAAAAGTTTCAGAAAAAAATTATTATGCAGTTAATAGTATTTTCTAAAATTGTAACTGTAATAACATTTCTAAAATAAATTCTTGTCACAATAATTTAACAACGAGAATATTGGATTATTCAAGTGGAATAGAATTATTTTTCTAAATTTAATTTTGAAAATTTTTAATTACAATTTTTGAAAAAGAAATTATACGTAAAAAATATAAAAATATTTTTTACTAAGGTGAAAAAATAAAATTTTTTAAATATAAAACTTATTTTAATGAAATTTGACAAAATTTCCAATTGTTTCAATTTTGAAAAATTATTATTCTCGAGAATATGCAAATAATTTTAATTACCATTTTCCAAAAACCTAATTTTTCTCATAATTTAAACATTAAATATTTTGAATTTTAATAATTTTTGTGAAAAAGAAAATAATTAAAATACCAATTGTTATTTATGTGCTTAAAATTTTATAACACTTTCAAATTAAAACTGTTAGAAATTCAATGATTTGAAATAATTTAAAATTTAATTCTTCCAAAATTATATTATTTTTTTAGAATTATTGGATATTATTATAAAAAAATTAATTTTCAAGAAAACTAATAAATTAATTATTTCTTACATTTTAATATTATTATACTTTGACTTTTCTATTTATTTTCTAATTAACTAAAATATTTATTTTCTTAAATATTTACTAAAATTTTTATTTTAATCAATGGTTATCAGAATTTAAGTCCGATAATTCAATAATTCAAATGCAAAAATAAATAAAACATAAAATAATAAATTATTTTTAGAAGCTGAAACTATTCCTCTTTTTTGTATTTATGAATTGTTAAATTATATTAATTAAACCTCCATTTATCAGAGGTTGTTATATAATTAAGAATTGTTAAATACTTTGTTTACATCTGTTTAAACATACGTCACAAGACTCTGACGTCATATATATATGTATATATATATATATATATATATATATATATAACTGGTTTAAGAAAATGTGTGAATTTAAACTTACCAATCTGTCCAGCGTTTTCTGCTATTCCAATGTGAGGTTAAACCGGTTGAACATAACACGATACACAATATATTCGCGATTCAAACTCAGACGCTCGACAATTATGTAATTTTAATAAAATTGTATATACCAGACACACACGACTAATGACAACGAGACGCCACGACAAATTTTACAGCCAATGAAAAAACAAAAGCATACACAAAAGCCTAACTTCAAGTGTGGACAGACTGGACAGAATACGATGATTACACTGGCACACAAAAAAAAAATTGATGCTCTGAGCTTTTGATCAGACTATGACTACTTTATGTTTTTGGGGTCGCTGAAGCCGAATCTGAAGTTCATTTAACCCCATCACGTCAGGGTTTTGAGATAACTCCCGAAAAACTCAAAATTTGACCCTAACATTTTTTTAACCAGAAAAATATGTATTTTCATGTCTTACAATCACTACTTTATGTTTATGGGGTTGCTGAACCTGAATCTGAAGTTCATTTAACCCCATCATGTCAGGGTTTTGAGATAAACTCAAAAAACTCAAAATTTGACCCCAAAATTTTTTAATCAACAAAAATTTTTATTTTTAAGTCTTACTATAACTAATTTATGATTTTGGGGTCGCTGAAACCGAATCTTAAGTTCATTTAACCCCATCACGTCAGGGTTTTAAGATAATCTCAAAAAACTCAAAATTTGACACAAAAATTTTTTAATCATCAAAAATTTTTATTTTTAAGTCTCACCATCACTACTCTATGTTTTTGCGGTTGCTGAAACTGAATCTGAAGTTTATGTAACCCCATGACGTCAAGGTTTTCAGATGACTTTTAAAAAACTTAAAATATGACAAAAAAAATTTTTATCAAGAACTTTTTTAAACAAATTTTGAGCTTTTTAAGGTTATCTCAAAACCCTGACGTGATGGGGTTAAATGAACATCAGATTCGGGTTTAGCAATCCTAAAAACAAAAATTAGTGATAGTAGAAAATGAAAATTTTCTTTTTTGTGTCAAATTTTGAGTTTTTTTGAGACGACAGGTCTCAAAACCCTGTCGTGATGGAGTTAAATGAACTTTCGGTTCGGGTTCAGCAACCCCAAAAACATAAAGTAGTGATAGTAAGACATGAAAATAAATATAGTTCAGGTTAAACAAAATTTTGGGGTCAAATTTTGAGTTTTTTGGGGGGTTATCTCAAAACCCTGACGTGATAGGGTTAAATAAACTTCAGATTCGGTTTCAGCGACCCTAAAAACATAAAGTAGTTATAGTAATACTTCAAAATAAAAATTTTTGTTGATTAAAAAATTTTGGGGTCAAATTTTGAGTTTTTTTGGGGTTATCTCAAAACTCTGACGTGATAGGGTTAAATAAACTTCAGATTCGGTTTCAGCGACCCTAAAACATAAAGTAGTTATAGTAATACTTCAAAATAAAAATTTTTGTTGATTAAAAAATTTTGGGGTCAAATTTTGAGTTTTTTTGAGGTTATCTCAAAACCCTGACGTGATAGGGTTAAATAAACTTCAGATTCGGTTTCAGCGACCCTAAAAACATAAAGTAGTTATAGTAATACTTAAAAATAAAAATTTTTGTTAATTAAAAAATTTTGGGGTCAAATTTTGAGTTTTTTTGAGGTTATCTCAAAACCCTGACGTGATGGGGTTAAATGAACTTCAGATTCAGGTTCAGCAACCCCAAAAACATAAAGTAGTGATTGTAAGACATGAAAATAAATATTTTTCTGGTTAAAAAAATGTTTGGGTCAAATTTTGAGTTTTTTCGGGAGTTATCTCAAAATCCTGACGTGATGGGGTTAAATGAACTTCAGATTCGGTTTCAGCGACCCCAAAAACATAAAGTAGTCATAGTCTGATCAAAAGCTCAGAGCATCAATTTTTTTTGTGTGCCAGTGTTATTATAGTTAATATATAAAATATAACCAGTTATAATTAATACCATGCTTAATCAATAATTACAAGAATTAATACATTACACCAAAAATTACATATTGATATTAAAAAAAATTAGATAATAATTAATTAATATAACCCTTATTACTTCTCTAAAATATAATTAATCAATAATAATATTAAATAATCATAACTTACCTTTATAATCTATATATTATAATCAATATTCTAACTTATTAATAAAAACCATGAAGTAGAAAAAAAAACTTGGATCAGATAAAAACACTACTTCAAACTTTAATTAAGAAATATAATCAATAAATATAATCAATATTATTAAAAATATGTATATCTATTATATACCAATAAAATACGAATAATCTTCTTCTTTCCTCCTCATTTTAATAAAAACTAAAATAAATTTGATGTTACAGATGGAAATTCCATTTTTGGAACACATATCTGACGCTGTTAATTATATATCAATAGCTTTCAAAACATTATTATTATTATTGATAGCATTGATAGTAGTTAAAAACCTATACGTACTTTATAAAGTCGTAACAAAGAGAAGACAAAGATCGAATAATATTCGATCAAATGTGTAAGGATTATTGGTCCAATTGGAGCTCACATACATTGAGGACAATGTAAACTCTAAGGAGGGAGGACCAGGCCCAAAAATCCTGAAAAATTTAAAGAAATAGAGCCACTAACAGAGTTGAAATAACCAGGCTACTATAAACCACCAAGAAGCAACACAATTCAAACCAGCGCGCTGAAAACCTTAAGCTTGCAAACATCGATCGCATAAATAGATCCTGAAGCTATGTAAATAACGCACATGCCTTATTCGGCAACCATCATGAAAAAGCGGCAAACAATTCAAAATTTCAAATTCGCTCTTCACCATGGAAATCGAATAAAAATTATAATAAAAATCCGCATTATTGCTTATAAGTACTAAATATCCCTTAATAATTAGCTTATATTAACAAAAATAATAACAATAATCAAGCTTCATTATTAATAAATAATCAGTAATTATTAATTCATGTCAACATTTTAATAAAATACTAATTCCATAAACATAAATAAATGATTAAATGGATTGAAATAATATTTTATTAATCAATAAAATACTAATAATAATTAGAATAACATAATAGCATAATTAACAACAAATAAATTTAAAAAAAAATAAATAAAAAACCCACAGTTATAAAATAAATATTGATCAAATTAACGATTATTAACCAATTAACAAAATAATTAATTAATAACATGTTAAAACAATAATTAATCCATACTAAATTAATTAATTATTGTTAAAATTTACGTCTTAATAAATAAATTAAGGATAAAAAAAAATTTAATTTTAAGAATATTACTAAAATTCAATTAAAATATAAAAGAAACAATTAAGCATAACTTTATTAACAATTATTGTCAATAATAAACATCAATAAAAGTCTCTGCGTGGTGCTGAAAGTATCAGAGAGGCATGAGAGCAACAGAGGTTCGTTGCGAAGCAGTAGTATAAGCCGTGTGGCTAACCGCTAGTCCCACGCCTTCTACCCAATAGTAATACGAGTAGGCCCACGCCTCTCTTATACGGTGAGCGAGATCGAAAGGCATTAAAGTCTCCAACTCATACAGGGTTCGATGTCGCTTACACTCTTACCATGCATGTTCGCTTGTTACGTCTCTCGTTTTGAAACCCTAATATAATTAGATTATTAATGCTTATTAATGAAAATATCGGCATTCGACGAAAAAGGAAATAGCCATCAGTAGTGTTCCTGTTCGAGATAATTTCATAATGTGGAATGAAACCCGTAACATTTTTAGTTATGGCAATATCCCTGGATAAACGTGATAACTCGGTTATGAGAAAGAAGATCCTAGCCGACCTTTTAGGATCAAATTGTTGTGGACGCACGTAGGTCGATCGAGCTAAAAATAAAAGAAAAAAAATTAGAAATAATAGAAATTATATATATGAGCGATTCCACGTCAAGTGATCAAGGGGTCTTTTTGTGTAATGTTTATTTCAATAATTTTTTACTCTTAAACAATTAAACATACAAATTTGACAAAGTACATTTTGGAAAGGTTTTTCCATGCTCTTTCGATTGGAAATAAGCATTTTGAAAAAAAAAAATTTTGACCCAAAAAAATCAAAATTAAAAATAAATTTCAATTTTTGAGGGAGATGGATATGTTTTTTTTTTTTTTAAACGAAAGCTGAGGTTTTTTCATAAAAGGACATATAAATGATAAAGTGGGACTAGAACGTTTAAACATTGAAAAAAAGAGTTTTCTACTCGCCGGAGCGCTCTAAATCCGATTTTTAGCTCCGTTTTGGAGAAAATTCTTTTTTTCAAAAAATATATTTTCACGAAAAATTACTATCTATGAGTACTACAAAAGCCCCAAGTTTTGCTACGATTGGAGAAAAATTTTTCTCCACCTTGATCACTTGACATGAAATGCCCCATAGATATATATATATATATATATATATATATATATATATATATATAATTGTATATAATTTTAAATTATATATACATCATAAAATAAAATTATAACAGGAAGAGAAACCTAAATTATAAATAGTCAAGGTTATATCCTCTTAGAATCAACAACATTTTGCACTTAAAAATTAATCGTTTTAACCCTTTAACGCCGGGAAGGACACTTATTTCACTCAACATTTAGAGCGATCGTTCTTAACGATTTCCTATGTTAAAAATTTGGTAGGTATCTATCCTTATAGAGTTTTTATCGCTCTTTCAGAATCTGAAGTTTAAATTTAAAAAAAAATTTAATTTGAAAAAGTTGTGAACATTTTTCCGACAAAAAACTGGAAATTTTTACTTTTTTTTGTAAAAATGAATTTTTTTTGAAGGCAGAAGGTAAGAATGCATGCGTAAAACCTACGAATATCGCGTCCGCGATAACCAACCTTCAATATGGCGAAATATGCGATTAAAAATTTCAAAATGGCGGCTTCAAAATGGCGATAGAAGACATTTTTTTCAATAAACATCAAAGTCTAGTGTACAAATTTAAAAAAAATTTGGATAATCATGTAACTTTGTAATTAGGGGTTTTTGCGGTTGCTGATTACGAATTTGATATTAGTTTTTCAAAATTCAAAATGGCGGATCCAATATGGCGATCGGAAATTTAAAAAATCGTCGGATTTTGTTGAAATTTGTTACTTGGGGGTTTTTGCGGTTGCTGATTACGAATTTGATATTAGTTTTTCAAAATTCAAAATGCCGGATCCAATATGGCGATCGGAAATTTAAAAAATCGTCGGATTTTGTTGAAATTTGTTACTTGGGGGTTTTTGCGGTTGCTGATTACGAATTTGATATTAGTTTTTCAAAATTCAAAATGCCGGATCCAATATATGTCATCTATATAAATTTTTATTTGTGCATTACTTGTAAAAATTGGTCACCGCTAATACTTCGTCTAACATTAGAATATTTAAACAAATAACTATTTAACCAATAATTTATTTGTAATGTATGTATGTATCTCTCAAAGAGTTGACAGGATTCTGTTTATACAATTCTTGATGCTTTTCATCTAGTCAAACACATTTTTCGATTATATTTGTCAAATATCTACATTTTTTAATAAAAAATTTCAAAGACAGTAAAATGACAATTTTTTCTAATTGTTTTCTAAGTGATAACTTGTTCTTGTTATGAAGAAGTAAGGAAAACAAAAGATAACTAGTTTCTTGACAAAAAACAAATAAAACTAGACCGTCTTATTTATCATTTGTTGTTATGGAAACTAGTTGTCTTTTGTTTTAATAAATAAAACGGATTCACATTTCGTTGCCAAGAACGTTGTTTTATTTCTTGTTGTGTAAATGCGATAAATTGTGATTTTATTATTTTTTGAGTTTTTTTCTCAATAATTGTAAATATTTGACAATGACACCTAAAAGAAAACGCTCAACTGGAAGAAAGACGTCAAGGATTGTACAACCTGAATCAAGTGAACTTTTTGAGAGTGATTCTCGAATTGATTTGGTAATTCTGCCGAATTTGGTGAATTCAGATGCAGAATCTGAAGTAGTCAGTGACGATAATGATGATGATGATGATGAATTATCTTCAAGTATGCATGCTACATTATCTTATAGAACAGTTGCTCAAAACTATTCCGATGCTCAGACTAAGTTAGAACCAGATCACAAATATAATTGGGTTTCTGGGGGAAAAAATTGCTCTCGAATTCTTGAAAATCAGTATCTTCTTACAGATATTCAGAAAAAAAGAATCAGCAACAGTTCGCCAACAGAACTTTTTGAAATGTTTTTTTCTATTGACATGAAGAATTATATTATTGAAGCATCTTCTCAAAACGGTTTACAGATGACAATTCGCGAGTTAAATGCATTTATAGGGATAATTATTCTGACAACTTTCAATAAAAGAACATCAGAAAGAGATTACTGGTCAAAAAGTCCCTTACTTGAATGTCCTATTGTTACATCAACAATGCCCCGCGATCGATTTTTAGAAATAAAATCAAATCTAAAGTGCTCTAAAACTACGGATGAAGATCCAAATGATGCAGCGTGGCAAGTTCGAGTCATTTTGGAAATGTTTCGAAAAAATATTAAATCCTTCGGTTTTTTTCAAACAGCGTTATCAATTGATGAGATGATGATTAAATTCTATGGACGTTTGAAGATTAAGCAATTTATTAGGAACAAGCCGATCAGATTTGGAATCAAAATGTGGGGTTTGTGTGGTGCTGATGGATTTCTATTCGAGTGTGATATTTATTGCGGAAAAGATTCGAAGAATGATAACATATTGAGTAAATGTGCGTTAGGAAGTCGTGTGGTACTGAAAATGCTACAAAGCCTACTCCTGTCAACTACTCCTAAGAAGTTGCATAATTATCATGTCTACTTTGATAACTTTTTTTGCAATCCAGATTTGATGGTTTATCTAAAAAATATTGGTTTGATCGCAACTGGCACAGTTAGACAAAATAGAGTAAAAGAAAGTAACACAGTCAATCCAAAATCTCCTAGGGGAACTTACAGCATCAAGCATGATGAAAATAGCGGACTCAATTACATTACACTTATTGATTCGAAAATAGTATCTATACTGTCAACAGCTGCAGGAGAAGGACCACTGAAAATGGTGAAGCGCTGTTCGAAACAGGAAAAAACCAAAACCGACATTGCCATGCCAGCAGCATTTTCTATGTACAATAAATTCATGGGAGGTGTTGATGTGCATTATCAATATCGCAGCAATGTCTTACCATCGATTAGAAGTAAGAAGTGGACCTGGCCGATTTTAATGGAACTCATTCAATCGTCTATCGCGAATGCAGTAATAATTTTTAACGCTGTTCTGACGGAAGAAAAAAAATCAATTGGAAAAGAATTTGCAATAAAAATCTCAGAAGATTATTTAAGTCAATCTCCATTACGTTTCAAATCGCATTTAATGATAAAAGTAGAGAAAAAGAGGAACTGTGATTTCGAGAAATGTCCAGTGAGAACACAATTATTTTGTGAAAAATGCAAAAAATATTACTGCAAGGTTTGTTTCGAAAAAATTATTATTATTAAAATATTATTCGTGCTAGGCGTTTTAAAAAAAACCCGAATTACAAATTCCCCCAAATTCCAACGTTTTTTAAAATTTTTGTTCGCCATATTGGATCCGGCATTTTGAATTTTGAAAAACTAATATCATATTCGTAATCAGCAACCGTAAAAACCCCCAAGTAACAAATTTCAACAAAATCCGACGATTTTTTAAATTTCCGATCGCCATATTGGATCAGCCATTTTGAATTTTGAAAAACTAATATCAAATTCGTAATCAGCAACCGCAAAAATTCCCAAGTAACAAATTTCAACAAAACCGACGATTTTTTAAATTTCCGATCGCCATATTGGATCCGCCATTTTGAATTTTGAAAAACTAATATCAAATTCGTAATCAGCAACCGCAAAAACCCCCAAGTAACAAATTTCAACAAAATCCGACGTTTTTTTAAATTTCCGATCGCCATATTGGATCCGGCATTTTGAATTTTGAAAAACTAATATGATATTCGTAATCAGCAACCGTAAAAACCCCCAAGTAACAAATTTCAACAAAATCCGACGATTTTTTAAATTTCCGATCGCCATATTGGATCCGTCATTTTGAATTTTGAAAAACTAATATCAAATTCGTAATCAGCAACCGCAAAAATTCCCAAGTAACAAATTTCAACAAAAATTCCCAAGTAACAAATTTCAACAAAATCCGACGATTTTTTAAATTTCCGATCGCCATATTGGATCCGCCATTTTGAATTTTGAAAAACTAATATCAAATTCGTAATCAGCAATCGCAAAAACCCCCAAGTAACAAATTTCAACAAAATCCGACGATTTTTTAAATTTCCGATCGCCATATTGGATCCGCCGTTTTGAATTTTGAAAAACTAATATCAAATTCGTAATCAGCAACCGCAAAAACCCCTAAATACAAAGTTACATGATTATCCACATTT
This sequence comes from Leptopilina myrica (nomen nudum), assembly GCA_032872475.1. NCBI lineage: Eukaryota > Metazoa > Arthropoda > Insecta > Hymenoptera > Figitidae > Leptopilina > Leptopilina myrica (nomen nudum). The sequence continues at coordinate 33,658,733 of CM065459.1, read as the reverse complement.
TTTTTAAATTCGTACACTAGACTTTGATGTTTATTGAAAAAAATGTCTTCTATCGCCATTTTGAAGCCGCCATTTTGAAATTTTTAATCGCATATTTCGCCATATTGAAGGTTGGTTATCGCGGACGCGATATTCGTAGGTTTTACGCATGCATTCTTACCTTCTGCCTTCAAAAAAAATTCATTTTTACAAAAAAAAAGTAAAAATTTCCAGTTTTTTGTCGGAAAAATGTTCACAACTTTTTAAAATTAAATTTTTTTTAAATTTAAACTTCAGATTCTGAAAGAGCGATAAAAACTCTATAGGGATGGATACGTACCAAATTTTTAACATAGGAAATCGTTAAGAACGATCGCTCTAAATGTTGAGTGAAATAAGTGTCCTTCCCGGTGTTAAAGGGTTAAACTAAAGGTGGAAACACGCACTAGAACACCTTGTCTTCTTGCATCTAGAGCACTCACAATTATAATCTCATGCAAGGAACATTCTATGCCTATAACTTCACTAATTAAACGACGCACTAATTCAGCCGCTCCCTCTAAAGGCATTTTCCATATGGCAAATTGATAAATGCCCATACGTTCTTCTAATTCCACAAGACGTAATCCTGTAAGTCTTTGACTGGAAACGTTGGTAGTCAACAGAGGATCCAATTGTGGAATTATGGGAATATTTGCTAGAAGATTCACAATCAATCAATTTATTGGATTATTTATTGACACGTGTTATTCCCCATTCTCCTGTTGATTTTGTTGCTGGTGTTTGGTGAGTCAATTTATTGGTATTTTGGTAGTAAGAAATTCTTGCCTCAACTTCTTTGCATCAACGTTGGTCTTGGCGGTTCACCTCACTTGAGAGTGGTTTATTAATTGTTAAATTAGAGTAAATTTTAAAAGGAACGTGTTTCAGTGACTAGATTGATGCTATTGGTTTAAATAATAATATTTATTTATTTTATCAATTATCCGGTCGCAAATTGGCGCCCAACGTGGGGAACGCCAAGATATTGAGGCAGAGAAAAATTAACTTTTGTTTTATAATATTGAGAAGGAATATATTGGTTTTATCGGTCAATTATTGAGGATGTTAACGGCAGCGAAAAATAAAATTTGTTGTGCAATTTTTATTGAATAACATTGGTTATTGGGCATCAAAGTGATAATTATTTTCTGTCGTGTATCATTGTGCTTGAGGGTAATAGGCGTCATAGATACATTTCGACAGTTGATAGCGGTGAACGAAAGTGAGTAGAAATTTTTCTTTAATCATATCTTATTCGTTAAAGACGAATTAATTGGGAAAAATTTAATAGTGTGGGGAATGGCCGAGTGGTTTTGCCAATTTATTAATACTTCTCGGAGAAGAGGGAATAGATAAGAATCGAGATTTTTGGTTTTTAAAGAAAACTGATTTTGGTAGCGAAAATTGACAGTTTGCACGCAAAACTGAATTTTGTCGGTGAACGAAGGAAGTGAAAATTTGGAATTGACGTGAGAAGTGGGGAATTTTAGAGTCGTAAGTGTAAATGTATTCTTTTTCTTCGTATGGTATTTAAGAAATAAGTAGTGTGATTATTCAGGAAATTGATAATTTTTTTTTATTGAGAATTTTTAATTGTGGATATTTTTTCCATTGTTGCGGAGACGCTTACGGATCACGTGACAGGTGAAATTTTTGGCGGTCAAATAATTAGCAGAGCGTCCTTATAATTATTTGTGGAAAATAGAGGGCGTGAAAATCATCGAATTTTTCAGAATTTCGATTATTGCGGATATTTGTACGCCATATTTCTGTCAAGGAAAAATTTGAATTTTATTTCAGATGCAAAGCAAAATAGTTTTTTTATTATTTTTCTTTCTCGATTGTATGGTGTGTTTAGTGAATTTAACAAAATAATTTTTTTATTGCATTAATAGTGATGTATCGTGTTAAATTGTAGCACGAATAATTTTTTTTCTTTATTTTTTTGTTTATATACTTAGAAATTTTCGTGCATTTTTATACAGATTGGTGGTATTGAGAGGCATTTTGGTGGTGATAAGAAGAGAATAATAAGAGATAAATAATTTTATTGTGGTATTAATGAAAAGAGAACACCAACTGGTGAAACATTCATTAATAAGTATTTTTTTTCTCTCCTTCTTTCTCTATTGTGTACTCTTATTGCTTCTCATTCATTATTCTCAAATTAGTGACAGGTGTCATTGAGAGTTAGAATATTGGTGGACCAGTCTGGTATTATTTTAACATAATTTGTGGTGTGCAATAATTTATTTTGTTGTGAAAATTTTTGTTGTTGTGTAAAATTGAGTTTTAATTCATTTTATTTTTGTTGAATTATCAGACCAGACCACAATAACGTGAAAGGTTGGTTTATGGAAGAAAATAATTTTAATGATTGATTCATTAATTCATATTTGTGAGATTTTATAGTTTTGAGGTTTTGCTTTATGTTTCTGGTGGTTTTATTATTTCGTAATTACTAGGAGTAAAGCAAAGAAAAGTGTTTTTGAGAATAATCACACTATTGTGGAATTAGAGAGAGAGAGTAGGGCGGATCTATAAATTTGGTGGTCGATTAATACACAATGGACAATTGTAGGAAGAAATTTATTCGGTTTTAAACTGTAGTGATTCAGCGGCAATTTGGCTGGGTATTTTAAGTACTCCTTTGCAAGAGGTGGTAGCCGAATTGACACAACAAGGGACGAGGGGTTCGGTTCAGGTTCTCCGTGAACGGTTATTCAGATTGCGCACAAAAATTCTTTTCGGAGAAGTTGTGTATGTACCTTGGTCGGAGACATACGACAGTGCGAGTGCTACGGAAGACTGGACTTGGGAAGTTTTTCCCAACCCTGGAGAGTTTGACGATTTGCAAGAGGGAGAGGAAGATGTTGCCGGTGATATCACCGTTATTGAGGCCGGTGAACCACAAACTAGGGTTCAAGATGGAGGTGTGGCGGATAGTGGTCAGGCTCAAATTCTTGTGAGCAATGATGACTATTTTCTGGGTAGGCAGGAGGGAGCTAATGTGCTAGGAGCTTCGTCCGCAGCTATTCCAGTGTCGAGTGCCATGCCATCGAACAACAATATTGTGGTTACAACAGTGTCGACTTCGAACCTTGGCACAACTGTCACGGTGACTCAGTCGACACCCTATGGGTCAATCACTTCGGCAACAGTGGCCCCGAGCGTTTGGAAGTGGAGTCAAATGAACTCCAGAGTCCAATTTTGTTCAGATTTTGGCCAGCTCCTCTCTAGCAATCTTGGTACGCAGATAGATTGGGTTGGTCCAGGAGACCAGGATTTGCCCCTGGTTGGTGGGCATCAGATCAATGCGAGTACCAGCTCGTCAGCGGGGCAACAGGTGTATTGTGGTACCAGACCCAAGGTAGTTGAATCGGCAGCATCGGAGGCTGACGTAGCAGTTTTGGAGGACGAGCTACAAAGTGAGATAGTTTCGGAGCGGATGGTGGGTAGCAAGAAAGTCTTGAGGCCGCCAGAATCAGATGAGTGGGGCTACAGAGCCAGATCTTAAGGGCGGTCCCGAGTGTATTGAGGCAACCAGCGAGTAAATGGTTTCGGCTAGTAAGGGATAAAGTAGACTCATGGAAGGTTTTTAAAAAATTATTCTTGAGGGAGTTCTCGAGTTCTATTGACGATGAGGATATCTGGAATGAGCTCAGAGCCAGAACGCAAGCTAAAGGGGAAAGAGTATCTTCGTATATTATGAGCCTACAGATTATTTCTAGTCATTTAAAATACAATTTATCAGAGGCCAAATTATTGCGGATGGTTTTTAGAGGTCTGACTCCAGAGTACCGAAAACAGGTGGCGGCATTCGAAATTGAATCGCTATCACAACTGGAGCGGATTTTGCGTAGATACGAAAAAGTCAGGGATTTAGATAAACGCTACACTACACCACCGACCAAAGACAAAATGAGGTTTCCGTTGGCGGCACCGAAGGTTTCCAACAAAACGAGTAGAGTTGATGCGCTAGTGGCGGACTCTAGTTCAGAGTCGGGTTCGGATTGTAATAAAGAGAAGACGAAGAAAAAGAATAAGGGGAAGAAAAAGAAGAGTAAGGCCCAGAAAGAACTTCAGGAGGAATCCGTATATGCCTTTAGGAATATTCAGGGCCAGAGTAGCGGAGTGGGGGTAGGTCAACCTCAGGGTAGTCAGCAAACCCCACAACAACCGGTTACTGTTGCACAGGCTGCAGGGCCACGACCTAGTGGTGGGCTTATGGCACCTCAATGGGAAGCTAGACAGCCCCCTAAACCACCAACACAAGAAGCACGACAGTTTTTGGGGGCGTGTCAAGTGGTGGGACATAGGGCGGTTGAATGACCATACAGGGTTTGTTACAACTGCAGAGGTCAAGGACATTTTGTCTCTGAGTGTCCAAATAAGCGGCCGAAGAGAGTGACGATAGAGTCATGTCAATATTGTGGTAAACAGGGAACGGTGTTACTCAGTTGCCCAAATTGTGCGGAGGTAAGGAAGATTTTGGGAAACGTCAAAAAGGGGGGGGGGCATGTGAACTAGCCCCCCCTATTTGGTCAACTCAGATATTGTGGGTGCCTCGGACAAGAGCCGAGACACAACACTGGAGGTGAGAGAAATGGAGTATAATATTGCGAGTGAGGACGAAATGTCAATGAGGGTCAATGGGGTAAAAGGGCAAATAGAGACGAGGTGTGTGTTCGTGATGGTACGAGTGTCGAACCATGTGTGAGTTGGAACGTCTCTGGTGGCATAGGAGAGTTACCGATCGTGGTTACTCAAATTTCTGAGCAGATCAGTGAGTTACTTGTGTTGTCTAACAAAGCTTTTTCGACGGTGCAAGGGGTAACGCAAATGTCGAATAGTGAAGCAGATGAGTGTAGCGGAATTAGTGGGACTGTCAGTGATAATTTGCAATAACCTTGTCAAGTCCAGGGAGGGGGTGGAGCTGCAAGTGATGCAGCTGGTGCCCCAGACGCAAATGTGAATGTGGACGGAACTAGGTCAGACAATAGGTATTTTTTAAAGATTTTCATTGCGGATCGACCTTACATGGCTCTATTTGATCCGGGAGCAATGATATCGTTGGTGGGACCTAGTTTAGCCGAAAAGTTCAAGCACAGGTTAGAGGCACAAACTCTGACATGCACAGTCCGATTGGCGGATCCACTAAAATTCTTGGTAAATTAAGAATGTGGATAACAGTGGATGATTGTACACAATCTTTCGAATTGAGGGCCATCGATTCTTCAAGCCAAGATGTCAATAAGGTGACAATTAGGGATGTATATCCAATTCCTAGTGTGGATACAATTTTGGATAAGCTTAGGAAAGCTAAGTACATTTCCAAGATTGATCTCAAAATTGGCTATCATCAGGTCCCAATGACGGCCGATAGTAAAAAGTTTACGGCTTTTTCTATACCAGGTCTGGGACTATTCCAGTTTAAAAGGATGCCTTTTGGGTTGAAAAATGCCCCAATGACATTCCAGCGTTTGGTGGATGCATTGTTCGGTCCAGAGTTTGAACCAGTAGTATTTGGGTACTTCACAGTGGACCAGGAGAACCTGTTCGGTGGCCAAAAGTCAATTTATATTTCAAATGGCCTAAAACTTGTTACTCGGGGGTTTTTGGGGTCGCTGATTACGAATCTATTATTAGTTTTTTAAAATCCAAAATGGCGGATCCAATATGGCGGACGACTTTATTAAAAATTCATCAGATCCACTTGAAACTCGTTACTCGGGGGTTTTCAGGGTTGCTGATTACGAATCCATTATTAGTTTTAAAAATTTAAAATAGCGGATCCAATATGGCGGATGTCTTTATTAAAAATTCATCAGATCCACTTGAAACTCGTTACGCGGAGGTTTTCGGGGTCGCTGATTACGAATCCATTATTAGTTTTTAAAAATTCAAAATGGCGGATGTCTTTATTAAAAATTCATCAGATCCACTTAAAACTCGTTACTCGGGGGGTTTTCGGGGTCGCTGATTACGAATTTAATGTCAGATTTGAAAAATTTATTCTGGCGGTTTCAAGAAGGTAAACGATACGCAATAAAATTAATAGATTTTCTTGTAATTGCATATCTAGGGGTTTTTAATGTTGCTAATTTTAAACCTCATATTCAGGCTTTAAAAATAAAAAGGTTTAATTTATCTGCAGTTAAAAAACTCGTCCGCCATATTGGATCCGTCATTTTGAATTTTTAAAAACTAATAACAGATTCGTAATTAGCGACCCCAAAAACCCCCGAGTAACGAGTTTCAAGCGAATTTAGAAATTTAAAATTTTTTTTGTCCGCCATATTGGATCCGCCATTTTGAAATTTGAAAATTTAACATCACATTCGTAATCAGCGACCCCAAAAACCTCCGAGTAACGAGTTTCAAGCGAATTTAGACATTTTAATTTTTTTTGTCCGCTATATTGGATCCGCCATTTTGAAATTTGAAAATCTAACATCATATTCGTAATCAGCGTCCCCAAAAACCCCCGAGTAACGAGTTTCAAGCGAATTTAGACATTTTACATTTTTTTGTCCGCCATATTGTATCCGCCATTTTGAATTTTGAAAATTTAATATCATATTCGTAATCAGCGATCCCAAAAACCCCCGAGTAACGAGTTTCAAGTGAATTTATCAATTATTAAATTTTTTGTCCTCCATATTGGATCCGCCATTTTGAATTTTGAAAATTTAACTTCATATTCGTAATCAGCGACCCCTAATACATAATATCCAGTCATGTTTTAGTAAATTGCAATTATTTTCAAATATTATTTAACACAATTGTTTTTTGAGTATGGGAAAATTTATGCAAAAATGGCGTGGAGGGTATGCCATATTGAATTTTTGAATTCGCCACTTTTTATTCGAAAGAATATGAGCCTATGAATTTTTTAAGCCATAATAAGTCGATTACTATTGCTTAGATTTTTGGGCAGAGCAATTGTCCACTTGACGTGAAACGTCCCATATTTAAAGCATTTGTGATAAAATTTTTGACATGAAATATTAAAAAATAGATTAGTTAAAATTAATTGTTGATAGTCTGGTCTTAAAAAACGGTTGTCACGATATAGACCGCAATTCTTGTTTGGAAACATAAAAATAAAGAAAAAATTTAAAGTTAACATATGTAGTTTCTATTTGAACTAAAAAATTCAAAAGAAATAGTGAAATTCGATAATTTTGAGTGATAAAAACAGAAAAATCATTTTTTGAAAAAAATAATGTCTTTAACTGGTTCTCAAAATTGTTTTAAAAAAAATTTTACAATTTTTTTTAGTTTAAGTAGAAGAGGGATTAATACTGAGTAAAACAAGCCATCATTCATTAAAATCGGTCCAGGCGTTTTCTGCCAATCCTGCATTTCCACCAGTTTATTTATAACAATTCAACAATTGGTTGTAACCTTCAATGTTTTTAACGTAACTTTTTACACTCGACAAAAATCAACGAAAAACATGACAAATAATTTAGATTGGCCTCTAAAACTTTAGGTACATATTCTTGGATGTATTTTCTAACGATTTAAGCAAAAAAAATTGATTTTTTTCACCATGTTATGTAGGCTTCCCCATTAATTTTTAAAAAAGTCATCCGTCATGTTAGATCGGCCATTTTGAGTTTTCAAACTCTGACATTAGATTCGTAATCAGCAACCTCAAAAACCTCTGAGTAAAAATTTTTAGCCACTTTTGAATGGATGTTGATATTGTAGCCAAGCTTTTCCTAATCTTATTCACTACGTATATTGTGACTCAATCATTGACTTTAATATTTACAAGTTTTAGTAAACAAATGAATTTGTGGTAAAATGTACCACTTTTTCTTAAAATACGTATAACAAAGAATACATACCTATGCGAAACTTTACAAAATCTTGGGGAACTTCGGGGAACTCTTAAATCAAGTCTTATTTTTCACGCAACTTTATTTAATTTCTAACTTCTATGCTTATAAAATTAATCGAAAATAAATTATCCAATAATTAGATACTGATTTTTTTGTTTGTTTGAGACTAATAGTGAACATCATTAAGTAATTGTTTGAAAAAATTAACTCTATTTCGAGAAATATACAGAACTTCAATGAAATTTTTAAGAGAAATTTTTAAATATTTTTAAATTTTACATAATTATTAACGTGTTAAATATTTATAAATAACCGTGTCATTAATGAAAAAGATGCCAGAACTATCACTAATTAGAATGTCATAAACTACTTTAACAAAAGATAAAGTTCAAAAAGTGGACTTTTGGCCAGTAATCAAGGTGTTCTGGCCCCCTGTGTACTTGGACGATATAATCATTGTCAGCGATGACTATAAGGAACATTTGCAGTGGTTGGAAATCGTTCTGAGGAAATTGGCTATGGCGGGTCTGGTGGTCAATCCGGAAAAGTGTGAGTTTGGGTGTGCGAGTTTAACTTATCTGGGTTTTGTCTTGGACAAAGATGGTTTGCGGCCACATAAAGATAAAATCGCACCGGTTTTAGAGTATCCAACACCAACCAATATCAAGCAACTGCGACGGTTTCTTGGTATGGTGGGATGGTACTCACGCTTTATTCCGAGGGACAGTGAACTTAAAATTCCACTATTGCGGCTTTTACAGAAGTGTAAAATTTGGGAGTGGAAGAGTGAACAGGAGGAGGCGTTCCAAACGCTCAAGGAGAAATTGGTTTCAGCGCCAGTGTTGGCACGGCCAGATTTCAACAGAATGTTCACTATTCAGAGTGATGCGAGCGACACAGCTATCGGAGCGGTCTTCACTCAAGAGTCAGATGATAAGGAACACCCTACTGCTTATGCAAGTAAAGCTCTTACTGTAGCTGAACGCAATTACAGCGTTACGGAAAGAGAATGCTTGGCATTATTGTGGTCAATAAAGAAATTTCGTCCGTAAATTCAGGGGACGAGATTCACGACAATCACGGTCCATAGTGCTCTTAAGTGGTTGAGGAATCTTAAGGATCCTTCAGGACGTTTGGCGCACTGGGCACTCGAGATGCAACAGTGGGATTTTGACATTGTGCATCGTCGTGGTGTTAACCATCATGTTCCAGATGCGCTGTCTCGCATGTTCGAGGAGGATGTGGAGGAAATTGCGGCTTTCGAATCTATTCAGGATACTTGGTATTTGAAACGCAAAGATCTGGTGCAGCGTTTCCCTCAACGTTTTCCTTGTTGGTTGGTTGAAAACGATAAATCATCGTCATCGAGACGATCCTTTGTTGTTACCAATCACTGGGCAAGAGGAAGGGTGGAAGCTGGTTTGTGCCAGCTGAGTATCGTGAGGAAGTATTGACGAATGCTCACGCGGAAAAATTAGCCGGTCATTTGGGGGTGGACAAAACGTATTCCAGAGTAGCGATGGAATATTATTTGCCTGGCATATGGCATGATGTTCAGCAATTTGTTCGCCAATTCCCTGACTGCCAGAGATTTAAGGTCTCACAAGAAGGTCCTCAGGGACTAATGGGTCATCGTATTGTGGAACAACCTTGGGTGGTTGTGGCGGTTGATTGCATGGAGTTTCCTCCTAGCAAGAGCCAATGTAAGCATTTGGTGGTTTTTCAGGATTTATTTTCTCGTTGGGTGGAGGTAAAACCTCTCAGATCAGCGGATGGTAAATCGATTGCCAAGGCTTTTGAGGAATTGATACTTCTTCGTTGGGGAACTTCATATTTTCTTTTGTCGGATAATGGCAAGGAGTTCGACAATAAACACGTTAAGGCGGTTTTGGAGGAGTATGGTGTCAAACATTTGACAACTCCACCATATCATCCGCAGGCCAATCCGGTGGAGAGGAGCAATCGTACGCTCAAAACGATGATAGCAACTTTTGTGAGCTCTGATCATCGCGAATGGGATAAGCATGTTTACGAGTTTAGGAATGCGGTCAATACTGCGGTTCAGGCTTCGACTAAGGTGTCGCCGGCATTTTTAAATGACGGACGACAGCCTCAACCAGTCAAAAGATTGCGTCGCGCGGTTGAGGGTCAGAAATTGGTTGAACAAATTAATCCTGAAGTTTGGTGTGATCGACTGAAGAGGTTAGACGCGTTGAGGGATTTAGTGGCTCGTTTTATCGATAAAAGTAGAGAAAAACAAGCGGAACACTATAATCGGAATAAACGTGCAGTGACCTTTTATGTCGGTGATAGAGTATTGTGGCGGTCACACAAGTTATCGAATGCGAATCAACGGTTTTCGGCGAAACTTGCGCCTAAATATGAGGGCCCGTTTGAGATTTTGAAAAAGCTCTCGTCCACGGTATATGAGTTGAAATCCGATGATAAGCGACGCGTGGCCAAGGTCCACGTTTCTGACCTTAAACGGTATATTCCTCCTCGGAATAGGTGATTCTAAGTGGTTTCTATTGTGTGTTTGACTTTCTCTTTTAGATTTGACGGATGACTGGTTTCCGACGCAAGTTGGTGGCGGACAAAAATTGTGGCGGAAGCTTGGTGAAAAGGATGCGGCCTAATCGCTTCGGTAGGAGAAGGAGTTGGTCCGGTCGGGATGAATCTAGGGCTCGTCGGATACCGGAGTTTGTTCCTCCTGAGGCGGTCCAGCCCTCCGATTTGGTCAGACCAGTGGTGGAACAACCGGAGCCAGAGTTGCCACCACCTCAAAATATTGTAAAGCCAGTTTTGGAAAGGGCGTCGATTTCAGTAGAAGTTGGAGGATTAAAGGCCTGTCGAATGCAGCTTTCTCCGGGTACTGCGCGAATGTGCGCCATTCCTAAAGTGAAGGGGAGGGGCGTTGTCATTAGATGGCCCAGCTCGGGTTCTGATTCTGAGGAGTCGGTCGAGGTTTTCTGTTCGTCGGAGGAAGAAAGCAGCCAGCTTCGTGAGAGCCGAAGAGCCGAGCAGGAGCTTTTTCGGACGTTAAGAGAATCCAAAGGCGGTGCTCCTACGACATCGGGACAACCAAAGCCAAAACAGCACCAGGTGTCGGAGGAACTACGGCTGGAGGATATCGTTAGTTCTTCAGACGTTTCACCGGTGGCGAAGGCGGGTCCGATGTTGCCCGACGAGATTGTGGTGCCGCAGAAAAGGGCAGAAGAGCTACGTGGTGAGGACAAGTCAGAGACCAGGTATTTCACCAGGCCGGTGATCACATCTGGTGTTCTTTTTGGTGGCTTGGATCGAATTCCAACCGATGATCGCCTCGATCCGCCCATGAAGGCGTGCTTTAATTGCTGGGAGAGAGGGCATAAGGCTGAAAAGTGCCCTTATAATCCCGGCGATTTTTGCCGTTCGGAGCGGACCATTTGACGTCATACAGGGAGAGCCGTTATCGCCGCACGGTCCTTCCGGAGGCTGTTGAGCCGGTCAAACGGTTTGCCTGTGAACCTAGAGATCAACGGTCGCGAGAAGAGAAGGTCTTAGAGGCGATTCCAAGACCATCTTTGGTGGAGACTCCACCTCAGGTCAAGTCGTTGGAGTCGATCGTCGTGATGGTTCCTCATGTGGGACGAAAGGAGGAACCAGAACCGATTGTGGCCTTCTGGAAAACTATGGAGGCTCCGGTGGTCCAGCCCGAGCCGATTTTGGTGCCTGAGGAGGTGATTGTGACTCAACCTTTGAGCTTGTTGGAGGAGTTGCGGCAGGTGGAGCTATTGCTTCAAGGACTGCCGCCTGAGATTATTTTGGAGGCCAAGGCCCAGGTCGTACGTTCACGACGCTGATGGTCTTGTGGTTTGAGTTTCCTTTGTTTATTCGAAGTATTAATTTTTTTTTTTATTTTTGGTTACAAAATGATATTATTTTCTGGGGTTAATTTACTTTTTTTATTATTTTGGTGGTTGTAATTTAATTTTTGATTTTGAATATTGATTAGTTTTCTTTGTTGAGTTTAAACATTGTTAATATTAATTGTTATATAGGGGAAGTGTGCCGGTTGTGGGCACGCTCCGGTTGTGGACACCCCTACGTAAACTTCGACGGCAAGCAGACTTTACTAATCTAAGTATTGCAAGTCGTGTCCGTTAACAATACGGACTTTTCGTGTTGATAACAAAACAAATATATGCATTTGTGTAATAGCCGTGAGCATAATAAAGAAAATTTGCATTAAATAAATAAAAAAGTAATTTTGTAATGTTTTTGAAGAGCAACATATGTGTGTAGATTCGTTTAGAAAAAAGGATTTAATTTTTCTTTTGCAGTGTTGTCATTATATTTTGTGATTTACCTTCGTGTTTAACCAAAATCCTGATCCACAAAATGTGTTGGTCTTTTCAAAAAATCACTGTCATTCCCGGTTGTGGGCACCTTTATGTCAAGGAGGCTCTACCATCTGACAATGATGTGGACTACTGTCTCATCTATCTAATCTTTCTGCCAAGGAAATTGACAGCCGCAAACTCCATTAAATGCGATGAATATAGTCGTTCAGTGCATTAGAAGTGCGTTATGATATGCGGGCCAGCTACTTCACATGCTAGCATTATGCTTCTGTTAGCGATGAGCATAGTGTGAAAACGTGTAATCATTTTTGTTCTTTATGCCGGCGAAGTCTCTTAAAATAAAGAAACTTTCATTTCCTCTTTATTTGAGTTGGTTTCCTTTAATATTTTTCCATTTTTAGAGGATTTTTCAAGGGTGCCCACAACCGGGTACAAAAATTTTTTTGTCCAAAAATTTCCATTTCACTAAATATCTAACAACACTTTTTTATTTAAAGGCATCAATTTAATTCCTTCACTGACAGTCACCTTAAACCTCTAGCTTGAAATTCGTACACATATTTTTCAATAATATGCACATGGACAAATGTCATGAGGCAAAAACAAAAGGGTGTCCACAATCGGCGCATTTCCCTTAATATAAGTTGTTAATTCTGTAGCAGATTAAGGTTCGAAGGAATTAATAAATTATCAATTAATATTGTAAACTGATTTATTTCTTGTTCCTGTTATCGGCGAAAGTTTTACACTACTTTCGGCCTAGGGAAGAGGATTGTAACAATGTGTTTTTGTTACGAGACGTTGGTGGTTTGAATCGATGGTTAGGTTAGTCTGTTCTTTTCTTAAGTCCCTCCGGGGAAACTTTTCAACTATTGTGGGTCACTATGTGACGGGCCTAATTCGGTATTCACGAATTACTACGAGGTCTTGCGGCGATAGTCGAAGTTTTCTTATAGGTTTTCCATTAATGAGTGTGAGCGGTGTGGACCGATTGGATTTTTACCATTAGGAAGAGCAGGACACAGGGCCGGCGTCTTAGATGAGAGTTGCGATTGAGAGACTTTCGTTCGATCGTTCGTTCGTTGTACCGGTGTGTTCAAGTTTGAAATAGAGAAATTGTTTGACGCGAGTGTAATTTGTGGTGTTAAATAAATATTCAAAGGGAATTTATTGGATTATTTATTGACACGTGTTGTTTCCCATTCTCCTGTTGATTTTGTTTCTGGTGTTTGGTGAGTCAATTTATTGGTATTTTGATAGTTAGAAATTCTTGCCTTAACGTCTTTGCATCAACGTTGGTCTTGGCGGTTTACCTCACTTGAGAGTGGTTTATTAATTGTTAAATTAGAGTGTATTTTAAAAGGAACGTGTTTCAGTGACTAGATTGATGCTATTGGTTTAAATAATAATATTTATTTATTTCATCAATTATCCGGTCGCAACATATATAATTTCATAAATTTAGTAATTTAGTTAAATGATAAAATGAATATAACTTATAAATGTAATATTTAAACAACATCTTAAGACATAAGTTCAAATTATTACATTAATTTTTACAAATCTCAATTATAAAAGCATAAAATATGAATCATAATTAAATACTATAGTAATTCGTTCACATGATTCATTAACACGTGTTACTACTTACGTGAATGAAATAGTAAGATGCATCAACGAACTATGTCTTTACGACAAGTGTCAAGCTATGAATGAAAGAGATGACGCATGTTTAAAAGATGATAGGAAAACATATATTCTTCTAATGTACAAAATCATTTGATATTAATAAGAATAATTTTTGATCAATCCATATTACATTTAGACATTGATAATGATTACTTATTGTCAAAATATAAATATAAATACATTTAAATGTATCAAATCGAAAATAAATCGATTATCGACATTCGATTAATCGATAATCGATTGATAATTGAAGTTAAAAAACGCTTATCAATGTCTGAATTAATGGAAATGAATCAAATAAAAATTATAAGTTTAAATCAATAGGTGATAGCTAGAATAAGATAGAAAAAGATTATATTACAATTGTACGAGCCTAAAACAGTGCATGGTGTACGTGTCTGAAACCGAGCATGTTGTACGTGTCTAAAACGGCGTGTGGCGAAAACACCCAAAACAAGATGCTTCCACCACCTAGTTTCCCTAAAATGCATTAGATTAGAAACTATATAAGCTGCTGCAAAAATCAGAGCAATTGTCAAAAGTTCGGTGTAATTCAGAGCGAATAGTTTTATTGTAGAGCGAACCTTCGGTTTAAACGCGAGTTACTGTATTCTTTCCGTAAAAAGGTGCAAGTTAGATTATTTATCACTTAGAAACAAGTTTCTTTCTCTTAAAAAGGTGCAAGATAATAATTTAACACTCAGAATCATTAATTTTGTTGTTTTAACTGTCGTATTTGTTATACACAATTAACAGTGTAAATTTCATTAATTCTTTCCGTAAAAGGTGCAAGTTATATTATTGTCATTTAGAAACAAGTTTCTTTCCGTAAAAGGTGCAAGATAAATAATTTAACACTTAGAAAACGTGAAACTGTTAATTTGTAGCAAAACTCTTATAAAGTTGTGAAAGTTACATAAGTGTAACATAACAAACTTTAAGTTTCATTCACTTGAAACGAAATCAATCAAGAACCTAAATATAACGACTTTGCTGTACTTTATCAACGAATATTGTGTAATGAACGTAAGTAACCACTTGTAATAATTGTAACTTTAATTAATATTATAAACAATAAATTTATAAAAGGAATATTATTCTTGTTTTTAACGCAAAACCCATAGTTTTGACAAGTGATCACGATCCTACTATAAAAATAAAGATCAGGCCTTACCAATCTGATTAATTAGCTAACTGGTTTTAAAACCTATTTTAAATGAAGAAACGTGGACAAATCAAGAAAATGAACGTGTACTTGAAATGCCAGAGGAACGCAAGCGCGAGTGCACACTTCTTGTTAACACAGTAGTGAGCTTTTCTTTACTGGAACGTTTTTCTAAGCTAACTTCTTTGATTCGAGTCTCTGCTTATTGTATGCGATTCATTAACAATGCAAAAAGAAGGCTCAAGCTTACAGGGTCTCTTACTGTTTTAGAAATTAATTGCGCTTGATCAAAATTGTTAAAACTGGCTTAACTTAAAGATTTCGCAATAGAAATAAATTGTCTTAAACAAGGTAAACCAATTTCGAACAAAAGCAAATTATTATGCTTAAATCCTTTCCTTGACACAGAGGGATTACTCAGGGTGGGCGGTCGGTTAGAAAATGCACCAGTACCTTTCAATCAAATGCATCCAATTATTTTATCGCCAAACAATCCCTTGACGCGTTTGTTAATTCAGTATGAACATTTGCGTTTATTACATGCAGGATGTCAAACTGTTATGGCATCACTGCGAACTAAATATTGTCCGATTGCGTGTAAAAATGCCGTAAAGGGAATATTACGAAAATGCATTAAATGTTTTAAAATGAAACTATCGAAAATTGAATATATCATGGCAAATTTGCCAACAGCTCGTGTTACCCCAGAACGGCCTTTTTACACATCAGGCGTTGATTATGCTACACCATTATATCTTGTCAAAAGATCTCGCAGTCGTACACAAATAAAAGCGTATATTTGTATATTTGTATGTTTTGCAACAAAGGCAGTGCATATTGAATTAACGCACAATCTATCGTCAGATGCCTTTTTAAACTGTTTACGACGATTTGTATCAAGACGAGGTCTATGTAAAAACATTTTTTCTGATAATGGAACAAATTTTGTTGGCGCAAAAAATGAATTGAAAGAGTTAAAAACTTTATTATCAAACAGCGAATTTCAAGAAAATGTATTGAATTTTTTGTCAAATCAACAAATCGAATAGTCAATGATTCCTCCTGCAGCACCTCGTTTTGGTGGTCTGTGGGAAAGCGCGGTAAAATCTGCAAAACATCAGTTGTATCGCGTTGTAGGTGAAACCCGCCTAACTTACGAAGAACTGTATACTGTTCTAAAGCAAGTGGAAGCATGTCTGAATTCACGTCCCTTATCTCCTCTTTCAACCGATCCTAACGACTTAACTCCTTTAACCCCTGGTCACTTCTTAATTGGAGACTCTCTTTTGGCTATACTTGAACCAGATCTGCGACATATCTAGCAAAATCGGTTGAATCAATATCAACATCTGCAGCAAATGACTCAACATTTCTGGCAACGGTGGCAAAAAGAATACTTGAGTTAATTACAATTGAGATATAAATGGTCACAACCACAGGATAATAATATCCTTCCAGGAACACTAGTGGTTGTAAGAGAAGATAATTTACCGCCATCTAGGTGGTGAACAGGTCGCGTCATAGAATTGAACCCAGGTCGTGATAACGTGACACGCGTTGTTTCAATTCGATTAGCAAATACTATTATAAAACGTCCGATATCTAAAGTGTGTATTTTACCTATAGAGGAAGGCGTAAATGAGGATTAATATTTGGAGTTAAATTTTAAAGGAGATCCTTTCAAGGTGGGCGGAATGTTCAGACATGAACTAATAATTTACAATTAAATAATATTTTTACATTACTAAATTTCAAACTAAAATTGCAATTTTGAATTTCTCACATTTTCTGTCCACATTGAAAATACTTTTTTTCAATACAAAAAAGGGCAATTCTTTAAGCAAGGCAATTGAGTAACAATCACGTACATGCAATAAAATAAACGGTTTGCATTTTTGAAAACTATCACATCTGATGACTTGGCCACACATAGGTTCCTTCGATACCTGGGTTTTATAGCTCTCTGTACTTAGCCTTTGCCTGAAGGATCGTACTTTTAAAACAGATCTTATTTTTAAGTAAAAACCTTAAACCATGTTGCCACTTTTTTTGTAAAATTTATATTTTAATAAACTATGAGAAAACCAACGTTGCCAAATATTGGCCTTTTCGGTCAGCACTAAGGTCCAAAAATTGTGAGGCTTGGGGAGTCGGTCGTCGGACAGAAACGAATAATGTTCCTTCGGCTTATTATGAATTAAAATTGTAATGGCTTAATAATTGAAGTTAATTTTCCTATATTAAAAATAAATATGAATTTTTTATTTAAGAACTTTGGTGTAATTAATTTCTTGAACCTTTTCTTTCAAACCAAGAAAACAAGAAATATGAATTTTTTCTCTTTTTGAATTATATATTTAAAATTGAACTTTAACTAAACAACTTACTTTCGGATAGTAAAACTTATTTACAATTAAACTGTAATCCGTCTGATTCTGTAAAAGCTGATTGTTACGGAATGTGTTTTTTAAATGATAATTCTTATTTAAATAGAAAATATCATTATAAAGAACTGACACAGAATAATACTAATTTAGCAAAATTTTATGGATTGCCTAAGATTTATAAGGTTGGTTATCGGCTTAGACCTATTATTTCTGTTATCGGTTCTCCGACTTATTTTTTATCTAAATGGCTCCATGACATATTAAATAACATAATTATGAAACCAAAGTCTTATATAAAAAATAGTTTTTCTTTTATTGACGAAATTAAGAATCTTACAATTCCGGACAATTATGTCTTAATTAGCCTGGATGTAAATTCTTTATTCACTAATGTTAATTATAATTTAGTTTTAAAAAACATTGAAACAAGATATGCAGATATTTCGAAAGAGGCTAACATTTCGCTTAATGATTTACACAATATCATTTCTTTTATTTTCAACTATACTTTTATTCAATTTAATAATAAATATACCAACAGATATATGGAACTTCAATGGGTTCACCTGTTTCTGGATTATTTGCTGACCTTGTAATGGATGATCATGAGACTTCTTGTTTGCAAAAATTATCCTTTAATCCACTTTTTTAATTCCGTTATGTGGATGACATTAGTACTTGTATTCCGTCTGATAAAGTTTCTGAAATGCTAGACATTTTTAATTCATATGATGAGCGCTTGCAATTTACTCATGAAATTGAAACGAATTATTCTATCAGTTTCTTCAATGATCTTCTTATAAAATAAAATAATAATGTAATTACAGGCTGTTTCACTAAATCTACTTATTCTGGTAGATTTTTGAACTTTTTTCACAGCATCCATTATCAAAGAAAATAGCAATAGTTTATAACCTTAATAACAGAGTTATAAAACTATCAAATCAAATTTTGCATCAAAAAATTTTTGATATTATTCATAACTTACTGTTACAGAATGGTCATCTAAAAAATTTTATTAATAAATATATAAAAAACGTGTTCATTTTATAACTTCAAACAAAAATCGAGTGGATAATTCATTTTTTTATAGTAGAGTGAATAAAATATGTTTATCGTATGTTAGTAACTTTTATGAAATGACTTCTTCTCTTTTAAAACAAAATAATATAATAACTATACCTCGCATTGTTAATAATACCAGTCATATAAGAAGAGGAAAATATCAGACAAGAAAGTGTGATAAAACAAACTGTGTTAACAAGCATCAAAAATCAAAAACCAATGTGATTGCAAAACATAAACGCATTTTCAAACATGACTTTGATTATGAAAATGATAATTCATTTTCGAGAGATTTGATTCGGAAAAATTGATTACATTCTTTCACCTTTAATATTTTAAATATTATTTCTACAATATTTTTCAATTGATGTTAGTTATCTCGGTTATTAGTATTCTTTTCTTTTCACTGTTATTGTTTTTGTATGTATTGTAATTTTGTTTTCTGCAAAGTCATCGACCTTTGTTTTTTGTTTAAAACTTTAGTGTTGTTAGTTGATTTTTAATTGCTGAGTTGATCGCAAGCTATTTAACAACTCTTACTTTCGGTAAGTTTTTTTGTAAAATTTTATTTTGTAATATTTTTGTATTTTTATTATTTTTCTAATTGTTAATATATTTTTTCAGTTTCTGAAGAGGACAGCTGAGCTGTCAAAACCAATGAGAAGAGGCGTTGTGATTGTGGTGATAAGTTAGATATGTGTGAGAATATAATTGTCTGAAGTTGTAGGATCGTACGTTGTTAAAATTAAAACCCATTTATATTTTACAATAAATTTTAATAATTAAACATACGATTTTTTCTATAAAGTGCAAATGAATTTGCAATTTATTACTATTTAAATATGGTAAATTTGATGGTAAAGACTTTTATCAAATATAAATAACCAATGCAAACATATCCTCAAAAATAAACTAATATTTGGTCCTAATATTATCCACGTGATTCACGGCAAAGGGTTAATCTAGGTCTCTGTTGTCTACAGTTGTAGCCGGAAATTTTTGGCCAGGCAAGTCTAACTCCGGCAAGTAAGCCGTGGTATTTCGAGAAGATTAAAATAAAGATATTTTTCAAAAGTTTAAGAGTATAATAGAAAGGTTGTTCAGAAAAGAAAATTTTAATTAAGAAAAATATAAGTAAAAGAAAAAGGTAAAAGAAATTGTACAAGTGGGAGTTGTACTAGCACTGCAAGCCGGGTTCCACACACAAATATTAAAACAATACTTGCAACATTTGTCGATAATTGGTAGAATAAAAGAAAACGATTTAAAAAAGTATTAAAATCATTTGATAAAAAAGATAACTAAAAAAATTATTGTATTTATATCTAATATTGTAAACAATAATAAGTAAAGGAACAAAATTTTTAAAAGTAGTTCCTGTTTTTTTTAATACTACCAATTATTGATAAACGTTGCAAGTATTGATTTAATATTTGTGTACGGAACCCGCCATTGCAGTGCGAGTACAACTCGCATTTGTTCAAGTTTATTTTATTTTTAGTTACGAAATTAAAGAGAGAAAACAATCTCTCATTTATTATCTTGAAATTTTACTCTTCTTTAAAATATTTAATGCCACTGTTTTAACTAAAAAAAAATTTTTAAATAAAAAGAATTTTTTTGAATAAATTTTTTTTTAATTTTCCCATTTTTTTTCAAAAAGTTTCTTAAATAAATTTTTTGTTGTCTGACTGTTATAATACACTAGTATATCAATTTTCAACTCATTAGGTAAAACAATGTAAAATTAACATACTGATCATTAGTTTTGCAATTCTCGTGTTGCAAACAAACACAAACTGAATAAGTGCTCTTGGGGCCAGCTAGAATGCACCACTTCGGTCTTAATAGCACAAATGTGGAAATTCCTATTTTTGTATCTGGCGATGTTTCTTTAAAATGCGTATACAATTCCCTTTAATTAGAAAGAACCAACCGTTTTTGTTTTTTTTTCTTTTTCGCCAGATTAATTTCTTATGGAAACGTAGTCCTTCGCTCCTGGACACATCCTGCTATTCTCGTCGTTTTCATAAAAAGCTGTCACTTTCCTTTCCGCTGTTTCCTCTATTCCTTCTCGAATCTTGTGCGTGCATTCTTGTAAAATTCCATGTAATTTTGTTAATTTTCTACATTTTTTAACTTGGTATTTAGACACTGCAAATTCTTCGCAAATTTTTTTAATCGACCAAAATTTAGGTAACAAACTTATCATTTTTATTTTATCGTCTACGTTCTCGGAAATTTTTATTTTCTTTTTAATTTCATCTATTAACAATCTGTACTCTTCAGCCAATAAACGATCTGGAGAAGTCTCAGTTGATGTATATATTTCCGGATTCTCATCTTCTATTGATGTCATTTCAGATTTTTCTTTTACTTCCTCGATTTGAATGAAATTTAATTTTCTTTGTTTAGGTGCACGTATGTCAAGCGGTTCAAATGATTTCTTTTTTAGTTCTTCAGGAGGCTGGAATAGTGGATCTTCGTTAATGTAAATTTCATCATCAATTTCACGTTTCTTGTCAGCTACTTGTTTTCTACAATTTCGACAAATACTTGTGCCGGGCTTTAGCTCCACAAAGTCATTATTTTGCACAAAGGTTAACGATACTTCTCGTAAGAATTTTGATATTACACTGGTGTGAGAATTAAGTGGGTCACAACATTTCTTACCAAAATATTGCGAATATTTATGAAGATACTATTCTTCGTGCTTTTCACAAACTGTGGTAATAGTTTTAGTTGTTCTTAATTTTAATAACAATCCTTCGATTTCAGTAAAACATTTTATTTCTTGAAAGGGTTTCGTTAAACTTTCGCACAATTCGTTTGAATATATACCTGTAGATTAAATATATTTTTATAATAAAAAATAATATTAATTAAAACGATTTATAAATTTTATTAATTACATATTGACATACCAATACAACACTGCATTTTAAGTAAGTTTTTAATTAATATTTTGACATTAAATCAAATACTGACTGTGCTTTTATTGATATTTAAACGAAATATAACCTTTACATAATTGTTTAAAAAATGAAGATAAAACTGTTAAGAGATTATAAAAAATAATAAAATAAATCATTTTTATAACCCTTTAAAAAATTTATGTGAATCTATAAATTTTTTCGAAAAAAATTTTTGCTGTATCACACAAAAAACTTGTAAACTACGAATAAAAAGATTATTACAGTCTTAAGAGTTTGAAGATGTATCCCTTTAATATAACAAACATATTATTAAATACTGAATCAGCAAATATTATTCTCTTGCTAAGTAATTGATATAGCGTTTTAATTGCGCTATTATAATTATATCGAGATTTTGATATTAATTAATTCATAGAGGAAATGTCTTCAAGCAGTAATTATAACAAAAAATTGAGAAGCTGGATTCTAGAACCGGCTCTTTGCTCGGAGAGCAAGCTCTAATACCAGTCGGGTGGCAGTGAGTGTCCCAGAGGCGCTCACTGCTCACTGACTGGTATTAGCGCTTACGCTCCGAGCGAAGAGCCGGTTCTGAAATCCAGCTCCTCAATTGTAAACTTTTATTATTATATAAAAATTTAATTTATTACTTCAAAAAATAATCCAATGTTAAGAAAACTTTATTAATTGCAATTAATTAATTAATTTTGTTAATTTTGTTAATGAAATTTAATTCAAATAAACATATTTAAGTTCACATAAAGAGAATTTGAAACTGACTTTTAAAAAAGTTTTATTTCATTCCAATTAAATGTGTAGCAAATTTAATTAATTAAAATAATTAATTATTTAAAATTAAAATTTAATTCAAATGAATGTATTTAAAGTGACATAAAACTACTTTTAACTGACTATAAAAAAATCATTTAATTTTATTCTAACTAAACGTTTAGAAACTTTAGGTAATTGAATACAATTAAATAATTACTTTTATTTATTAATTTCAAATAAATGTAGGTATTTTAATTAACATAAAAATAATTTGAAACTGACTTTTAAAAAATAGTTTCATTTCAATCTAATTGAAGGAATAGAAAGTTTAATTAATTACTTTTATTAATTTTGAAAATAAAATTTAACTGCAATAAATATATTTAAATTTACATAAGGATAATTTTAAAACAACTTTTACAAAAATATTTTTGTTTCATTTCATTCAAACTAAATGTTTAAAAATTTTAATTAATTAATTAAATAAAATTAATTTTATTAATTTTGTTAATGAAATTTAATTTAAATGAATATATTTAAACTCAATTAAAGATCATTTAATTTGACTTTCAAAAAAATTGTTTTATTTCGTTTCAATTAATTAATTACTTTTATTAATAAAGTTTAATTCAAATAAATATATTTAAACTCACATAAATATAATTTTAAATTTCTTTCAAATAAAAAAAATCGTTTCATTTTGAATTTGAATTTCATCGCAAGTAGCAAACCAACTTCAAGTTAGTTATAATACTTTTCGGTAACCTTCAAAATAAACACTTATTTTTAAATAATTTCTTTTGAAGACTAGTGCAGAACCCAACGCGAAATTTTTGTAGCAAGAAGATCGCTTCAATCAACGTGCTCCAAAAATTTGGCATAAATCAATTTTTCTCTAAGAAAGTTACAAACATTCAAAGTCGCGATAAACTGAAGAATGGTTAGTTATTAAGGTAAATTATTTTAAATTCCTCAGCTTATAATAAAAAAAGAATTTAAATCATATTAAAGTGTCCTTAAAATACTTATTATTTAAATAATTCCGAATTCCTAAAATTAAGTTACTTTGACAAAATAAATTATTAAATATGATAAATTTTTGACATTTCATACACAAACTTAAATAACATATTTTACTGTTTATTATATATTATTAGATTCTTTTATCAACTAGAAAACACAAATTCAACCTTTAAAAATAAATATCTATCGCTTTTTTATATTTATTAAAGAATTTTCTCATTTTTAAAATATTTTCTAATGTCTGTCAATAAAACCTTTTTCATGTACTCTAAATTTAAAACATTTTTTTATACAACATGTAATTATTTTTTCCGAATCATTATGCATTTCGCCATCCCAAAGCACAAAAGAATATTTTCCTAAAGTATTGGAATTTTTGTAATGGTCAAAAATACATTAGGCGAAATAAAATGGTTTGACCCTAATATCTATTATTTTTCTTCAAATAACACAATAAAATTTTACCTTATCATTAATCTGGTAAAAAATGTTTTTTTAATAAAAAAACTGTTCTTTTTAGAAAAGGGCCCATATTGTCGATTATTATTATTTTCAAAATTAAGAGGGGGGATGGTCTTACAAATTAAAAACCTGTTGGCTTTTATCTTTAAGGTACCCTGAACTGGAAACAATTCTTATCTGAACAACTTCCAAAAAGAGAGCCAATGATACAACAATTACTTGGTATCGTAATCTTTATTTCCGTTTTTCCGTAACTCAGCTAATTTTTAACCAAAAAAGTTCTAAGACCACTCAAAATACTCCAAATTTTGAAAAAAATGCGCCCATATAGATAACTCCAATAATGTCAAAATGGGCACTTTTCATGTGAACGTCCACATATGATTATAACAATATATCTAGTAATTTTTTGGCTAAACTCGTTGAAATCTCTTCGAGTTATCGTATTTGCAAAAACGGGATCCACACAAACATACATAAATAAATACATCCAGTCAATTGTTAAGTGTCTTAAATAGATGATTTTTCTAAAAGTGCTATTTTTTAACTTTAATTTTTAATTAATTTTTTTGTGAAATTAAGATGCCTTATTTTGGTTTAAAATTTTTAAAATTAGATTGAATATTCGTTACAATTTTTAAAGTTGGAATGACTTTCTGTTTGAAGCGCTAAAAATTTGAATACTTATTTTACGATTTTTAAAAATTCTAATGTTTATTTGTTCGAATTATTAATTTTTTTAAATTTCTATGCATAACAAAATACTAATTCACTTATAAGACTATGAATAACATGCAGAAAGCACTCACTATTTAAATAAAATTTAAACAATAAGCATTCTAATATTTAAGAATTCTAACAAATAAGTATTCTAAATTTCAGAAATTCGAAAAATGGAAAATCCAAAATCTTGAAACTTCGACCAAATGAGTATGCGAAATTTTTGGAATTTCAACAAATAAACATTCGAACTTTTAATAATTTGAACAAATAGAAAAAAAAACATTCGAATATTTACCTATTTCATCACAAAGTAATTTTGACTTTTAAAATTTATGCCAAAATAAAACGTCTCATAAAATTACATGAGTTTTTCTGTTGAAACATTTTTATTTCATACTTAAGACAGTGAATTTAAATTGCAAAAAATTAATTTTGAAAATATTAAAGTATTTTATTTTATTTTAAAGATTGACTATGTTGTTACATTTAATTATTTATATTTGATATTTTATTTTTTTATACATAAATATATAATTATTTATCGTTAAATAATTTTAACGTAAAACTGAAGACTGAATTGCTGTATTTTTACTAACCAAGTAGCACGCTGTATCAACTCAGTGACATGGCGATATCTATCGGAAATATTCCTGCACGGAAAAAAGTACGTGAATTATTCCTCGAAAGTGCTTGACTTTTGGATAGGACACAAAATACAAGGCGGTATCATATACTTTTTATTAGAAAATATAAGATCTAGAATTCTTCTAGTGCTAGTATGGTCCACAGTGTCTTTTACATTTTAACCAAAAGTCATTTGCTCAGTTTTATAAAGTACGTAAAAGATTAGTTGACTGCGCTTAAAAATTCTGTAGAGCATGCGCATTGTGCGTTTCTCTCCAAGGTAAATGACAGCTGATCGTCTGTTTCCATTTGTGTTAATTTCAGATGTGAATATACTTCTATTTTATGAAAAACAAAACAATATATATTTGTCTTCAAGAATTGACTTTCAAAAAAATATTATTTATTTTGTGTTTCTCACAAAACAGAATGTTATGTAAGTCTAAGTTTTCAGTGAAATAGTATGTCTCTCAAGTCGTGAAATATTTCACCATGTGGTATATAAGAACAATTCGATACGTACTTTTAAGTGTTAACTGTGGGTGTATATTTAAGTTTTACGCGAATATATGTGTCCTGATATTCTGGTGATACAGCGTGTTACTTGAGTATAAAAATGGTTAATAATTAAAAGACAACAGATTTTATAAAATTAATCGAGACATCAAAAATTTCACTATCAATAGAATCACTCATATCACACTCTCCTATATAGAAAAACTTTATTTCAAACCTTTTTTAAAAATTTTATAAATCAAACTACTATAAATAGCTTCTTTAATGAGAAAGGAAAAGAAATTGAGATCTTAACACAAATTATCTGGAAACGTCTTTTTTGAATTTTGTAATGTATAAAGCTGAGTAATGTAACATAAAAATGTTTTAAAAATTTAACAACTTAACAATTATTTAATCAATTTAGTTTATAAGGATATTGACATCAACATATTGCGATTTTGACACCTCTTCAGAATTACTGGATACTTGATACATTTCTTAACCCGTTGCTTCACAGTGGGTGGGTCTCGCGGTTTTTGCATTTCTATTACATATTTGTTTATAACAATTTTATAAACAAAATACGACTTGGAGAGAAAAATGACATATGCAGAATATTCTTATTTTTCACGTAGAATTGATTGGCGCTAACAGATTTCAAAAAATTTAAAATTTTTGTTAATTTGTTTAAACAATTGTTGTTAATCAATTAGAAAGTAAAAACAAAAAAAAGGTATATCTTTTTTTCCATTTGCCTATGGATCCAATTGTTAGTTTCACTTAAAATCCATTTGTTTATGCTTGGAATGAAGCACCCTTTACGAAGGTTAATTTGTTTATATCAATTTTATAAACAAAATACGACTTGGAGAGAAAAATGACCCATACAAAATATTCTTATTTTTTCACGTAGAATCGATTGGCGTTCACAGATTTCAAAAAAATTTTAATTTTTGTTAATTTGTTACATAATTAGAAATTATAACCAAAAAAACAGCAATATCTTTTTTCCATTTGCCTATGAATCCAATTGTTAGTTTTACTTAAAATCCAATTGTTTATGTTTGGAATGAAACACCCTTTACGCAGCTTAATTTGTTTATAACAATTTTATAAACAAAATACGATTGGAGAGAAAAATGACCAATACAAAATATTCTTATTTTTTCACGTAGAATCGATTGGCGTTAACAGATTTTAAAATTTTTTTAATTTTTTGTTAGTTTGTTTAAACAATTGTTGTTAATCAATTGGAAAGTAAAAACAAAAAAAGGTATATCTTTTTTTCCATTTGCCTATAAATCCAATTGTTAGTTTCACTTAAAATCCATTTGTTTATGCTTGGAATGAAGCACCCTTTACGCAGGTTAATTTGTTTATAACAATTTTATAAACAAAATACGACTTGGAGAGAAAAATGACTTATACAAAATATTCTTATTTTTTCACGTAGAATCGATTAGCGTTAAGAGATTTCAAAAAATTTAATTTTTGTTAATTTGTTACATAATTAGTTTATTCAGACAGTACAGTCTATTACATGAAAAAAAAAGTATAAAATCTTTACAAAAAAAAGTAACTCCTACATTTGCATTCCAACATTTTACATTCTAGGCACACACTTGCAACATTTCCAAAATCATTTTAACAAAATCCTTACAAATTTTAACATCTTCTGAAGACAAAATCGCGCGCCAAAAGGTTCCTTGATTTGAGCAAGCGGTTATTTGTGGAAAGAACTTGCTTTTGATATTTGCGAAGTGGGGACATACATTAAGAAAATGATTTAAATCCACGCTCTCACCAAAGCAAAACATACACCGATCCGAATTAAAAATCCTATATCTTTTCATAAATAAAGTGATGAAGTCTACATGACTATTGGCAAGACGCAATTGGGCAAAACCTCTTTTATAGTTCAGATTCATTCTCCTCAGAATATAAGGTTGCACACCTTGATGTAAGTCAAGATGTGGCCAGACCTGCAAGCACCTAGAGCGAGATTTAGCATCTAAGTCACTTTTTAGTTGTGCTCTCATGTAGGCACTAAATACCTCCCCTGCACACCGAGCCATGTCATTCAATGAAGCTTCTTCCCATAACTTTAAATGACCACTTGTTTCAAAAAAATGCTTCAATTGAGAAAACCAGTTTAAACGACCAGAATTTTTTGTACGCGACAAAACTATGAGTCTCTCTAGGCACTGTCTTGGAAACCGTGAAGAGACCATATGAGAAATTTTTTCTATCCAAGACAGTATCCTAGCCAAAACTACACAAGAAATGGGGGTCTACCCACTTCTAATCTTACCACATGGTTCGGCGTGCAAGATGGTAAATGAAGCAACTCTTTAAAAAACCCCAATTGGATCTTCTCCAGGTTACCCAGACAGGACATCCCCCATATCTGAATACCGTACGAACTTGAACTATTTACCAAACTTTCCAATAATTTAATGTAAGCTGCCCAAGAGTCAATTTTATGTTCATTTATAATTTTCATAACGGCACATTTCGCTGCATTAGCTGAGTTAGTAAATTTTTTCGAAACGAATTCGTATTTACAATTATCGCTGAAGATCACGCCTAAATAATTATAGCTCTTCACCACTTCAATTTTTTCCTCTCCCAATTTAAACGACTTAAACCTTCCCGCCTTATTATTGGCGTTTGTACGAAAAATTACTACCTTCGTTTTAATAGGATTAATATTCAAACCGTTCAACTCGCAATACCTTCTTAACGCCTCTAACTTTTTGCTAAGCTCCACAGGAGTATCCGCAAGGAGCACCAAATCGTCCGCATAGGCTAAAATAAGAATCTCTAACACTCTATTTACTGAAAGACCCCTGCAACCGTGTTCCCGCAAATATTTTTCAAGATCACTAATGTATAAAGAAAATAACAATGGACTCAAGGTGTCACCCTGCAGAACACCCTGTGAAACCCTTACAAATTTAGTGTTGCCTGTCTTAGTCTTGATGCACGCGTATGCCTTCTCATAAAAATCCCTTATAACATTAATTAATTTTGAACTTATTCCCAGAGTACTTAATTTAACCCATAATAAATCGTGCGGGACTGACGGGAAGGCGCTTTTAAAATCGACAAAGGCAGCGTATACTGCTCGTTTCGGATGTCTCAAATGAATCTGGATCAATGATTGTAAAGTAAAAAGATTATCCAGACAACCTCGCCCCCTTCTAAATCCCGACTGAAATTCCGGAATCAAATCGCCTGCTTCACTCCAGCTAATCAGCCTTTCCGATAAAATTTGAGTAAAAATCTTAACGATATTATTTACCAATGTTATTGGCCTATAATTGTCCGGATTACCGCTATCCCCTCCCTTGGGCAACATGGTCGTGGATAGAACACCCCATGCCGACGGAATTTTTTCTAAATATAATATTTTATTAAACATTTGTTCTAAGTAGAATATCCAATTTTCTGGCAATCGTTTATAAAAACTATAATTAATTAAATCCACACCAGCAGCTTTTTTATCTTTACATTTATTAAGACTT
Source organism: Leptopilina myrica (nomen nudum) (assembly GCA_032872475.1). Taxonomy (NCBI): domain Eukaryota; kingdom Metazoa; phylum Arthropoda; class Insecta; order Hymenoptera; family Figitidae; genus Leptopilina; species Leptopilina myrica (nomen nudum). The sequence goes on along the minus strand of CM065459.1, from coordinate 33,629,649 downwards.
AGAAGTAACTCATCCCTTGTTATTAATCTATCCAACATGGGGTGACCTATATGCTCTTCGATAGGGCTACTTATTAATTTTATTGGAAACATATTTTTTAAGTACTGAAGCCAAATGTCTTTATCAATCAAATTGTTATTGTTTTTTCTTATGCGCTTTTTATTGATAATAGACCAAAAGGAAAATGAATCTCAAGTATCTGCAATTTTATCTATTAAATTATTTTCAAAAATCTTTCTTTTATATTGCAAAAGTTTCAAATATTCTTTTTTACTCTTATTAAAAGCTTCTCTTACTATAATATCATCGTTCTTTTGAGAATTTTGAAAATCCACCACCATGTTACTCCTAGCAGAATGACATTCCGAATCAAACCATACTTTATCCTTCAATCTAATCACAATTCTATCATTATTCTTTTTGACATTAATCATATTCAATTCTTTTGCGACGTCTACAATGGTATCAATTAAATTTTTATTTAAAACATCAACATTCTCATCTACCCTTGATACTTCATCTCTCCATCTCATCTTTTCCTCAAAATTCAAACTACAATCTACATTAAAACGGAGACTAACACATTCTGAAGTAAAATCTGATTCATATTCACTATTCATTAACTGCTTCTCCCAATTCATATACATAATTATAGGTAGATGATCTGACATTGTCAAAATAGGTAAAACTTTAAAATCAATCAAATAAGAAAAACCCTTTATCGAAGTCCATAAAAGATCAATTACACTTGAACCCAAATGATTACTGAACGTAAATTGAGCTGGCGAATCACCTTTTGATCTACCATTTAAGAGCCAAAAAATGTTATTGCTCACAAAGCACTCTAACTGTTTACCCCTACCGTTAACAATCAAGTCCTTCGAGTGTCTCTCTGCTGAAAATGCGTCACAATCCAGAAAGATAGATTCTTTTAACAGGTTCAGCTCTCCCACTCTACAGTTGAAGTCCCCACCTAAGTAAATCGGAAGTTGGGGGAATCTCTCCCTAATAGTAGATAACATTATATTCAACGACTCTAAGAATTTGCCAACATTAGCCGAAGGGGCAAGATAAACAATTCCCAAAATAAATTCAAATTTTTTATCATTAATCTTAACAATAATAATTTCTGGAGTAGAAAAAATCAATTGAGGGGAAAATAATTTACCACTAAGAACCACTAGAATACCTCCCTTTGCTCTTCCCTTATTTGCTTCTCTGAGTGCTGGAGAGTGAAACCAGACCATATCACTGGAAAACACAGAGTTCCACACCGACGGCGTTTCTATCCACGTTTCGAGTAAACATAAAATATCCCCTTGATTGAAATAAGTATCGATATCCTTTAGATTGGCAAATCCATGCAAATTCCATATGATCACTTTAGAGGTTGGAGCGGAGTAGTAATTATTCCGTGGAATCCCGTTCTTAGTTTGCTTCTTTTTTGTTCCTAAGTTGTTGTCTGTTTGACGGGGGGTTCTGTCGGTCGTGGTGACAAAAAAGATATCATGCTTTGATTGTTTTTGTCTTCCGCCAAAAGATCCCTGTTTAAAAAGCGACCCCTTCTCTTCGATGCCATCTCCTCTGTCAATCTATCCTTATCGTTCCCCTCGTCCCCCACTTTACGCTTTCTTGCTGACTTCAAAAGCGTCTCTATATCACCAGGAAAAATTTCCCTCTCCCCTACAAATAGCCTATTTTTCTTGATGCTAGCATCCAGTCCGGCTCTAAGTAGGAGGTCCTCCTGCTTGCGTAATTCCTTTCTTTCCTCCCTCTCCTGTTTAGAACGAACGTTGGCTATACTGAGATTTAGCCTGTTAAATTCCACCAGTTTTGTAAAGACAAGCTTTACCCATCTCGGGGCAATAAATCTAACAAGGACCGGACGATTGCCTTTGATTTTTCCTAATTTAAAAACATCTGCTATCGCGACTTCCGGAATATTCAATTTAATATTAAGGTTTTCAATAAGTCTTCAATACTCTTTTCAAGACTTTTGATAGACCCTTCCAAATTAAACTCTTCCATTTTAATCAGAGTTGAATAGTAGATCTGCACATAAACCGAAAAAAATCCACCGCTCAACACTGAACAGGAAAAAGAAGTCTACCTAACACGCAAAATGCACTTCAAGCTTTCAGTTCTCACTACACTCACTTTTTAAACAAATTTAGTAAGGTAGCACAAAATAAGGTAATTAAAACAGTACAATCAGAAATTTTAATCACCAGAACGAACACAAACACGTCTACTCGCTACCGAGACTCAAAGTCAACTCCCCATAATTGGAAATTATAACCAAAAAAAACAGCAATATCTTTTTTTCCATTTCTTTATCAATCCAATTGTTAGTTTTACTTAAAATCCAATTGTTTATGTTTGGAATGAAACACCCTTTACGCAGCTTAATTTGATTATAACAATTTTATAAACAAAATACGACTTGGAGAGTAAAATGACCTATACAAAATATTCTTAATTTTCACGTAGAATCAATTGGCGTTCACAGATTTAAAAAATTTTTAAATTTTTCTTAATTTGTTTAAAAAATTATTGTTAAACAATTGGAAATTAAAAACAAAAAAACTGGTATATCTTTTTTCCATTTGCCTATGAATCCAATTATTAGTTTTTTAATACAATTGCTGGTTTCTTCATGGGACTTAATGGGTTAAAAAGCTTTTAATTTGTTTGTTCTTTTTTTTGTATTAATTTATTTTGTGATATATTTGTCCTTATACACTTTTAATTTATTTTGTGTTTTATTTGTCCTTATACAATTTTAATTTATTCTGTGATTTATTCGTCCTTATTTTATTTATTCTGTGATTTATTTGTCCCTATACAACTTTTACATTTGACTTTATATATCTGTTTATTTTATATGTTTCTGTTTTATATTCGTTTATTTATTTATTTTTATTATTTTTCTTATTGTTGTGCTGTTCATTCCGCTTTTATATTATAATACTTTTGAATTTTTACTATTGACGCAGGAGAGCCGCAGGCAAAGAACAAAGTCGCAGCAGCGATAAAGCTGGAGCGCCACCTTCGAAGGCCAAAGTCTTACGACAGTTCCGTGGGAGGGTAAAGGGCTCCAAAAGAAGGGTTACGGGTTTTAGTGGGTCGGGGCTGGTAGTAGGTCACCAGTTTATTAAATTTATTATCTTATTTCTTTTATATTTATTAATTTTACATATCTTTTCTTTTATTTTACTAACCCCACATAACCTTAAAGTGGGGAATCCAAGGTATCTGTAGGCAGATTTCCCAAAAGTCCTTAAGCCAAAAAAAAGCAAAGAATAAAACGCCCTACTGAAAAAATACACGTATAAATACACGTGTAAAAACATGCGTTTTTACATGTATAAATACACGTGTATTTATGTGTTCATAACACAGGCACACAAAAATAAGTTGTCTGTTTTTAAACCAGACATACATATCTTATAGTATTTTTGCCCGCTAAAAACGAATCTGAAGTCAGAATTGCTCCATCACCCTCAGTTTTTTTTAATTGAGAAAACTACCCTTAACTTCAAATTTTAAAGTAAAAAAATTGAATAACAGATTTTTCTTTTAAACAAAACAATAAATTTATCTACTTCTGCTACAACAACTCAGAAACAATGTCAACATTGCTTAAACACCCTTTGTTTTTTAATAAATCGAAAAAACTACTCCTCAAGTGTAAAAATTCAAAATTATAATAGAAAAACCCACATTAGTTTTCAAAACAACAAAATAAATGTATGTACTTCTCTTTCAACATTTCAAAAGCAATATCAAAATCACTTCATCATCCACTGTGTTTTTATATTTAAAAAACTACCCCTAATATGAGGCGTTATTTCTCAAACGTCCCAGTCCAAAATTATAAGTCTTTGGATTGTGTTGGTATTTTGGGAAATTGTTGCCCTATATGAAAGTAATAAATCTGTAAAATATTAGCTCTTTAAAAAAAAATTGTAGAAAGTGGTGGGGGTTAAAGTTCTGACATTTTAAGTAACACTGCCATTTTCAAAACCATGTAACTTTTATAAAACTTTATCGATTTTAATTTGTTTATAATGGATTTAAAGCATTTTTCATCTACTTTCTAAAAATTTTACAAACAAATTTTTAAAAAAAATTTTAAACAATTTTTTTTCAAAAATTAAGTTTATTTTTTAATTTTGACCTTGATGGGTATTTTAAAAAAAAAATTTTTTATTTTTATTGGAAAGCTGACATTTTTCCGGAAAAAACCATATAAGTTTCATAGTGGGATGACCAGAAGTTTAGAAGATATTTGAAAGCAAAGTAAGCGGTGCGCCCGGGTTACTGTACGTTACGCCGGCGCTGCGCCGTTAAACGACATAAAATCACTCTTTTACCTTCATCTGCTTCAGTAAAAGCTCTGCATTTAAACAGGGTTGGTACTTAATAAAAAAAATTGAATCTCATGACTATTTAACATTAAATTTTAAAAAATTAATCTTATTAAAATATTCAATTTCTATTCAACTTAAATTTCTGTTTCTCAAAATTAAATTTTCCAATTGCCAATAACAATAATTTTAACTTACGAAACATCAATATTTTTTTCAAAATTAATTATTTTAATTGATGATAATTATTGTTCCTTTAAAACTTTAATCTTTCTTTTTCAAAATTACTCATTTTAATTGATAATAATTATAATTTATAAAAGTTTAAACATTCGTTTTCAAAATTATATATTTAAATTTTTTTCGGTAAAAATAATGCAGGCATTATTTTAATGACAGTCTCAACCCTGTTAAATGCAGAGAGCTACTATTAAAAAAGATTCATAGGAAGTATCAACCCTGTTTAAATGCAGAGCTTTTACTGAAGCAGATGAAGATAAAAGAGTGATTTTTATGTCGTTTAACGGCGCAGCGCCGGCGTAACGTGCAGTAACCCGGGCGCACCGCTTACTTTGCTTTCAAATATCTTCTAAACTTCTGGTCATCCCACTATGAAACTTATATGGTTTTTTCCGGAAAAATGTCAGCTTTCCAATAAAAATAAAAAAAAAAATTTTTTAAATACCCATCAAGGTCAAAATTAAAAAATAAACTTAATTTTTGAAAATAAATTGTTTAAAAATTTTTTTAAAAATTTGTTTGTAAAATTTTTAGAAAGTAGATGAAAAATGCTTTAAATCCATTATAAACAAATTAAAATCGATAAAGTTTTATAAAAGTTACATGGTTTTGAAAATGGCAGTGTTACTTAAAATGTCAGAACTTTAACCCCCACCACTTTCTACAATTTTTTTTTAAAGAGCTAATATTTTACAGATTTATTACTTTCATATAGGGCAACAATTTCCGAAAATACCAACACAATCCAAAGACTTATAATTTTGGACTGGGACGTTTGAGAAATAACGCCTCATATGTAAAAATTCAAAATTTTAATATAAAAACAATGAAAAACCACATTGCTTTTCAAAATACAACAATAAATTTATGTACTTCTCTCTTAACAACTTAAAAGCAATGATGAAATTACTCAATCTCCCTGTTTTTTTAAAAACCTACCCTTAAATTTACAAAATAAAAATTTAAATTAAAAAAATGAAAAACCACATTGTTTTTCAAAACGGGTCAGAACTTCCCAAACGGATCACCTAAACTAAAAAATTTTCTTTTTGAACCAAAATATATTTTGTTTACTCTCAATATGATTAAGAAGAATCCCTGAAAATATAAAGTCAAAAAATTTTTTTTTGTAAAAGTTATTAACAATTGAAATTTTTAGTAGTGCTAAATTAAAAAAAATTTTCCTCGAGTTCCAGTTGACGGATTTAAAAAAAAAATATGGGTTTTTTTCGTCTTAAATAGCACTATTTGAATATATTTTTTGTTTATAAATTTTTTTATTTTTTATGAATTTTCATTTTATTTGTTTATAAAATGTTAATAAACAAATGTGTTCTTCACGTCCTAACAAAAAAATTTAAATTGTATTATATTCCTGAAATCTCTCCGATTCCAAAACCGTTTAGAAAAAAAATGAGCCTCAATTAGAAAAAAAGTTATTCATTAAAAACTGCAGCGGTGTAAGGATTTTCATGACGTTGAACTTGCGTTGCGCGGCGCAAGCATGACCGTTTACATCTGTGAGCACTGGTTCCCGCTACAAGTTTGCACAAATTTTAATGGTAATATCTAGTTAACAGTAACAAAATATAATCAAAGTAAATTTTTCATTTTTAATAAATTATTAATAATTAATAATTTATTTACTTTTCATCCTCAAATAGTTTATTATAATAGTTATAATTTACATAATAAATTCACAATAATTCTTATCATAATCTTTGGACTTAAAAGTTCATTAATTATTAAATAATTTAATTAATTAATAATATGTTTCTTTATTTATTATTTTTGTGCCGACGTAGAAGTAGAAATAATATTTATCACATATATTTTTATACACTACTTTTTTTTTGTTTTTGTGACTGCTGTTATGTCTCAGAAGGAGACCAGTACTGGTATGCCTGATTTATTTACAAAGCGGAAGGCTTTGAACTAAGGGAACAGGCTAAGAAAACAAACGCTTAGATTAAATATAATTTGTCCTTTTTATTTAATCACACAATACACAGGTTGTCGAAGAAATTGGCAGGTGAGTAGTTTTCCCAGATACTTGGTACAACTCCACTGAAAGCAGAATTATACCTTAGTATACTGAATGTTAAAAATCCTTAAAATAAGAGAATAATGTGGTTTACTTACCAACTTAAATTCCTTGAATGAATTTAAATTCTTGTAGTAAATTCTCAATTTAGTTCCAATCCGAATAATTTAGAATAGCTTGGGAATTTGTAGATTGGCAATTGGTTGGCAATAGGTTGGCAATTGACTGGAAGATTTAAGGCACTTCTTGGTAGTTGGTCCCAATTAATAGACTTGGTAAGACTTCCTTGGTATAAGATTAGTGGAAGATAGGTACAAGGTTGGCACGTTGTTTTACAAGAATTTTACAAGGATTTGTAATAGAGTTAATACCGAAGATTTAGACTTTACTTTTTTAACAATCATAAAGTTCGAGGTACAATATGATACGGAAGAATCACAGGGAATCTAACTACTGAGGGTGAACCTTACAGGTGTAGATTAATAACTTTTCGATGGAAATTGACTACTGAACTGTCTTCAAAAAATGCGTGTCTTTTATAGGTAGGAATTCACCCTATATAGATATAATGTCCATAGTTTTTTAGCCAGCAGCCTCCCGATCGATAAAACACGATATAGGTATAGTTCTATGTTTCTTAGGCATCTCCTTATTAATCGATACCTGTGATATGTGTGACATATCTTCTTTTCTTTTAATTTTAGACAATTTCTCAATTTATAATTTTATCATATTTATATTATTTGTAACAAGTCGCGAGTACGTGACACCTCCCCCGTTTTAAATTCGGAAAATAGAAAATGAATTTGATATTTTTCAAATTCAAGTTTGAAATTTTATTTTTCCAAAGTTAGTTTAAGGAGGAGATTTCACTTATAAAAGATACTCATTCAATTCATAATCATACATTGAATAGTACATATTTTGTAAATAATCAAATAGTCATGATAGTCAAAATATTTAAGGAATAAACACTCATATTATTTCATACGTTTCATACATAGTCAAGTAGTCAAAAAAATACTACTGATTATTTAAATAGTAGAAATATATATGGGACATTCCACGTCAACCGGATCAGAAGGATGGCCAAAATTCTATGCAACCAATTTCAAAGGTTAAGGTCTTAAAATGATCGTGTGAATGTCCTCTATTGAAAGCAATCTGGTCTTTTGATTGATATAATATGGCGGAATAAATATGGCGCCTAAACTGATTGAAAATAAAATTATTTTTCAAATCTTGTTTGATTTTGAGAGACACAGCACTCGCAAAAAGAAAATAACACTTGCTCTGCATGTTTTCGAGGTCGCTGATTACGAATCTAGAGTCAGATTTTTAAAATTCAAAATGGCGGATCCAAAATGGCGGACATAAAAAATTAAAAATCGGCTAAAATTCACTACTTGAGGGTTTTCAGAGTTGCTGATTACGAATCTGACGTCAGATTTTTAAAATTCAAAATGGCGGATCCAAAATGACGGACATAAAAATTAAAAATCGACCAAATCGGCTAAAATTCGCTACTCGGGGGTTTTCAGGGTTGCTGATTACGAATCTGACGTCATATTTTTAAAATTCAAAATGGCGAATCCAAAATGGCGGACATAAAAAATTAAAAATCGACCAAATCGGCTAAAATCGCTACTCGAGGGTTTTCAGGGTTGCTGATTACGAATCTGACGTTAGATTTTCAAAATTCAAAATGGCGGATCCAAAATGGCGGACAGAATTTTAAAAAATTTATCAAAATGACAGGAATGTTCGGTCGAACATCTGAAATAGTTGATATTGTTTTTTGGTGACATGATTGATTTGTTAGCCCTGAAAACGGCTGATTGAAGATGATGTTTTTTGGTGTCATGATTGATTTGTTAGCCCTGAAAAGGGCTGATTGAAGATGATGTTTTTTGGTGGCATGATTGATTTGTTAGCCCTAAAAAGGGCTGATTGAAGATGATGTTTTTTGGTGGCATGATTGATTTGTTAGCCCTGAAAAGGGCTGATTGAAGATAATTTTACTTGAATGGTTTTAAAAATTCAATATTGAACTATAGAAAGAACATCTACTGCACCAGATTACCGTTTTACTACCAACTGATTATTGCTCACATCAGGAATAAATGCATGCCTTCTCTTTTCAAAATAGAACCAACACTATCACAAGCACCTTTACCATGGGCAGTTGCATGGAAAAACCATTCTGCTTCAAGGCCAAAGTCTTGTACATGATGCATTAAGTTCATCATTTGAAACTTGTTTTTGTAATGTTGCTTAGCACCATCAGTAGTATAAATGATTTTTTTTGCTTTTGGGCACAATTTCTTTATCTCAGGCACAACCATTTCTTGCATAATGTACACAGCACTTGTATCATGGGTTGTAGAGTCGGATAACAATACAAAACTAGAGTGTTTAATTTCATTATCAACTCTGTAGTAAACTACAACAGGATGTACCGTGCATTGGTCATTATTATAATGGAACGCTTGAGCAGCATTTTGTTCAACATATGCGTAATTTTCAGAAAAATCACATTGCACTAAAACTTCATCTTCACTTAGATTGTTCTTTCGCTGGAATAAAAATTCTGATTGGTTCTTAGCAATAAAATGATGAGTCAATAATTTTTGCAACTGATCAGATACCTCGTCAACAAAATTTTCAGCAGAAAGGCATTCTTTAATAAGCGTACACCTATCAGTAGACTGCCACTTGCTATAAATAACTTCAGGTGTTTTGTTTTCTTTTAGAACATTCATTAGAAAATCAGAAAAAATTTCAATTTTTGGACAGTTCTCGCATTCATTTAAGTAGCAAAGCGGTGACGCGTCTTTACATGTAATAAAATTCAAGCAATCAGTATAACTTAGTAGTGGACTCTCTAAATGATTTGTCAAACTTCTGAGATCAATAGCGTCAAGCATTAATTTAAAATTTTCATGAAGAACGCATACACATACACTATGTGTTCCACTTGCACCAGCAAGTACACACCATTTTGGTCGTAAATCTGCAAATTTACTTAGCCCAATATGGATCTCAGGATTCTGTTCTGTGAATTGCTCATGGAGTACTCTTACATCACAAAGTAACAATCGCTTCTGTACACTTTGTTTTGGACCGTCAATTCTTACACTTACAACATCTTTCTTATTTGCCATTATCCTACTATTTATGTCACTCTCATAGCAGTTTCTCACTGCTACAACAGTACTTTCAGGTAAACTTTTTCCCTTTCTTGGAGGTGGTGTACCTAAAACTCCTGCTATCTTTTTTAGTTGCTTCGATTGTTGCGCCATTCTGAAAGAAGTATTGAACTCTTCTTCAATCTTCCGTATTGGCCAACAATCAGGAGCAACTGTGAGAATAGATATTCGTAAAGGGTCATTTTCAGGTAAACTAGAAAATTTATTTTTAAGTCCTGCCAAGAGTTCTTCTAACTCATCCTCTCTGGACAAACACTTTTTCTTGGCTTCTTGCTCTGTGTCTGAATCATTCGAATTTCCAGCCAAAGTTACGCATTTGTTACTTGAGTTAATTTTCTCAACGCACAAATTTCTACAAGTTTTGCATATTTTTGCATTAGTTGGTAAATCAGGAAAATTTTCTAACAGTTGTTTAGAAATTTTCCTTAAACATTTACTAACGTGACCATCAACATGTAATGGATTCACACATCTATCGGTATAAACTTTATCTTTTTTACAGTCGCTTCCTACTTTACAATCAGACATAATGAAGCATACAAAAAACCAAAATTTAATAAAATTATCCTCTTAAATCTAAAAAAAATTAAACCTCAATAGAGGTCTTTTGAATCTACAGAAAGGAATGGATTCCCAAAAACCTATAAAAAAATACGGAATGAAGTTTTTTTTATTCTACAGAAAGAAAGAAGAATTTCTGAACCTCAGCAAGTTCCCAGAAATTCCTCTCAAAAGAGAAAAACAATAAAAGTAAAGTAAAGAGGAGGAAAAATTTCGAACACTGCGAGAGTTTCCAAAAGCTTTGGAAAGACGAAAAGTTATGCAAGTTTTATTTAAACTATTTGAAGCTGAATGTGCTTGCTGATAGCTCAAGCTCAAATGAGGAGAGACGAGCTCTAGGTTTACGTTCTACGATGCGGAATGGTGGGAGAAAGACGCGCACAGATTGGCTCACACCGCGCAATAGAGCAAGCGCAGCGTGACTTTATATATGGTGAAAAATCTGTTACTAAAAGCGCATGAGCGAGCGTTGCATATTTGCCATATGTATTATGAATACATATTATAATTCATAATAAAAATGAGAAACAATCAGTGAAAAATGACTGAAATTTATTAGTTATTTTTCATTGGTCAATCAGTAAAAAATAACTGAAATTTTAGTCATTTTTCACTGATTAGCAATAAAATTTCACTGATTAAAATCATGAGAAGTCAATCATTGCAAATCAGTGAAATTTAACTAATTCAGATTAAGAGAGTTATCAAAACATCTTGCTTCAAAATAGGAGTCGTCACGTCCCCTAATTACAATTTCCTCCGATTTAGCATTGAAGATACTTATTTTTGCATCGTTTTCATAATCAGCGACCCTAAAAACCCCCGAGTAGCGAATTTTAGCCGATTTGGTCGATTTTTAATTTTTTATGTCCACCATTTTGGATCCGCCATTTTGAATTTTAAAAATCTGACGTCAGATTCGTAATCAGCAACCCTGAAAACCCCCGAGTAGCGAATTTTAGCCGATTTGGTCGATTTTTAATTTTTATGTCCGCCATTTTGGATCAGCCATTTTGAATTTTAAAAATCTGACGTCAGATTCGTAATCAGCAACCCTGAAAACCCTCGAGTAGTGAATTTTAGCCGATTTGGTCGATTTTTAATTTTTATGTCCGCCATTTTGGATCCGCCATTTTGAATTTTAAAAATCTGACTCTAGATTCGTAATCAGCGACCTCGAAAACATGCAGAGCAAGTGTTATTTTCTTTTTGCGAGTGCTGTGTCTCTCAAAATCAAACAAGATTTGAAAAATAATTTTATTTTCAATCAGTTTAGGCGCCATATTTATTCCGCCATATTATATCAATCAAAAGACCAGATTGCTTTCAATAGAGGACATTCACACGATCATTTTAACCTTTGAAATTGGTTGCATAGAATTTTGGCCATCCTTCTGATCCGGTTGACGTGGAATGTCCCATATATATAGGCAAATTGCCAATAAATAATTAATTATAACAATCGAATAGTATTGAAATGTAATTATTATCTCGATTGAATAATTAATAGCTTGATTTGTATATTATGTTTAATAGTTGTTAGAGTAGTTATGAATAAATTACAATAATAGTTTGTTAAATAGTCACACAGATAACAAAAAGGTTATATATAGTATAGACGGTTATCATAATATTTCGATATGTAAATAATTAAAAAAAAATTACAATAGTTGTACATATTTGTTGAAATATAATTAATACGTATTTATTGATTGAAAAAAAATGCATAAATCTCTGTAGGCATTTTTTATTTTATTATATTATTTATTATTATTATTATTATTATTATTTATTTTTTTTTTGCAAAGTGAGAAGAGAAGAGAAAAAGTTGAATTTACTAAATGCTTTAGCCATCCTTCCCCCTTACGATAGAATACGAGAAAAAATTTGAGTATTCTTTCTGCAGGTTAAAAGATTTGTGCATTTTTAAGACTGAAACTTAGCGCGTGGCGTAAGCCTAATTTATCTATTTGGTGAGTAAACATATCCGTAATTTACGGTTGATCGTGGCGTGTGGCTAAATAGATACCTGGTGCAAGATACAATTTCCTTTTGTACTATTCAGAGAAAAAAACGTTTTTTTTTTATTTTATTTTACACATTAATAGATTGAAATATTTCGCAAAATGATTTTAATCTTTTTATCATTATTTTGGCAACGATTTGTTTTTTGTTTGTTTGTGTGTTTTTTTTAATTTCTTGTTATTTTTAATTTTTCAAAAAATTTTGCAAACGGAGAAGGTAATTTTCGCGAATATCTATACATATTCATATTTTGACAGTATTTAGGCTTCGATGTTGCAAATTGTTTCTTATGATCCCTTTTTTTTATGCAAGTTTTACGGATTTTTATTTTTATTTATATATATATATATATATATATATATATATATATATATATATTTTATGCTAAAAAAAAGTAAAAAAATGTTATTTTAGTTGAATTTTATAGGTAAAACTTGGTTTTCTGTTTCAAGCAGTACTTTACAGGTGATGAAAATCTCTTGTTTGAGGTGTCTTATCTATGTTTTTCCAAAATATATAAGGGCGGTATATTGCACTATGCGTGCCATTTTCAAAAAAATTCTGTTAGACAAGGTTGTCTTTTCTTAATATATATATATATATATTCTTTTTCAAATGGAGTGTGTAGAAAATTTTTCTTACGATTCTGTTGAGTGGATTCGAGATGGAATTGTAAATCGTGTCATAGAAGTTGATACTATGTGTATTAGGATGAGGTGTGGTCTTTTATTTTTAGATATTCCATTAAAAGATTTAAAGGATGTGTTTATAAATAATAATTATCAAAAAAGAGAATATTTTCAAACATGGGCTGATTGTTCAAAACGTGCCTCAGAGGCCTTTAATAAACGGAAAAAATCCATGCGTGCTTATTTTGAAAGCAAAGTGTGGTGTAAACATGGAATTAGACATGTGACAAAAACTTATAGTGTGATTTTAATGATGACAGATTTGATTATGAACAACTGTTCAGAATTGTTTCCTGTGACTGATATTTAAAATTTAAACGCGAGGACAGAAGCAGTTGAATTTATGGAAGGTAAGTTTTTTTTTATTTGATATTTGAGCGAAAAATATTATAAGTTCCCATGCGCATTGCTTTACTGTTTTATATTTTTTAGTGAAAATATTATAAGTTCCCATGCGCATTGCTTTTCTATTTTATTTTACTAATCAGTATTGATGCAAATATTTAGTCTATTTATGTTGTAAATAATGAAACTATTTAATAAAATATTAGGTTTTTAAACAAATTCTGATTTTACTTATCTCTCTTTCTCTCTCTCTTTTTTTTATAATTTTATATTATTAAAATAAAATTGTTGCGTGTGAATAATGTTAGTAATTTTATATTTCTTTTCTATAAAACTTTTGAGGTTAACTTTTGATATTAAATTAATATTTTAACCATATTTTTTGTAAAAAGAGAAGAGAGAAGAAGAAAAGAAAAAATAAATAAATAAAATTTGGAGATTAAATGCTTAAAATGCTAGTATTGAAAAATAATAGCATTTTGTTTAAAAAGAAAAATTTATTTGTTTCAGAATTAAAATTTTATGAACAAGCGGCTGAATGTGCTTTGACAGCAGGATTTATATCACTCAAAACATCTATGATGAGGGGAGAGATACCTCAAAAATGTGAACCAGAAGAGGAAGCGATTTGTGAGATGTTAGTGGATCTGGAATATGGAGTTGAGACAAATATTAGTGAAGTGATGGATGAAAATATAATAGAAATTGATGAAAATGACTTTTATATAGAAAATTTTTTGTTGTAAATTATATATCCTTAATAAAGGTTTTGTATATTTTTAAAATACTTCTTCAATTATTGTAGAAAGAGGTCGTTGAGGTCTTACACTATAGTGTATAACATTGGATTCTGCGACTTGTGTTTGGGGTATATTGTATAATTCTTTTTCAACAAATGTTGTTAAATGACTGTGCCAGTAAGATAGTTCTTGAGATCTTAATTTTTTAATCATAATAATAATTATGATGTTAGTAAATATAATAATAATTATTATTATACAAATGGAAGTTAATATGGGAAAATATTGAGAATTTTGTTTTTGTCTGTATAGTATGTCTTTTGTATTTTGTATAAAAAATTCTAGATTCGAAATAGAAACTAGTTCTTGGTCTAAAATATATTTTTCACAATTATTTATTACTTCTTGTGTCAAAGATGTTTCTTCTTTCAAAAAATTTTCAATATATTGACTAATAGAGTCTAAGATTGGCGAATACGCAGAGAGTTATGTTTTGATTGAAATGAGTATTCTTTTTCGAACATGAAACTAGGTTGAATACTATTGCAATTTGATTCCAATTCTAATTTTCCAGTTTGAAAAATATAAACAGGATATTCGGTATTATTTAAACAATATATGTGTATTAATTGTGTTGGTTGCATTACATAGAGCCAAGTATTTTTGTTCAGAAGGGGAATCCATTGTGGTGATGTGTTTGAACTTACTTGAAATTTGCATTTTTTAGATATTCCATTAACAAGAATTGAGCTTTCGCATGTAGGCTCTGAATTTATCGATTTTATTTCGGAAGGAGATTTACAAATTGTTCCTGATATTGAAGGTGAGCAAGATTCAAGCCAATTTTTGGAAAAATGAAAGTAAAAGGATTTATTATTCGAAATTGCGACGAATTTTTCTTTCAAGTTAATATTAGTTATTGTGCTAAAGTTTTTATTCCATTGAGAAATTCCCTTTATAGGAAAAATTTTATATATTTGAAATTCTTGTTGGGAAAGAAGTGGGATCACTAAAATTTGAACAATAAAGTTTTTAGATTGATCTATTGATATTTTTGAGTGTTTAAAAGAATTTGGAGATGGAAAATCGAGAGGTAAAAATGAATTGGGTTTGCTAGATTCAATATCTGAATGAATAAAGTTATATTTTTCTTCTAAAAGCTCGGGATGCCAAATATTATTTGAAGAAAAAATTAAAGACTGATAAATGTTGTTTAAGATCATAATATATTCATTTAAAAACCTATTAACAGAACAAAGGGACTTTCAATGTGACTTTTTTGTACAAGTGATTCATTTAATCTTTTAAATTTGTTTATAATATTGTTAAAACTTGATGGAAGAATATGAGAAGAAGGTTTTCTCCATTCAATATTATCTTTACCGCTGTTTTCTATAAAAAATTTAATTTCTTCAGATAATGTTTTGTTTGATAAATTGTTTTTTCTTAAAAAAACGTTAATAAGATTAGATATTTTTTTGACTTGTACAAATTTGGAATTGATTTCATTTTTTAGGTTATCTTCACTTTGTTTGGCAAAAATTCCTGAACATTCGGATGAGAAATCCAAACTTTTAAAAATTTGTAAAGTTTTGTTTTCGATGTTTAGAATTGCTTCTGTATTTATATAAGTAAAAATTGTCCATTTATCAGTTGTTAATCGAACAGTGTTAAGATGGTCAAAGTATACAGCAGGTTTATTTGACAAAGGGATGTGGGAAAAGGGTACTTTGGTACTTGTTGATTCTATAGCAGGAAAAAGCAAAAAGATTAGGTAATAAATAAGATCCATTACGCCTAGAGTTTACCTGAAACAGATATAATTATATTAGTTTTATTCTGGAAGAAAAAGAAGATTTATTAATCTTCTTTTTTTTTTTTAATTACGAAAAAAAAATTCTGATTTATTTTATGTGATAACCACAATTATTACATTATGTACAAATAGTTATTTTATCGACAGTTTTTTGTTTTTTATTAGGTACTTCAGTTTTTATTGGCAGCGGTGTTAAATTTTTTGGTGATAATTTTGTGGCAAACTGAAAATTTTGTGATGTTGAAGGAATTGATAGAGGTGAAGATGAAGTTGGTGTTGAAGGTGGGGGTGGAGGGGGAATATTTATTGTATGAAGAGGGGATTGTGATGTTGTTCAATAAGGGGAAGTTTGAAATAAAAATTCGGGATTGTTGTAAAGTATTTGAGTAAGCATTTTTTGTGTAACTTGGATTTGTCCTTGAGCAACGTCATTTGTTGAAATTGCTTGTTTCATATGAAGTATTTTAACTATGACAATAAACATAAATCCTGATGTGTTATTGTATAATTGTAAAAAGGTATAAGTTGGTTGTGGTAAGTTGTATATGGAACATACAAGTTGTAGGTCAGAAAGAGGTTGGAAAATTTGGCATTTTGATTTTTGTGGACTAAAAACTTCTTTTTCCCATAATAAATCAAGCAAGGTTTTACAAAGAGCTTGTTCTAATTTAAATTTGTTACTACCCGTTGCAATAAATATTTCGTTTCCATATTCCATGGAAAACGAAAAATATGGAATATTTTCCTCCTTTTCTAATTTTTCAAAAGTAAATTTTGGAGTTAGTAATTTATATCTATTCACAGTGTCGAGTAATAAGGCTACAAAGCAATAGTGATTCATTTTATTGATAATAAATTGTTTAAACGTGGACCATATAATTTGATTTTTTAATTAATGTGTTAAGTTCTGAACTGGGGTATTTGTGTGAAATTTCATCAAGATTACCTGTGTCTTTTAAGAGAGTGTCTTCTTCTTTAATGGCACAATGTGATGTAAATGTTGCTTGTGGACTAAGTGATGTATATATTGCTTGTGGACTAGTTGATGGTTGATTAGATGCAGTATGTGTTTGTGGATTGGATGTATTGTTTTCTCTGTTAAAATGTAAAAGTAAGTTTGTTATAGAATCCCAAAAAGCTCCAAGCAAGTGAAAAGACCAACCAAATACTTTATGTAAAGCGTATCCATGTATAAATGTATCAGCAATTAATTTGATTCCACGCATAATGATAATGATTCCAATAAAACCGGCACTAGCTGTACCAAAACTAGTAAAAATAGACCAAAATCTACCCCAAGCTGAGGCTGCAATCTTATCTAAAGTTTCTTCATCCATAAAATGCATTAATGAAATTTTTTGATTTGAGATATCTTGTCCTACGAAACCGCGTGCTAGAGCATTCAATACCATTGGTTTTTCTGCGGGGAACATTATATGTTCTCTTAATTTATCTAAGTCTGCTTGAGAATAAATTCCACTGGTGGCAAGAGATGCTGGGTTAGAATATGTCCAGGTGTGATTTTTTAATGGTTGTCTAATTTGTGGGGAGAAAGTTTCTACTGGATATGGGGCGACTTTATACCAACTTGAACCCATTTTATACATTGGTGGTACAAAAGAATTGCAATCAATAAGTGTTCCTAAATTAGTTAATATATGAGTGCGAGGATTTAAAAAATAACTTTCGTTTCCTTTAGAAACTGGCAATTGTTGGTAACATTGGTTTATTTTCCTATACGTTACTTCTGTGAGAATACATTTTACTATGTGAACTACTTCTCCTGCTACAACAGACATATATCCTTCGCTACCCATTAAATGTAATGCGAATTCATCTGGACCTTGAGAGGCGATAATGAGAGAATTCTTAAATACTTCTTGCTCAAGTTTACATCGTTGGAACCTGACATCTCTATATAAACTATTCATTTCAGTACGAATATGTCGTTCTACATATATGAATTTGGAGTTTATGTAAGTCATAATGTCCATTGCTTCTATAGTTAAGTTTTTATTAGTTAAAAATTTACGTTCAGGTTTTGTCTCAAAGATAAATAATTTAGGATGTTCTGTTTTATATAAAATATATTGGGAAATTGATGTTTGCCCTGTTTGACCTAATACAAAGGTAATGTCATTTGTTATTAATGAAAATAATGTTTTGTCTGTTGTACCATCGTGAAGTTTGTTTGCGAATCCTTCATAGAGTAGTTGATATTTGTTAAAGTGGCAAATTTCTTTTGGTAAAGGTTCCCAGAAAGAATATCCTCCACCCATTTTGTCAATACAAGTGCTTTTTGATAAAGGGCTAACTATTCCTGAGTTTAAACGAACACTATTAGATGATAAGTCTACTATTGCTGTTTGTTCAGTTAATGTAATTTTTATTATACCTTGAACTATTACATTTTTCCAACTACCGTAAGGATCAGAATATTTAACTCCAGAACAACTTCCGTCTGTTTCTATATCGCCTGCTAAAGTTACACCATGTGAACTAGTTTCATTTACTGATAGTTTGTTTATTACTAAATTATCATCGATCTTATAAGTTCCAGTAGAATGAATTTTCTTACATGTATCGTAAGATATTTCCTTTAAATATTCTCCATGACCATTTGAAACGACTGAATTGTGTGAATGCATGCCACAATAATATATAGTACGTTTAATTTCTACTTTACATTGTATTACCTTGGTAGTAGTTATTCCACTAAATTGTATTAATTGAATATATGTTTCTTTAGATTGTAATTTGATCTCAGGGATATCACAGTCACCTACTTCAAGTAACGAAATGGTTGTAATATTAAGTCGGTTTGAAGCACAATCGTATCCAATAATTGCTTGAACCGTTGTTATAGGAGAGAAGATCCCCGTTATCAATAACATAAAGGTTAGGATGATTGCCATGATGGTTTTTCGAAAATTCTTAAACAAAAAGAATGAAAAAATATGTCAATGGTTATTGAATAATCCCCTTTTATTAATTATACAATCCTACTTCACGAGCCTCTTTGTAGCCTATAAATCCGTTTTGCAAATTAATTATCTCTGAATCTTGTTCGCTAATGACATAAAAGGGTGTTAATATTTCATTTAATTTTAAAAAGATTACTCCTTCTGATTCAATATACATGTTTTTTATTCTATGTCCATCTGATACTGATTCGAAATTATTATGGCTAAGTATTTTTTTGTTTACATAACTATGTTTAATATTGTGTTTAAATTCAAATAATACTTCTTTTTCAATTAAAAATGGTGATGTTACTGGTATTTCTGAAGGTAAATTACAAAACTTAGGAAGGTCATGAACACGTTCTGATCTTCTAACCATTTTGAGTTTACTATTAATTTTTGTTTCTTCTGCTATCTGAAACAAAATAATTTATAAATACTTAATATGAGACAATCTAAGCCTATTAATGTGGACAATTTTTGGTTTTTTATTTATTCTAATTTTTATATTTCCTTTTGATAAAATTTCTAAGACTTCATGAGGTCCTGTATATTGATTTCCTAGTTTTTTAGGTTTGGGACCTTCTGGTAAGAATACACTATCTCCAATTTTAAAATTTTGAGGATTTATTTTTTGATCATAGTAAGTTTTTGATTTTTCTTTTGATTTAATTAAATTTTTATGTGCTAATGCTTGAATTTCATGTAATTTCGTTACTAAATTGATTAAGTAATTATCGTAGGTTTCAAGTTTTTCTTCCTCTAGAAGGGGTAAACTGGATGGTAATCTTGCTAATCTTCCGAAGACAAGTTCATAAGGAGTGCATTTCGTTCCTTCATGAACACTGGTGTTGTAAGAAAACATTGCTAATTCTAATAAGTCATCCCATTGTGAATTTTTATTGACAAATTGTTTTAAATATTCTGCGAGAACGTGATGTGATCTTTCTAGTGAACCGTTTGACTGAGGATAAAAAGAAGTAGTTTTAAATTGTCTGATTCTAAAACGTCTAGCGAGTCGCTTCATAAGGTTACTTAAAAAATTTGTTCCTTGGTCTGTTAATACGCCTTTTGGAGATCCATAAATGCATATAAATCTTTTAACAAATGCATCTGCAATTGTACTTGCTTGTTGATTTGGTAATGGTATTGCTACTGAGAATTTAGTTAGACAATCTTGAATTGTTAAAATACATTCATTTCCTGCATTAGTAGTTGTTAAAGGTCCAACAATGTCCATTGAGATTTTTTCAAAAGCCGTTCCTGGCGTATCAGTAATGATCATAGGATTTTTAGTTTTGACACGAACCAATTTTTTCAACTGACATTGTAAACAAACCTGTATGTATTTTTGAATATCGAGTTTCATATTTTTCCAAAAAAATTTCTGTCGAATTCTACTATACGTTTTTGTAACTCCTTTATGGGCACCTATGGCTGAGGAATGTGCTTCTTCGATTAGTATTTCTCTTTGTTCCTTAGTTGCATATTGAATGTATCCTTTACAAACAATTATCTTTGTTTTAGAACCTTCAAAACTTTTCTTTAAGATTAGTTCGATATCGTTCCAATTCACATGATTAATAGTAGCTGTTTTCGGGATACTAACCGATTTCAATTGTAAATTTTCAGCTAAATTTCTAAACGATTGAATTGTTTTCTTAATATTATATGTTATTTGGGAAATATTTTCATTTGGTTCAGATGTAATTGGTAACGCGATATGCAAAAAATTTCCCTTTTTACATTCTTTAGCTTCATTAATTACAAGATTTTTAAATTGAGGAAGATCTTTTGTGCTACATAAACTTTGAGAACCATTGTCCATAGGGATGCAAGAAGTTGTTAAGAAATATGCATAATTGTCTCTTCGCATTCTTAATTGATCTTTACATTCTACCACATTATTGCTGTAAAACTGTTTTATTAAATTGTTTGTTTTACTTTCTTGCTGGTCATCTAAATTGATTTCGGGATAGATTTCGGGAGGGGGCTCTAGAGGGGGTCGTTGATTGTCGTCAGTAGCTTCATTTTGAAGATCTGGAAAATAGGATTCTTCTGTATTATCTGAATCACTTTCGTAAATTTCTTTTTTCTGGTTTTCTTCCAATTTTTCAGTTCCTTCTATAATATCTTCATCTGAGGATTCTTGAAAATTATTATCACTAAAATAAGCGTTTCTTTCGATAAAATGTTGGTCAATATTATTTTCATTATATACTGGATCTGAATCTTCTTCCGGTTCTTCGTACGAATAAATCTGTTTTTTAGGTCTACCTCTCTTTTTCCTGGTTGTTGGGTCTTGATCATTACTTAGAGCATTTTTGCGTGGTCTACCTCTTTTTTTAGGACTTTTGATTGTTTCTTCTTGATTATAATTTGTTTTTCACAATTTTTGCGATTTCTTAAATTTCGCAAATTGTTTTTGATTGGAGTAAGATTTTGAGAATTTTCTTGATTTTGCTTGGATTCTTGAACTGAGTTTTTCACTTTTTCACTCATAGGATTTCGTACACTTTTTTCACTTGTCTCTTCTTTATTTTTAACTGGATTTCGTAAACTTTTTGTACTTTTTGATATCAATTTTCCTTTTGATTTAGAATTTTTTACTTTTTCTTTCATATTTTTTGGATTAGAATTCAGAATTTCTTGATTTATCTTCTTTAACCTTCCTCTAGTAGTCACAGTGTTGAATTTTTTGTTTTCAAGTGGGAATTTTATTTTATTGAAATTTTCACAAAATTCCCTATCACAAATAACAAGTTTCATAAATAGAAAAATTTGTATAAAAAATTCACAAAGATTTTTAATGCCTTTAATTTTTGTTGTATCAGTTATCAAATTTGTTATTTTCTTAATAAGATTCACTTCTTTGGCTGCAGATACGGTGTTCACGTTTATTGTCTCGTTTGGTTCTTTTTCAATGTTTTCATAGTTAATATCTTCATCACAAATTAAATCGTCATAATTATCACTGTTTACACCATTGTAGTTACTTGTGTGGTCATTATCATCATCA
The DNA here is from genome assembly GCA_032872475.1 of Leptopilina myrica (nomen nudum). Classification (NCBI taxonomy): domain Eukaryota; kingdom Metazoa; phylum Arthropoda; class Insecta; order Hymenoptera; family Figitidae; genus Leptopilina; species Leptopilina myrica (nomen nudum). The sequence goes on along the minus strand of CM065459.1, from coordinate 33,607,628 downwards.
TCGCCATTTTCATTTTCGTAGTCATTTTCGTCATCATCATCATCATCATCGTCATCATCATCATCTTCTTCTTCTTCTTCTTCATCTTCATTTTCTTCATTAGTATTAAATTCTTCTTATTCTTCTTCATATCTTGGAATTATTCTTTGGAAATGATTTACTGGATTACGAGATAATGCATCTGCATTAACATTCATTTTACCTGCTTTGTATATCATTTCAAAATCATATTCTGATAATTTAAGTTTCCATCTTGTTACTCTAGAGCAAGGATCACTTGAGTTTTGAAACCATAGTAGTGGTTTGTGATCGGTAACAATTGTAAATTTTCTTCCATATAGAAAATGTCTAAAATGTAAAACACAGTAGACAATTGCAAGGGCTTCTTTATTATAAGTGTCGTATTTCACTTCGTGTTCATTTAAAGATCTTGATGCATAAGCGATGGGTTTATCTTTTCCTATTTCTCCTTGAGATAAAATTCCGCCTAAAGCATAACCTGATGCGTCCGTTGTTAAAATGAAGGGTTTATCAAAATCTGGTCTCTGCAATAAAGGTTCTTGACATAATTCTTCCTTTAATAATTCGAAAGCTTCTTGTTGTTTTCACCCCATTTAAAGGTCACATCCTTTTTTAATAATTGGTTCAAAGGGACCGATTTCTTGGAAAAATTTTCTATAAAACGGCGATAGTAACCTGCTAAGCCCAAGAATTGCTTGATGTTTTTAACATTTTTAGGTGTTGGAAAATTTTTAACCGCACTAATTTTCTTTGGATCTGGTTTGACTCCGTCTTTATCGATTATGTGTCCTAAGTAAACTACTTCTGGCCTAAGAAATTCGCACTTATCTGGTTGTAATTTCAGATTTGCTGATTCTAATCGATTCATAAAATTATCAAATTTTTCTTGATGTTCTTCTTAAGAATTTGCAAAAATAACCACATCGTCTAGATAAACAAATAATTCAGTTCCAATAAGTCCGGATAAACATGAATTCATTAATCTTTGAAAGCAACTTGGCGCGTTTTTCAATCCAAATGGCATTCGGTCAAATTCGTAATGACCGTAAGGTGTTGAAAATGCAGTCTTATGAGAATCTTTTGGATTCATTTTTATTTGATGGAATCCGGATGCCAGATCGAAGACAGAGAAATATTGTGCATTTCCCAGGGTTTCCAATACTTCATTTATATTTGGCAAAGGGAAAAAATCTGAAATGGTTTTTTCATTTAATTTGCGAAAATCAAGCACCATTCGCCATTTTTTATTTCCTTGAGAGTCATTTTTCTTTGGTACGATCCAAACGGGAGTATTATAAGGGGATTGAGATGGTTTAATAATGTTATTTTTTAAAAGTTCGTCTGTTTGTCTTAAAAGTTCTTCTTTATGTATTGGAGGAAATCGGTATTGACGCGTAAATACAGGTTCTTCGTTCTTAGTAGGGATAATATGTTCAAGAACATTAGTGGCTGTAAGATACTCTTCAGGTAAATGAAATCTTTCTGCATATCTCCCTATTAATTCTTCTACATGTTGGAGTTTTTCAGGATTTAAATGATCTAATCTGAGTGAATCTAAAATTTGCTCTATTCTTTCTTTTTCTGTTATGTTGTAAAACCCAAATAATTTATTATGTGATGGTTCTAAATTGGCAAAACTATCTAGTAAACTTTCTTCCGTTAAATGTTTGAATTTTAATCTTTCATTTTTTATTTGGGATGTTTCGGCAGATTTTTTAAAAATTTCTTCATATTCCTCTAACCTCACTTTCGGAATATCCAATGTCACAAAATCTGAAAGAGTATTGGCCACTTTTACGTAAGCTTTACCATCGTTGTTTGTTACTAAAGCGTTTCCTATGAATACACCTGGATTAAAGGACAATAGAGGCACATATCCTTCCTTTACTTCTTTATTTTCGACAAGTAAAAATATATCAGATATTGATCTTGGTGGTAAAATTATGGTGTTCCTAGATGCAAAAGGAAAGATTCTTCCTTCAACTTCGAGACATTTTTCAGCGTAATTAATTTTTACATTATTATCTGTAAAGAATTCTGACCCTAATACACCATCCTCTACGACTGGTACTTCATTTGGTATAATATTGAATACAGTTAAATATCCAAAAATTTCCAATTTTATTTGACCTAAGGTAAAAACTGGATGTTCATTTATACCGGTTAGTTGTAATTTTTTATTTCTGTTTAACATCATATTTGAATCGAACATTATTTCTTTTAAAAGATTTAATCCAGCTCCCGTATCAAGCATCATATGTAATGGAATTGAAGAATTTTTTATTCTAATAAAAATGGAGGGTATCGTGTTTCCTTTACTACAATTGAATTGAATTGTTTCTAAATTTGGGAGGATTTCTTTATTTGACACGATTACTCGCTTGTCACCTGTCCCACCGTGCCTATCCTGGAAGGGCTGCGCTCGTTTCCCTGTTCTGTGGGAGTAGCTGGTCGAGGAAATTGGTTTTCTTTAACTTGATTATTATATGCTTTACGACTACAGTCATTTATAACATGTCCAGGTTTCTTACAATAGTTACATGTAAGATTTATTCTATTTTTAAAATTTTCATTACGTTCATTAGGGGAATAATTTTTTCTATCCTGATTTTGAAATTGTTGGTTACGATTTTGAGGATTTTGGAAACTATTTTGATACTGAGGTGTTGTAAAGTAATTCTGTTAAAAATTTGGTCTATTTTGGAAATTGTTTCTGTTTTGATACTCTTGAAAATTATCTCTAGGTTGAAAATTTGGGTTTTGAAATCGTCTGAAATGATTTTGAGATGGTTGAAAATACCTTGAAAATTGTGTGGGATTCGGCTGTTTAAATACAGCTGGAGCTTCCCGTCTAGATAAACTATTACCTTGAAAATTATTCCCATATCTTTGCTGAGGAGGAAATTGATTATTTGTACCTGATCTACGACATGTTCGTGCGCTATGTCCTTCTAGATTACAAATTTGACAAATAATAGTTTGATTTCTAGCAAATGTAACTCGTCCTGATTTTGAGGGTTCCACAGCTTGTTTATAAGATTTAAGTTTTCGTAATTCTGCCGTGGCTCTTAATTTTCGTTCAATTTCTATAGCATGATTTGTTATCTCTCGAAATTGTTTGCTATCAGGTACCCGAATTTCTATATCTGGGTTTAATCCTCGACGAAAACATGAAATAGCGTCTCTTTCAACATTATTTTTAAAAACTTCATCTACATTACCTTTGTTATTTAATCTGTGAGAATCATAAATTTGATCGACTAGTTCTTTAACTCTGTTCGCGTAAGAAATCACTGATTCATTTTCCCACATATAAATGCTACCTAGTTCGCCTTGCAATTGGTACACTGTTTTGTTGGGTAAATATATATTTTTAAGTTGATTAATTAATTCTGCTAAATTTCGAAAACTACTTCCGTAAATTCCCTTTCTCGCTTCTCCTACCAATTTTCCGCGTATCATTTTTACTAAATTTTCCTCTACTACAGGGTTGTCAGGAAGCATTTGTTTTGCTTCTTCACATCCTTCGATAAATAATGCTAATGGTATTGATTTTCCATCGAAATTTGGAATTAGTTCTAAAGCATCGCGAAGCGACACTTGTTGATTATTAGGTATTGCCATTATTGGTTCAGAAAATGTATCATTAAAAGGTGAAATTTCAGGATTTGATTTTTTTGGAGTAGAAGTACTTATAAATTTTTCTGAAAATTCGTCTAGATTCTGATTTTTAAGATCATTATTTTTAAAAGTTTCAGAATTTTCTATTGTACAATCTGTTTTTGAATTTATTATTTGAACTGTAGTATCATTAAAACTTGCTGTCTCTGTGTTACTTGTGGTAGGATCAAATGATTTTCTATTTGGGGGAGGGCTATGCTGAACTTTTGTGCTATTCCCAAATTGGAAAATTTGTTTTGCAATACAATCGTTTGTTAATTTACGGCTTCTGAGAACTCTATCACTTTCAGGAATATTTTTATCGCATGACATTTAGATATATTTATATGAATTTTTGTTTTAAATGTGTATTTCTAATTCACTTTTGTTTTTGGCTTTATCATTATTCGTGGTTCAATTTTAATTATTACCTGTCAATTTCTTCGTATATTTTAATTTAACAATTTTTCTAGTTTATTTTATCTTTATAAGCATCTGTTTTCTTTTTGGTTTCCCGGCCAATGCACCAAAAATTATAATTGTGTGTACTGTTATGTCTCAGAAGGAGACCAATACTGGTATGCCTGATTTATTTACAAAGCGGAAGGCTTTGAACTAAGGGAACAGGCTAAGAAAACTAACGCTTAGATTAAAGATAATTTGTCCTTTTTATTTAATCACACAATCACAGGGAATCTAACTACTGAGGGTGAACCTTACAGGTGTAGATTAATAACTTTTCGATGGAAATTGACTACTGAACTGTCTTCAAAAAATGCGTGTCTTTTATAGGTAGGAATTCACCCTATATAGATATAATGTCCATAGTTTTTTAGCCAGCAGCCTCCCGATCGATAAAACACGATATAGGTATAGTTCTATGTTTCTTAGGCATCTCCTTATTAATCGATACCTGTGATATGTGTGACATATCTTCTTTTCTTTTAATTTTAGACAATTTCTCAATTTATAATTTTATCATATTTATATTATTTGTAACAAGTCGCGAGTACGTGACACTGCGATGGAAATTGATGTTTTTTTATTGGAAAACAAATAAATATTGAGAGTATGTCAGTTTTCACTTTCGTGTGCAATTTCTTATACAATTTTAGTCGTTAAGATGTTTAAAAAAAATTTAAAGCGAACGTTGAAATTCAATTCATTTGAAATTTTTTAAATTTATTTAATGGTAATTTTATAAAAAATGGTGCGTCCTAATAGGTGCTGCAATCCTTGTGGGAAAAAAACATTCTTGTGTATATAAAAGTCTTAAACTAATAACTGAAAATTGGAGTTCGGCGTTTTCCAATAAAATCGGGAAATAAACATATTTAATCGGCGTTTTCCAATTTTCAGTTATTAGTTTAAGACTTTTATATACACAAGAATGTTTTTTTCCCACAAGGATTATTAATTAATTAAATTATATAATAATTAATGAACTTTTAAGTCCAAAGATTATGATAAGAATTATTGTGAATTTATTATGTAAATTATAACTATTATAATAAACTATTTGAGGATAAAAAGTAAATAAATTATTAATTATTAATAATTTATTAAAAATGAAAAATTTACTTTGTTTATATTTTGTTACTGTTAACTAGATATTACCATTAAAATTTGTGCAAACTTGTAGCGATAACCAGTGCTCACAGATGTAAACGGTCATGCTTGCGCCGCGCAACGCAAGTTCAACGTCATGAAAATCCTTACACCGCTGCAGTTTTTAATGAATAACTTTTTTTCTAATTAAGGCTCATTTTTTTTCTAAACGGTTTTGGAATCGGAGAGATTTCAGGAATATAATACAATTTAAATTTTTTTGTTAGGACGTGAAGAACACATTTGTTTATTAACATTTTATAAACAAATAAAATGAAAATTCATAAAAAATAAAAAAATTTATAAACAAAAGATATATTCAAATAGTGCTATTTATGACGAAAAAAACCCATATTTTGTTTTTTTATTCCGTCAACTGAAACTCGAGAAAAAAATTTTTAATTTAGCACTACTAAAAATTTCAATTGTTAATAACTTTTACAAAAAAAAAAATTTTGACTTTATATTTTCAGAGATTCTTCTTAATCATATTGAGAGTAAACAAAATATATTTTGGTTCAAAAAGAAAATTTTTTAGTTTAGGTGATCCGTTTGGGAAGTTCTGACCCAAACAGAACAAGAAACTTATCTATTTCTTGTTTAACAACTCGAAAGCAATGTTAAAATTACTCCATATCCCTCTGTTTTTTTATTTTTAAAAACCTACCCTGAAATTTACAAAATATAAGTTTAAAGTAAAAAAATGAAAAACCACAACAAATTGGTTTAAGTTATATTAAGAATTAAAACGTCATAATTTGTTTTTGTTAAATTTAACGTAAAAAAATTTAATTAAAAAATTAAAAAATTTTATTTTATTTGTTTCAGCGGGCAAAAATACTATAAAATATGTATGTCTGGTTCAAAAAACAGATGATGTTTTAATTCTTAATATAATTTAAACCAATTTGTTGTAGTTTTTTATTTTTTTATTAGGCATTTTGATTTTTACATATTGGGGGTAGTTATTTTAATTTGAAAAAATAAAGGGTGATGGAGCAATTTTGCTAATGCTTTCGAGTTGTTAAAAAAGAAATAGATAACTTTCTTGTTCTGTTTTGAAAAACAATGCGGTTTTTCATTTTTTTTTACTTTAAACTTTTATTTTATAAATTTAAGGGTAGGTTTTTAAAAATAAAAAAACAGAGGGATATGGAGTAATTTTAACATTGCTTTTGAGTTGTTAAAAAAGAAATAGATAAATTTGTTGTTCTGTTTTGAAAAACAATGTGGTTTTTCATTTTTTTCATATTAAACCTTTATTTTGTAAATTTAAGGGTGGGTTTAAAAAAACAGAGGGGGATGGAATAATTTTAACATTGCTTTTAAGTTGTTAAAAGAGAAGTACATAAATTTATTGTTGTATTTTGAAAAACAATGTGGTTTTTCATTATTTTTATATTAAAATTTTGAATTTTTACATATTAGGGGTAGTTTTTTAAATATAAAAACACAGTGGATGATAAAGTGATTTTGATATTGCTTTTGAAATGTTGAAAGAGAAGTACATAAATTTATTTTGTTGTTTTGAAAACCAATGTGGGTTTTTCTATTATAATTTTGAATTTTTACACTTTAGGGGTAGTTTTTTCGATTTAATAAAAAACAAAAGGTGTTTAAGCAATGTTGACATTGTTTCTGAGTTGTTGTAGCAGAAGTAGATAAATTTATTGTTTTGTTTTAAAGAGAAATCTGTTATTCAATTTTTTTACTTTAAAATTTGAAGTTAAGGGTAGTTTTCTCAATTAAAAAAAACTGAGTGTGATGGAGCAATTCTGACTTCAGATTCGTTTTCAGCGGGCAAAAATACTATAAGATATGTATGTCTGGTTTAAAAAACAGACGACTTTTTTCGTGTGCCCGTGTTATATACCATTCTAAACAATAAACGAAAATTAAAATTTATAAATAATAAAAATTAATAAACAATAATAATAATAATAAAAATTTATAACAGTTCTTCAAAATTTTATTTCTTAACTTTAAAAATTAAACAAAACTAAATAATTTATGTACTAACTTGGAAAATCAAACAAAAAAAATTGATAATAAATTAATAAACAATAACAATAATAAAATTAAAAAATTTTCTTTCGAATTTTCTTTTTGTGACTTAAAAATTAAACAGATTCAATAATTTACCAATCTAAAAATTAAAATAAATATAATAAAATTAATTAATAACAATAATAATAAAAATAACAATTTTTTAAACATTTTTTTCAAATTTTTTCATTTCTGACAAAAAAAATTATTTTTAAACAGAATTAAATATTTCCAATTTAATATAAATAATAATAATAATAAAGTTAAAGAAAGTGAATTTATTATTCGGTAGTATTATTTTTAAAGGTGAAAGAATTTAAACAATTATTCCGAATCAAATCTCTCGAAAATAAATTTCTTGAGTAAGCACTAGATTTCGTTATGAAAATACAATACATTTTACATATGTATCGACGGCGCAGCCGTCCTAATACAGAAACCTGCTTTTTCTGAAAATCATTTTTTCGAAATTAATTAATAATTTCAAAATTATCAAAGAACTCAGAAAAAATTGGTTAGCATAGTGGGATACGAGCCCACGACCTTTCTATTGCCGGTAATTATTAAATTTCCGGTATATTAATTAATTTCGAAAAAATGATTTTCAGAAAAAGCAGGTTCCTGTATTAGGACGGCTGCGCCGTCGATACATATGAAGAATGTATTTTTTTTTATAACGAAATCTAGTGCTTACTCAAGAAATTTATTTTCGAGAGATTTGATTCTGAATAATTGTTTAAATTCTTTCACCTTTAAAAATAATAAAATTGATTTACAACAATAATAATAATAACAAAATTTTTCAAATTTTTCATTTCTGACAAAATTTTTTATTTTTTTTAAACAGAATTAAATAATTTAAATTTAAAATAAATAATTAAAAGTAATAATAACAGTTTTAAACATTTTTCAAATTTTTCATGTCTGTACAAAAAAAAATTAAAACCAAATTCATGTACTAATTAAAAATTAAAATAATAATAATAAATTAAAAAGTAATAATAATAAATAATAATAAATAATAATAAATAATAATAAATAAATAATAATTTTCAATATTTTTATAAATTTCTAAATTTTTTTCATAATTCAAATCATATAATTCTGTTAACAATTTAAAATCAAATAAATTAATATATAATAATAAATAAATCAATAAATTTAAACATTTTGTAACATTTTTATAAATTTTTACCTTTCATATCAATTCTTTTTTTTAACAAAATTAAATAATTATTAACAATAACAATCTGAAAATTTGATAAATTTTTAAATATTAATTAAATAAAATAAAAATGAAGTAAATTAATAATATATTATAATAACAAATAAACATTTTTGATAACGATTTAAATTTAAATAAATAAAAATGTTTTTACTAATAATAAACTCATTTTTAATACATTTTTAATAAAAAAATTAATAAATAATGAATAATTAAAATATTTTTTTTATAAAATTGATTTGCAAATAAAATTAAATAATTCAATTCAACAAGAATTAAATAATTGTTATAAATTGTCACTATTTTTGTATAATTAATGATTTTAATTAAAAATTAATAAATGGTAACAATAAATCATGAAGATATAATTTTTTTTAAATTCCAGCATAAAAGTATACATATAAATATAAAATTGTTATTATTCACAAATTTTCTCAGAATTCATCTCATAATATTTACTATATTATCTATAACAAGTGTTTTAAATATATATCTGCATGTGTTCCAAATTTACATATTTTATATCTGTCCATATCTTTATTGAAATAATTACTATTTACGAGGAACAATAAATACAAGTGCTACACGATGCAAGCTATAGCAATATTTTATAAACAACATTTATACACATATATTATTAAAAAGTTATTAAACAAAATATATACTAAAAATTTCTTTTTATTCGGTAACATTTTTTTTAAGAAACACATTATTTTTTAAAAAATATGGATCTGCCAAATAGTTGTTTGGAAGCAAAATCTATGCTTCCTGAAGTAGCACAAGTTCAGACAAATTTAGTAAAATTAATTAGAAGTTGAATTTCGGGAGAAGCAAGGAGAATTATAATAGGAAATAACTTTAATACTGTAGAAGAATTAACAGAAAGACTAAAACAAATTTACGCACCAATAAAATCTGTATGTCAATTACAAGGAGAACTAGCAGCAATGTATATGTGGGAACACGAAAATGTAATTTCTTACGGTTCAAGAATTGCAGAAGCAGCAGAAAGAATATTAGATGCATATATTATTAGTAATGGGAATAGAGTAGATGAAGCATTAAGAAGAAGTTTAGATGAAGCAACTATCGATTGTTTTTCGCGAGGACTTACAAAAGAAATAGAATTACAAATTGGAACAGCTGATACATTTAAAGGGATAATTAATAAAGCTATAGAAATAGAAAGAAGATTATCATTACAACGTGAACTACGAATAAGTGAGAATAATATTGAATATAATGCCCATCTTAAAAATAATAAAAATTTTGCAGAAACAACAAAAAGTAATATGCTTCAAGACAATGTAAGCACTTGTTCATCTTGTGGAAAAAACGGTAATGTTGTATCAAACTGTTTTCAACTTAATAAATTGGTAAGACTTAGAGGAGAAAACCGCTTTCATTCAGGCACTCAACAACATTTTGCAAACCCAAATCAGAATCAATTTAATAACTAAAATCAAATGTTTAATCAATTTCAATGTCAAAATTATCACAGAAATCCGCAACAAAATCAATTTAGGAACGTACCACAAAAGCAATTTCACACTCCATTTCAAAATCAAAGGCAAAATCAACATCAAAAATTTTTGCAAAGTCAACAACAACATTTTTTACAAAATAAACAACATTATTCTCGGTTTCCACGAACTAACATTGCAACAAACTTCGAAACTAAAAATCAAAATATAACTTGTAATTACTGCAAAAAATTAGGACATATTTCCACTAATTGTAGAAAAAAGATATGGGATGATAATAATAATGACAAGTTTTTAAAAATCACAAACCCTTTTAATCAACCTTTACAGAAGAATATACTCCTTTTTTCGACTGATAATCAAGAAAATGCTTTAAATAAATTAATAAATAATGTTTGTGAGGAACCACCTTTACAAAGACCAGACTTCTGCCAACCAATTTTATTAAAAACAGACGATTCAGATATTGCAGTAGAAGAAATTCAATCAAAAGAAGTAAATAAAGATCAACCAGTAGCCGAATATGACATTAACGTGTTCTACAAAGCAAGTACAAAAAACATTAACGCTGACGCCTTATCTACAAATCCTATTGAGGACATTATTGAAAATAAAGTACAAAGAATAAAAACAAAAGAAATTCAAGAAACTCAGGAAAATATTGCTCAAGAATATATTAATATGTGTGTGCAAGAAAAAATCGAAGAAAAATTTAAAGAATACTTAAATTGTGTATCAAGTGAAAATAATTACTCAAATTTGGAGGTAAAAAATCTCCGCCATATTAAAAAAATGTTATATAATGAATGCTGCAAACCAGAAAAGTATGATACACGTAGTGAAGCTTGTAATGTTGTTACAAGAAATCAAGGAAGAATACAAGAAAACAATAATCAAGAAGAAGAAATACAAGGAAACAAAAATCCAGAAACACTGGAAATTCAAGACGAAAAGAAGAATCAAGAAATTCAAGAAAAAGAAGAAGAAGCACATAAAAAAAGGAAACGAGGTAGACCAAAGATACAAAGCACACGTTTAAATACTTTCTTAAAAAAGAAGAGAGAAAGACCAAAAAAGGTATGTAATACAAAAAATAACAAATTTTATAATAAAACTTATACTAATGAAATTGAATCTTATACTAAGTATATTAAACAAAAAACAAAATTAAAAAAACACGAAGAAATTGATCAAGGCTACGAAACCTCTAATTATGAAGAATCATCTGACGAAAATATTTTCCTCAATATATATTATTATATATAATTTTAAAAGTTAAATAATTATAATAGGTTATTAAATATAATTAATAAACCGGGTAAAGTACCCTGAATAAATATTAATTATTCAATTTTTTATTATAGAATAATTATTTTAAAGTGTTATGATAAAATGTCAAAAAATACAAAATTTTAATTTTTTGTGAAAAATTAAAATATTTATTAATTCTATAAATTTTGATAAAATATATACTTTATATACATGAATCGATTCGTTTTTATGTCAGGAATGCAATTTTGCCAAGAATTATTAAAAAATTTAATATAGAAAAAAGTTATTTCAAAAAACCAAAAAATATACTACACTTAAAAATTTGTAAAAATAATTGATTTTTGAAAAAATTCGGAAATCGACATCACTATAAAGCTTCCTTTATGGTTTATGAGGAAGCAAAATAATAATACAAATAAAGAATACCCCAAAATTATCTAAAATGAATAAAAATTTATATCTTTTCCAGACAAACTAACAAAAAAAACCGCTGCCAAGTTATAAATTTTTGTTATAATTTTGGTACTCATTTCATTCGTTTTCGTAAATCTTGTTGTGTTTATTTCATGAACACTTTGCTTCCTCATAGAGATGTTAATAACAATAAAGTATAAATTTAGAACAATTATTCTTAAGTGCTGTAATATTTTTTTCTCTTTATATAATACTTTCACATGAACATTTTTTTTCACAATTTCTGTTTTTTAAAATATCAATAACTTTTTTATTTCTAATCGAAATAGCTTCAAAAATAGGTCAATCGAAAGGTTTTTTAATGCTCCACAAGTTGGTAACTATGGTTTTAATGTTATTTCTACATTTTTCAACAAAATTCTCAAAAAGTCTTATTTTCCAAAATTTTTAATTTTTAAAGTTTAATATTTGCGGTGAATATGAACGAAAAATGTTCATTCTAGGCTCAAAAGATGCGTTTAAAAAAACTCTAAAAAATTAGACAAAAAAATAAATAGGTGCCCTAACATTTTTTTAAGTTATGGGCAAAAAACGTTTTTTTAAAAAATTAAAAATAAAAAAAATAAATAGTTAAACTTTATGAATCTATCTCCAAGTACTCTCATTTTATGTCCGCAGATGAGACCTACAATTTTAAAAAAATTCAGCTTAAAAGCTCTTTATAATTTGGAGATATTTATGAAAATGTGATGTTTACACACACACACACATACGGAATGACATTTTGTAAAAATGTCATTTTTGAACTCCTGAGGTCAAATAACATAAAGATATGTTAAAAAATCAAACCTGAAAAATTTTGGTATTACAATACTTCCTCAGTGTGAGGAAGCAATATAATTAACCCTACACTAAAATCTCCACAATTAATACTAGTAGATTTCACCTTACAATAAAATAAAATACTAACAATAGTCATTTATTAAAAAAGAATTTAAATATACCATACAAATTATATAAAACTAACTAACAAATCAATTTTCTATACCCATGCATAAAAACATACATCATTCAATATAATTTTTTTTAAAGAATTTAAACTAATGTAAATTTTTCTGTTGTAGCGATCTAACATTAATCTATTAATAATTGACTAAAAAGAAAGAAAGAAACAAAAATAATATAATTGAAATTTCTTTTAGGAAAAGTAAGAAAGCAGCATGTTAAGGTTAAGTTATCTTCTTCTTTTATCTTTACTTTTCTTTACTATTCTTTCCATTTTCAATTTTACACTCAAACACAACTATCTTCTTCACATAATATTCTTTTTAAATTTACAAATAATATAATTTATTAAACAAGCAAACGTTACATCTGAATCCATATATTCCACTTTAGTACATGATGAACAGATAATCTTATGAAAGTACTGTTAATTAAAATATTTAAATGACCTTTTAATAAAAGATATACGAATTAAATAATTTTGTTTTGAGTAAAAAAAACTTTAAATAATTATGTTAACGGATAATAAATTAATAAACAAAATTTTCGAAAAAATTCCAATAGACAAATTAGATCTTACTTCTTACAATTTAGTAACAAAAGGACATTACCATATTTCGCACAGTATTTACAAATCTATTTAATTTAATAATGAAAACTATTAAGTCACTTGTTACATTAAAATTGATATGATTTAATCGTTTAATAATTTCTAAAACACTTACATAAATTCTTTAATACATTTACACATTCTTGGATCAAAAATTTAAGAGAATCCATATATAGTAATATTTTATATTAAAAAATATCTGACATAATAACATTTTCAATTAAAAACAAATGGCATCAAATTTTATAAACATTTGTATCTAAACAAGCTTTTTAGTATCAGATTACATTACAGTCTCTAAATCCAAATACAAAAAAATTAGATATTTAAATAATACCTACAAATATAATTTTGTTTTATAATTATTGTTTAATTACCTTTAGTACGTCTATCATTTTATTTAAACAAAACTAATAGTATGATAATTTTTTTTAGAAACTCTATCCGTACTATTATATTTTCTAAACGCAAACTTGTTAAATTACGCATGTTAAAGATTAAATTAAAGTCAATTTAAAAAATTACAAAAAAAAGAGACAAAAATAAAATTAGCAAAAATAATGCTAATAAGATTAAAACAAAAATATGATTTTAACAAAAGAAAAGAAGCAATAGATATTTGGAGTGATAAAATCCAATTAATTAAATGGAACCATTCTTGTGAAAGATGTTTCGGAAGATATTATGTAGCAAAAAATTGCCTAAATTACAAAGAATAATAAAAATTACAAACATTATGACATTTAAATTTAAATCGCTATAAAATGTACAAACAAATAAACAAGTAAAATATATGCATGCTATCTTCTAAACATTTAGTCATATATAATGATTATACTATTTGATCAATTAACAAAAATTATATCTATATTAAAAATTGTGTGTGTGTAAAAAAAATTGTATAAAAAAATATTATAAATAGGGGAGACTGGGGCGAAAAGTTAAACTGCCAAAACCATTAAAATTCATTATCTTTCGAACGGGAATAGTTAGAGCATTGTAATTTTAATTATAGAAGGGTATTATAACCCTAAATTAATGTCCGGAGTTGTGTGCAATTCTGTTAATTTTTGTAGTGTCTATATTGAAAGTTTTTTTTCAACCTACTTTTGAAAATTTTTTCGAAAATGAAAATATCAACTTTTAAGTATATTTTTTGCATTTATCCTCACCGCGATTTTTTTACTTCATTATTTGGGTCCCCTAAAGAGATACCTAAATGTATTTGCTAAATATCTTTAGTCAGATTTTTTATATTTGTTGTGAAAGACAAAACGCACCCTGGGGCGAAAAGTTAAATGTATTTTTACATGTATTTAATTTTTTTTATTTTTCGTTTTTCTAGGTTTGTTTTTTTTAAATTATTTATTTAACATTGGGAAAGTACTCTGTCAAAAAACAAGACCGTTCACATGAAATAAACCAAAAATTTTTTTTTTAATTTTAATTATTAATTTATTATTATTAATTATTAATTTTAATTATTAATAATAATATAAACAATAATAATAATAATAATAATGGGAATAACAATAAATAATTGTTATTAACATATTATTAACAATTATAAACAATTATTAATTAATGAAAACAGTAATAATAAGAATAATAAAATAATAATTAAATTTAAACAATAATAATGTTTAAAAACGAATATACAATGGTTTCTCAAATGCATGGCAAAAGGTATCGATGCTCCAAATGCATGGCAAAAGGTATCAATGCTCCAAATACACAGGGAAATTTTGGTATAAAAAGAGCCAGATTATCAAACGATCTTCAGTCTTAAAAATGTAGTCAACAGAAGAAGTTACCAAATGGCAGTCTTAAAAATGTAACCGTCAGTAGTAGTCACCTGGACTACAGTCTTAATTTTTTAATCATAACAAGTGGTTCTCTTCGTGCTCGCAACCCCCGTATAGTAGTTGTCCTGATCTTTACGTGAATTTCTAAATTCAGTGAATCCTTAAGTCGAATTTGGGGTTTTGAAATATCGTTCGATTTGTGACAAAAGCTAAAAGAAACATAATACCTATTCAACTGCCTAATTTACGAGTGCCGTAAACCATCTACCTGCATCACTTAGTAATCCATTAACGCACAATTTCCATTGTATCTAAACGTCGCTATCCAGGACCAAAACCTCGCTTTTCTAAGGTAAACAAAGAAACCACTTAAGACTCAATTTTAGAAAGCTAGTGCTCATTTCATCTTTCCATAATTTTGATCTTTTTCAAATATACTGTGTTCAAATAAATTTATTCTTGTCATTTATCCAACCTCGTTCCAACTTCAATTTTTCTAAATTAAAGTTAAATCGAGAAACACTAGGGAATATAATAATAAGGTAAGACATAACACCATATTGATTCCGCCATTTTGAATTTAATAAAAATAACTACGGATCCGTATTCAGCGACTCTAAAAACCCCCAAATAACTTATTATTGTTAAATAGAATATCATTTTTGTAAAAAATATTTTTAGTTAGAAAACATTACATAGTAATGTAATTTATTATTAAAAATTATAGTGTAACATTGCAAAAAAGAATTTACAAAAAATTTGTAGGATATGTGACGCTCCACGGTGAAAGGGACCTAACGTGACAAATGCTGATTTTTCAGGAAAAGCATTTAAAAGTCGAGCGTTCCGATTGGTTAAAATACTCTAGCGAAAATCAGCCCCACTACTCACTACA
Organism: Leptopilina myrica (nomen nudum); assembly: GCA_032872475.1. Taxonomy (NCBI): domain Eukaryota; kingdom Metazoa; phylum Arthropoda; class Insecta; order Hymenoptera; family Figitidae; genus Leptopilina; species Leptopilina myrica (nomen nudum). The sequence continues at coordinate 33,591,583 of CM065459.1, read as the reverse complement.
CATTGATAGTTGTCCGTGTTACACGAAGCGCACGAATTGTACGTATATAAGCAGTGTAGTAGTATTGGAAAGTAAAGGGGCTGTTTTTCTGAACAAGCACGTGTAAACACTTAACAAGCTCATTTTTAAACATTAATAACAACAAAACCTGTAAGTAGAAATTATTTTAGCCTTTTGTATATGAAAGAGCAACTCAAAAATTATAGAATGATGTAATTAATCAAAATTAATTTTTTGTCTCGTTAGGTCCCTTTCACCGTGGAGCGTCACATATAATAAGTAGAGACAAAAATTCACATCTTAACAGTTATAATGGATTACTAGAAAATGATTTTTTAAGGTAAAAGGGACATTTTTATTTATTTTTCATTTATTAATAATGGTTTTATTATTAACTAAATTGCGGTTCAGTAACTTTTTAGACTTATTCATGTATAAGAAACATGCCAGAACGAAGATATTCTTTAATTCATTAATAAATATGTAATAGAATTGCAAAAACCGCGAGACCCACCCATTGTGAAGCAACGGGTTAAGAAATGTATCAAGTATCCAGTAATTCTGAAGAGGTGTCAAAATCGCAATATGTTGATGTCAATATCCTTATAAACTAAATTGATTAAATAATTGTTAAGTTGTTAAATTTTTAAAACATTTTTATGTTACATTACTCAGCTTTATACATTACAAAATTCAAAAAAGACGTTTCCAGATAATTTGTGTTAAGATCTCAATTTCTTTTCCTTTCTCATTAAAGAAGCTATTTATAGTAGTTTGATTTATAAAATTTTTAAAAAAGGTTTGAAATTTGTTCTTATATACCACATGGTGAAATATTTCACGACTTGAGAGACATACTATTTCACTGAAAACTTAGACTTACATAACATTCTGTTTTGTGAGAAACACAAAATAAATAATATTTTTTTGAAAGTCAATTCTTGAAGACAAATATATATTGTTTTGTTTTTCATAAAATAGAAGTATATTCACATCTGAAATTAACACAAATGGAAACAGACGATCAGCTGTCATTTACCTTGGAGAGAAACGCACAATGCGCATGCTCTACAGAATTTTTAAGCGCAGTCAACTAATCTTTTACGTACTTTATAAAACTGAGCAAATGACTTTTGGTTAAAATGTAAAAGACACTGTGGACCATACTAGCACTAGAAGAAGTCAAGCACTTTCGAGGAATAATTCACGTACTTTTTTCCGTGCAGGAATATTTCCGATAGATATCGCCATGTCACTGAGTTGATACAGCGTGCTACTTGGTTAGTAAAAATACAGCAATTCAGTCTTCAGTTTTACGTTAAAATTATTTAACGATAAATAATGATATATTTATGTATAAAAAAATAAAATATCAAATATAAATAATTAAATGTAACAACATAGTCAATCTTTAAAATAAAATAAAATACTTTAATATTTTCAAAATTAATTTTTTGCAATTTAAATTCACTGTCTTAACCCATTAACGCCCAACTCGTAAAAATTCTTTTGTCATTTTCAAGCTACGTAATTATAAATGAAACGGTTGACAATTTAAACCAGAGGTACATTTTTTAAAGGTTTTGGATGTGCTCTTTCCGATTCCGGTGTCAAAAATAAATTTCGTCAAAAACAAAATTAAATAAGGCGGTTTTAATGGCAAAAAAACACAAAAAAAATCATTTTTTCAAGTTTGACATTTTTATTCACCTCGAAAAAGTGTAAGAATAAGATTCTATTTTCAACCATCGGTGCATAAAAATTATACACATTCAAGAACCGTAACGTAGAATTAAAAATTTCAAGATGGCCGACCAATATGGCGTCAAATCTAAAGTAAAATTTGAAAATTTTTGGCAATATTGGTCAAATTGCCCAAAAGTCAATGGATTCGCCTAAATTTTGTTACTCGGGGGTTTTTGGGGTCGCTGATTACGAATATGAACTTCATTTTCAAAAATTTCAAAATGGCGGATTCAATATGGCGGACTTATTTTTTAAAATTTATCAAATTCACTTGAAACTTGTTACTCGGAGGTTTTTGGGGTCGCTGATTAAGAATATAAACTTCATTTTCAAAATTTTAAAATGGCGTATCCAATATGGCGGACGAGTTTTGCATAATTTCATCGAATTCACTTTATACTTGTCACTCAGGGGTTTTTGGGGTCGCTGATTACGAATATGAACTTCATTTTCAAAATTTTAAAATGGCGTATTCAATATGGCGGACGAGTTTTGCAAAATTTCATCGAATTCACTTTATACTTGTCACTCAGGGGTTTTTGGGGTCGCTGATTACGAATATGAACTTCATTTTCAAAATTTTAAAATGGCGGATTCAATTTGGCGGACTTATTTTTTTTAGAATTTATAAGATTAACTTGAAACTTGTTACTCGGGGTTTTGGGGTCGCTGATTACGAATATGAACTTCATTTTCAAACATTCCAAATGGCGGATTCAATATGTCGGACAAGAATCTTCAAATTTCATTCTATTGACTTAAATTTTGTTACTGAGTGGTTTTTGAGATAATTTTGAATCTCTTGGCGGACAGCAAAATTGAAACCTCATTTAATTGGTTCTCGGTGTTCTTTATGCACATGAACTGAAAAAATATATTTAGGGTACTGACACAGACAGTAATATGTATGTGAAAAATATCAATACTGTATTTTAAGACCAGAAATACAGTATTACTGTTTCATCTATACTTCCTTACTATACTCGTATGACAAAATCGACAATATCATTTTTTTAGTGCAATTAGAAAGAAAGCAAGTTTATATATAGTAGGCTATACGTATATGCACATTCTGCAATTGCCATTGGTGGTCCACGGTTGCATCTGAAGTATAATAGGAATATTATTTTTTACACACATTATGTTTCTCTGGCCCTTTATAATGGCATAAATTATTTATTTTTTTGTTTTATCTTAAGAGAGGCAGTTTTTCATACAACACGATATTGTCGTTTTTGTGTATAGTTCTTATATAATATAATAAACTTGCTTTCTTTCTAATGACACTGAAAAAATGATATTGTCGATTTTGTCATACGAGTATAGTAAGGACGTATAACTGAAACAGTAATATTGTATTTCTGTTCTTAAAATACAGTATTGATGTTTTTCACATACATATTACTGTCTCAAACATACATTTGGCTGTTCTACACTCCGTATGGCTGAAACAGCAATACTGTATGTCATATTATATCCACCAATATAATATGTGAGAAATGGCTTTATTTATCCCAGTACCCTAAATATATTTTTTCAGTTCATGTGCATAAAGAACACCGAGAACCAATTAAATGAGTTTTCAATTTAGCTGTCTGCCAAGAGATTCAAAATTATCTCAAAAACCCCTGAGTAACAAAATTTAAGTCAATAGAATGAAATTTGAAGATTCTTGTCTGACATATTGAATCTGCTATTTTGAATGTTTGAAAATAAAGTTTATATTCGTAATCAGCGACCCCAAAAACCCCCGAGTAACAAAATTTAGGCGAATCCATTGACTTTTGGGCAATTTGACCAATATTGCCCAAAATTTTCAAATTTTACTTTAGATTTGACGCCATATTGGTCGGCCATCTTGAAATTTTTAATTCTAAGTTACGGTTCTTGAAAGTGTATAATTTTTATGCACCGATGGTTGAAAATCGAATCTTATTCTTACACTTTTTCGAGGTGAATAAAAATGTCAAACTTGAAAAAATGAATTTTTTTTTGTGTTTTTTTGCCATTAAAACCGCCATATTTAATTTTGTTTTTGACGAAATTTATTTTTGACACCGGAATCGGAAAGAGCACATCCAAAACCTTTAAAAAATGTACCTCTGGTTTAAATTGTCAACCGTTTCATTTATAATTACGTAGCTTGAAAATGACCAAAGAATTTTTACGAGTTGGGCGTTAATGGGTTAAGTATGAAATAAAAATGTTTCAACAGAAAAACTCATGTAATTTTATGAGACGTTTTATTTTGGCATAAATTTTAAAAGTCAAAATTACTTTGTGATGAAATAGGTAAATATTCGAATGTTTTTTTTCTATTTGTTCAAATTATTAAAAGTTCGAATGTTTATTTGTTGAAATTCCAAAAATTTCGCATACTCATTTGGTTGAAGTTTCAATATTTTGGATTTTCCATTTTTCGAATTTCTGAAATTTAGAATACTTATTTGTTAGAATTCTTAAATATTAGAATGCTTATTGTTTAAATTTTATTTAAATAGTGAGTGCTTTCTGCATGTTATTCATAGTCTTAGAAATGAATTAGTATTTTGTTATGCATAGAAATTTAAAAAAATTAATAATTCGAACAAATAAACATTAGAATTTTCAAAAATCGTAAAATAAGTATTCAAATTTTTAGCGCTTCAAACAGAAAGTCATTCCAACTTTAAAAATTGTAACGAATATTCAATCTAATTTTAAAAATTTTAAACCAAAATAAGGCATCTTAATTTCACAAAAAAATTAATTAAAAATTAAAGTTAAAAAATAGCACTTTTAGAAAAATCATCTATTTAAGACACTTAACAATTGACTGGATGTATTTATTTATGCATGTTTGTGTGGATCCCGTTTTTGCAAATACGATAACTCGAAGAGATTTCAACGAGTTTAGCCAAAAAATTACTAGATATATTGTTATAATCATATGTGGACGTTCACATGAAAAGTTTCCATTTTGACAAATACAAATTTTCATTTCGATATAATTACAAAAAAAGACTAACATTAATATCTCTTGTTAAAATACAGATTGCTTTTGAAAATGACAGACGAAATGGGCACTTTTTATTTTCTTAATGAATTAATGAAATAAGACAGTTAAATTATCGATACATTAATGAAAACCGCATGATTTAACTTGTCAAAACATGTAGATTGATGATAAAAAATAAAAAAAATTCAGATTTTGCTCCAAAATTATTAAATTGTAATTATCTCGAAAACTAAAACCGACAATATGAGCCCTTTCCATGTGGACGTCCAAATATATCTCGAAATGGATAGAAAGCTGCAAAAATCGCATTTTTATTAAAAGTTCGATGTCTTCTTCAAAAATATGTTGCCGTACAATAAAATTCTTTGCATTAAAATGAATCATCAAAAATCTTATTTTTTCATGAATACGAATTAAATGATCTATATGAAGTAAAAGCCTAAAACATTGTGTGGTTAGGCGAGTGGCTGGTTGCAAAAAGGGCGTATAAATTAGTTTTGAAAAACATTATCATTAAATAGTTAATTGCAAATTTCTCTTAATTTTAAAATTGCATTTGATTGCTTAATAAAAGACTAATTAATTAAAAATAAGTCTATTTGGTTTGAATGTACAGTTTTTGAGCAATTAAAGTTTGAAACTTTAACTTGAAATATCTCCGATCATCGTTTTTTGTTATACGCCCTTGTTGCATCCAACGCTTCAATTGTCAATTTTGCGAATTGGCACTTTTGCGAATCCCCTTTTTTCGAAAATTTCTATAGTGAATCTACATATGCGTACAAGTTTACTAAAGTAATTTTCGCAAAATTGACAATTTGTAAAAATGACTTTTAGCAAAAATGACTATTCGCAAAAGTGCAGTACGGAAAAATGATATTTGGGAAATAATCATGCGTCCCGTTAGTTAATAGTAACAACTATTTGTATAAACAAATTTTTCAATTTTTGAATTGCTAAAACATTTTTACGTTGTACTACTCAGTTTCGTTTATTACAAAAAGTGCAAAAAGTATATATTTTTAAATGCTGTATGTCAAAAGTTAGTCAATAACAACAATTATTTGTTTAAACGATTCTTAAAATGACAATTTTATATTTAATGTTTATTTTTACTACACTGAGATAACATTATACTCGTTTCAAGTAAAATAATAATTTTAAGTGATTTTGTTTCATTGCAATTAGTTTGTAAGCTTAATTCTAATATGTTGACAATATTTACTGCTTTGATTCAAAAATAATTTTTGTTTGAATAATTATGTTTAATTTAAACATATTTTCTGTTTTGGTTTAAACAAAAAATGAGTTTAAAAATTGTATGTTTGATTCAAACTTAAAAGTTGATAATAAATAATTTAAAATCAAAAATAAATTATGATTGAATTAAATATATTATTTCTATAAATAAACCAAAAAAAATATTTGAATTTAACCTGAATTTGTTTGACTGCATAGAAAACATATTTTAAGTTTAATATAAACTAAATATTTTTGAATCAAGTAAATCGTTATCTCAGTGTATAATTAGATTAACTTATTTCCTAATTACGAAAGAAATGCAATTCTCTAAGTGTCGGAAGAAAAATGTTATACATTAACAATTTTAATAAACAGTTTAAACAAATAAAGAATGCATCATAAGATTAAATTAAAAAAATTAATAAAAAAGCAATTAAATTTTTAATAAGTTTAAAAAATACACGTATAAATACATGTGTAAATACACGTATATATCTTGTTTCAAATTAGTATGAATTATAACATGTATAAATACACGTGTTTTTTTCAGTAGGGTTGACAGTACAAAATGGAGAAAGTAAGAAAAAAATAATTGGAAAGTACTTTGTCTTAAGCATCTGATTGTTAATGTTTTTCAGTTCGCTGAATACAAAGCCTATGTCAGATTTTCGAAATTCAAAATAGCGGATTAAATATGGCGGACATATTTTACAAATATTTAATGGATTTGATTGAAACTCTTTACTTGGGGGTTTTCAAGGTTGCTAATTATGAATCCGATGTCAGATTTTCGAAATTCAAAATGTCGGATCTAATGTGACGGAAATATTTCTAAAAAATGGCCAATTGTATTTAAGGGTTTTCGGAGTCGCTGATTACGAATCTGAGGTTTAATTTGCAAAATTTGTTACAACCCTTAAATCCTCCACAGCACCGAAACTTTCCTAAAAATTTATTAAATATTTACTTGCAATATTCGGAATATTTAATTGCAATGTTTAGTGAAAATTGTGTAAAGATTTATATGTCCTTATTAAATAAGTGTTTAGCGCGAAACTTTCCGGAACAGTTCAATGAAATCTTCGTCTTATTATAATTATAATTAGGCGAAAATTTTCAGGAAATGTTCACACTAAACACTTATTTAATAGGGACATATAAATCTTTACACAATTTTCACTAAACTTTTCAGTTAAATATGCCGAATATTGCAAGTAAATATAGATAAAAATTATTTTGATTAAACGGGTGATTGTCAATACCATGATTTATGGGGTGTTTTTCAATAATTAAAGGGTAGTTTCACCCCTTAAATCTTCTTCATTGCCGGTGAAAAAATACGTATATATTATTTTTGCCAGTTCTTGAAGTGTGCCAAGATTCATCAAAATCGGTGTGTCACACTTGGGTAGGTTTACTTGTAAGTCTTATATTTCATTATGAAACTTTCCACGTTTTTCTCCAAAGGATCATAAGAAAGATCATAAGAAAATTTTATTGTCAGTGCTTTATATTAAGATAAGAATCATAAAGCAATTAAAAGGATTCTTGATTTTACTAACATTCAATACCATATCAGATCGGCAATTTAAACTTTTTAAAATGTGATATCAGAATCGGAATAATCGACCTCAGAAACCCTCGAGTAAAGAGTTTCAAGTGATTCCGTTAAATTTTTTAAAAACATATCCCCTTTTTTGAATTTCGAAAATCTGCCAACGGTTTCGTTTAATTGTTGTATCTTACAGAAAAAAGAAGTCAGATCGGTTATAGAAAATTTTTTAAGGTGAATAATTTTACTTTCTCTTCAAACTTGTTCTAATTTAAAAAAAAATCTTGTAAATTTTATTGAGAGTCTATGTTGCCCAAAATGGCCTTTTTACTCTGTTAGGTTGGAATATCTCAGAATCCTGACGTGATAGAGAAATTTCGCTGCCAGTTTTGGTTTTAGGGAGACAAAATACATCGGAAAAGATTTGTCCGGTTTCTGGGTCTGAAGTTTGTAGGCCTGTGTATTTGTATTTACAATGTTATGTTTAGGCATTTTATATATTTTAGTTTGACGTATTTAACGGTTTTGTTCGTCAAAGTGTCATGAACTTCTGCATAAGAAGGACAGTACGCTTACTGAAGTTCTCGTGACATCTATGGAAACGATCGTGAACTCTCAACTACGCACTAACATACGAATTCCAAACATGCTATATAAAAAATAACTAAACAAAATAATTATTTATTATAAAATAAATTATTATTATTTTTTGTAAATATTTTTTGAAAATCTAATAATTTCTTACTTTTAATGAGAATCTGATTAAAAATGTTGTTAAACATTGAGATTGAAACATAACATTTTCCTAATTATCAAACAAATACCAATATCTTTGGAAAAAATTCTTAAATAGAAGAAAAAGTACCATTTCTATTGAGAAAAATATTATTCCCAACAGAATTTAGAAAAATTTCAATTCATATCTAAAAATTTTCAAACATTTAGGAAAATTACCATTTTTTTGGGAAAAATTTTTTCTAAACACGTTTTAGGAAAATTCCACAGCAAAAGTTTGGAAAAATTTCCAAAATTTTTAACAGTGTACCTTACGAATGCTAAAATCTAAAATTTGACCTATATTGTACTCTCTAAATTTGAATTATAGTAAAAAATGTTTACTAATTTAAATTAGTGACTGACTTTTTGCTTTTGAATTAGTAAATTTCCGTTTGGCAAAAAATTTCCAATTTTTCCGGATCAAAATAAATTCTCAGCTATTTTTCGACTTTTCTTCGCGTTTGCGACACTTTGTTAATTAAATATATTAGTAGAAACTAAAACCCTTATTTGATTCCCACATGAGAATCTTCATGACACATTTTCCCATACATTATTCTTTATTTGAAACTCACCCGTTTTTACGTAATGCCTGGATAGAATATTGGAGTGGAGGAACAAAATATTCTAAACTTTTCTAATATTCAAAAAGAAAAATTTTAATTCATAAATAGGAATTTGTTATTTATTTTCAGAATCATTCCTAAAACATTTTTATAATTCAAAAATAAGAAAATTTTTAATCATAAATCCTAATTTGCGCTAATGGCGCCTTAAGGAGTTTCTATGTTTCAGTGCCCGCTGAAGTCAAATTTCAGTTTTATTGAATACTTTTACTTTTACCCTTTATATTTATTTGTAATAGAAATCAAATTCATGACTCTAAGCTTGTTAATAAAATAAATGTAATGAATATGATTAAAAATTTTAAAACATCAACCAATATTAATACCAAGGACATAAAAAATTAAACAACAATTAACAAAAATATTATATAAAAATTGTGTTGAAAATAAGAAATATGATTTTTGAACAATGTTCGACAAATTGTATGTATTTTTATTTGTCGCGGTATCAAATCTACACATTTTAATTGACCGGGGCTTGTCTGTTTGTAGCAACTCGCTTGCGAATTCGAGTTTTAAAATAAATTCTTTATTTATTTATTTATAAAGTGGTTCTAAGCAACGAATATAATATAAAATAGTTAATTAATATAAAATAAATTAAAGAATTCAAAGATTTGGTTGTTTTTAATCACGATGTCCGATTCAGCCCCACACCGTCATCTAATAATTAACCTGCAATATATTTTTTCTTCTTAATGTTTTCCATTAAACTTTTTTTCTACTAAACTCAGTACACCTTGAGCTAAAAGAAAAATGGCCGTATGATATTTGCACTTTAATTTTAACGATAAAAACCCAAAAAAATGAAGAAAATTTTTTTTTACTTTTACCTCAAGAAATGACATTTTCACATATTAACGGCAACTATTATTACAAGAAAATTGACATGTCCCTAAAACCTCATGCAGCATATGCATCACGAAATTGAGCGTTCATAGGTTATTTACACGATTTGAAATTCTTCACGGTTTCGGAAATATTTGACTTGTCCGGTTTAGCCCCGGTCTCCCCTACATAAGAATTTTAAAAAAGTTTAATTTTAACTCTACACAGTTTAATTAAATACGCGTTAATTGTGCGCTATCAACTCTATGCAAACAAGTTTTTAAAAATTAATAACGTTTAACTCTATACAGTGCAATTCTATACATATTAATTCGATAAATTTGAAGTTTTCAGGCTTGTTTAATTCTATACAGTTTAATTAAATACACGTTAATTGTGCACATTTCAATTCTATACAAATAAATTTTATAAATTAATAATGTTTAACTCTATACAGTGCAATTGTATACAGATAATTTTGATAAATTTTAAGTATTTAGATTAATTTAACTGTATACAGTTCAACTCTATACAAACGAATTTTGAATAAGTTTAATTTTAACTATACACAGTTTAATTAAATACTTAATTAATTAATTTTTCTTAATTTAAAAAATTAATAACGTTTAACTATACAGTACAATTGTATATAGATAAATTTAGGTATTTTTAATTTTTTAGATTTGTTTAACTCTACACAGTTTAATAAAGTTCCTCCTTTAATTAAAAATAAAAATAGGTAGTAATTTTTCGTAAATTAATTTGTCGTATAAGAGGAAAATGTTTTTTCTAAAAAAAATTAAATTAACAACTCTACACGAAAAATATTTTGGGCGAGCTGCGTTCTCTGCGCATAGAGATGGTCTACTTAATGAGAAAAGGCCTTGTCATGTGGGGAAGCTTTTTTCTCTATTGGAAGCGTTACTTATCCAGTGTTGAGAGAGCTGCGCTAAAAATTAGTGGAAGACACATGACTGATAGAGCAACTCGTCAAATGATGGCCTTTCTGTGTTATCTTTTCTTACTGCAGCTCTACTACAGTGAACGTGCGTAGCGTTATTATAGCAAATAAGGCTGAGTTTCCAAAAATGTATCAGTGTAATTCTTAATAACTGTGGTTAAATACTTAAAAACAATGATACAGAAAAACTTTTAAACATATATTTTATTATAGGAAAGAATTTATTTTTTTTCATTGTTTTCAAGTTTTTGACCTTATTTTAAAATAGAACTTTTTACTTTTTTTATCTCATTGTTTTCAAGTTTTTTATAATTAAAGAAATTATTTTTTAATTAAGAGTATATAAATCAATATATAATTAGCTACACAGGTGGATAAAAAGTTCAGATTTTTTCTTTGCTGACAAGAAAAATTGCGTCTTTACTGTATTTGTAAGAAGACTTGACATTCATTATCACTAAACGATATAAAATTATCTTGGGGGTCAATGCCTAAGATTAATAGCGAGAATTTTAAAAATAAATCCCCCTTTCACTCAAGTGATTAATAAAATTAAAACTTCCCAAGAAGAAAAAAAATTCCCTGCAAAAGCAGTGAGCAAGTTTTGCACGTGTAAGTCTTTGGCAGACGTGCGAAACCAGCTACTACATCAATGTTGAAAACGAGATAAGTGGAAATATAGGTATATTTCAACGATGGGATATTTGCTCTTCACGAGTATCTCGTAGCTTTTTCCATCTCTAATTGATCGTTTTCGACGCTGAAGAATGTATACGTGTCCAACCGCGTACTCAGGGCGCTCTCGCAGATACGACAAGAGCGACGAACAACTATATATATATATATATAGTAAATGGTGAGAGAAAAGAAGATGCGACGGTTAACCGAGCCGGAGCCAATTAGCTATATGTTTCCAATGCTTAGGTTTCTTCTTCAGTGTCTCCACGTATATATAGTCCATAACCCACTGCCTATGGCTTTATAAGTGACCTGGAAGGCTTCCGGGCTGAAGGGGAGCATTACGGGCCCAAACTTCTTTCCCGCGTAAGGGGGGCGGAGGGGACGTGAGACGTATATAGAAACAGGACGACGAGACTCCTATCTTATCCGCAAGAGAAGTTTATAGCCCGGTCGACTCTAATTGGGCGAGAAATCACCGGGCACTCCCTTTCTCTCCACCGCGGTCAAAGACGCCACTAACTCACGATCTTGTTTTATTATTTATTTTCCAATTTTCATTCTATAATTTTATGCAAAATTTTAGGCATTATTTGGATTACTTTTTTTTATTGCCATTTGGTTCATCATTATTTCTCACTCTTGGTTGGGGGAATAACGTTTAGGGCTTTGTTTCGCCCTCAATTGGTGTTTAAATAACCAAGTTGAATCCAGGTTATAGACCGATAAGGTGAGGTCACAAAGTCATATTTTAGGAATAATATTGAAAATTTAATGGCATACCCAGTAAAACAAGTTGTTCATTTCATGACCATTTAGCTTCCTCAATATATATTATTATATATAATTTTAAAAGTTAAATAATTATAATAGTTTATTAAATATAATTAATAAACCGGGTAAAGTACCCTGAATAAATATTAATTATTCAATTTCTTATTATAGAATAATTATTTTTAAAAGTTATGATAAAATGTCAAAAAATACAAAATTTTAATTTTTTGTGAAAAATTAAAATATTTATTAATTCTATAAATTTTGATAAAATATATACTTTATATACATGAATCGATTCGTTTTTATATCAGGAATGCAATTTTGACAAGAATTATTAAAAATTTTAAAATAGAAAAAAGTTATTTCAAAAAACCAAAAAATTAATTTTTTCAAAAATTAAAAACATGTTGAAAAAAAATTTTTTTAAATATATTTTTGAAAATCCTTCTGTCTGATTCTTGGTATTCATGACCGTAATACATCTACAAAATCTTATCAAAATCCATCAAGATGTGTAAGAGAAAATTTGTCCACAAGAATCGGTGACATACACACACACACACATACACCCACACACACACACACACATACATACACACACACACATACATCCGGACATTTGTTCCTCTCGACGAATTATATATACTACACTTGAAAATTTGTAAAAATAATTGATTTTAAAAAATTCGGAAATCGACATCACTATAAGGCTTCCTTTATGAGGAAGCAAAAAAGTATTCAGAATAGAAAAAAAGTATTGGTGGTGACGTTCGGTGAATGCTTATTCGCGACAAAACCGTATTGGTGGGTTACGGTGAATACATTTTGCTCAACGTGAATACATTTTGTTTTAAACTCTCGATATAAAGATTCCTAAGCAAAGTTGAGAATATATATGAAGAGCGTGAGTAACGTGATGTATAAAAATGGCTATTGCGAGAAGGAAATAAGAAATTTTGAGTAAAAACGAAAAATTAAATGTGAAAAAAATGTCAAATGTTGATCGATTACCATATGCTTTACTATGTCTACAATGCATGACAGATTAAAGGGAGCATGACGTTAACGGCAGAAAGTTATTAGGAAAGGCTGAAAATTTTGAAATTGAAAAGAAATCCAAGTGAACGCAAATAATATTTAGTTATTAATTAATTATAATTAATTAATTAATTATAATTAATTATAATTAATTAATTATAATTATTAATTATAATTAATTAAAAAAAATTCATTAAAAATTCAAATTTTTCCGCCTTTCCTAATAACTTTCTGCCGGTAACGTCATGCTCCCTTTAATCTGTCATGCATTGTAGACATAGTAAAGCATATGGTAATCGATCAACATTTGACATTTTTTTTCACATTTAATTTTTTGTTTTTACTCAAAATTTCTTATTTCCTTCTCGCAATAGCCATTTTTATACATCACGTTACTCACGCTCTTCATATATATTCTCAACTTTGCTTAGGAATCTATATATCGAGAGTTTAAAACAAAATGTATTCACCGTAACCCACCAATACGGTTTTGTCGCGAAAACGCATTCACCGGAAGCCACCACCAATACTTTTTTTCTATTCTGAATACTTTTTTTTACTGGGTATCTTTATTCCTTACAAACTAGTACTGTTTCTTTTGAATACCTCCTTGATGGTCACTAACGTTTTAGAAATAGTTCGGTAAAACTTTCTTGACTTGACTCGAGCACAGAAAAAAACCGGACTCATTTTTGTTGCAACTCATTTGGAAGTCGGTCTCGAAATGAGTAATCGACAACTTCAAGTGACTCGAAATGAGTAATCGGCAACTTCAAGTCACTCAAAATGAGTAAAATAACAATATTCTAGTTACTTTTTTTTGTGATTCGCATGTTTCGTGTTCCATGGTTGCCCATCCTTGTCTGTCAATTGACAAATGTCTAACCTAAAAATTTTTTTCCATTTCTCATAAAAACAATAAATCGACTGCAAGTATTAATGTTTTGACAAGTGCAACGTGTTTATTAGTTATAAACAATTATTTTAATTCATATTTTTATAAATTATTCTTAGCTTTTTCAATGTGATTGCAGTTTTATCGTAAAGAAAAAATGAAACACCTTAAGACTCATTTTGAGTCTTTTCCCTAGAAACTCAGAATGAGTCGAAGGGGTATCATTTTTGTTGCAGTTCAAAATGAGTCTCATATGCTACTCATTTTGAGTCCAGTTTTTTCTGTGAGTGTTAGTTTTCAGGAATAGTTCGGTAAAACTTCCTTGACTTCTCTGAATTATTAGTTTTCAGAATTGAAATACTTTTTTAAATGACCCGTAGTCAAAAAAAAATTTGACATTAATAGTTAGTTGTTTTTAACTTTTTTGTACTAATTAACTAATAATTAATAATTTCATTTATAGCATAAACCGCTTCTGAAACGAAACTGAATAGAAAATTACTTTCGTTTTAGTTCTTAAATAATGCAAAAACAAAAGTATTTGAAACTATTAAGTTTCGTGTCAACTCGAAACAAAAGATTAAAAAACATAATAATTTAGTGCCAATCACAAAAAAATTGTTTCCGCATACTTATCTAACTAGAGCAACGTAAGAAATAGTAATTTACATAATTCAAGTAAGTTACGTATGTTACCTAACCAGAGTAAATAACGTAACTACAGTAACTTACGTAAAGGATCCAACTTACATTAGTCACGTAACGAGAATAACTTATGTAATTTATCAATTTTACGTAACTTACGTTAATAATCAAGCTAATGCAATAGACATAATAACTTACGTCACTATACGTAAGCTTGACCATTTACATAAGTTACTATAGTTACGTTATGTAGCTATAGTATGTCTGGTTATGTAACTATAGTAACTTTCTTCAATTATGTAAGTTACATTAATTACTTAAGTAGCTCTAGTTACGTAAGTCAGGGGAAACAATTTATTGTGATTGACACTAAATAATTATGTTATTTAATCTTTTCTTTCGAGTTGTCACAAAACTTAATTTAATCAGTTAATTCAGTTTCAAGTTGACAGTAAACTGACTAAACTAAATACACTTAATTAGTTTAGTTTCGTGTCGACTTGAAACTAAAGTCACTTTGTTAATTTGGTTTCGTGCCATCTCAAAAATTAAAACGAAACTAAACTTGCGAGACGGTCCCAGATTTATAGTAACAAGAACACTAAAATTAAATATTTTAATCTTTTTTGATAAAAAATTTGGGAATATTAAGAATTTTAATAAACTATGGTTTTATTACATAAAATAAAAATGTAAACTTTTTCTTTATAACAATAAAAAGATAATTTAAAACTATTTCATAAATTGACCTTAAATATAGTTAGAAATTATTAATTAATATAGATGATTCTTTTATTTTATACAACTATTGTTTATTAATTTGAATCTTTCTCAGAAGCGGTGTAATAAAATTCAGATTCATATATAAGGACAGTTGAAATTTTCTGAAGCAATAATGTAAAGCGTGCGATGTATGTATTAATGTATGCGTTTAGAATGTACTGTTAGCAGGTGGAATGAATAAGTATTTGTTCGTGAATAATTGTAGGGGGTTTAGGTAGTGATAAAGTAGGTAAAATGAAATTTTATTTTATTTTTGATTTTTCAAGTTTTACCGAACTATTCAGTAATTCAATGAATAAAATTTTACCGAACATTGTACCTTACGTTTTACTGAACTTCAATAAAAATAAGTATAGTGAACACTTACCCTATGTTTTACCGAACTATACAATAAATATAAGTTTTACCGAACACTGTGCCTTACGTTTTACCGAACTTTCAATAAAACTGAGTATAGTGTACACTTACCCTACGTTTTACCGAATTGTCCTTACGTGTACCGTAAGGATTATGCTTCTTACATTATTTTTCAATGCAATTGCTTTTACAGTCCTGTTCTTTAAAAATTACAGTTTTGACACTTCATCCCAGTTTTACCGAGAAACAAATTTTTTCCGTGTATAATTGTTTGTCCTACTTGCACAGAAAGTATGTCATTTCGGGCACGTAGAGCGGATGCAAAGTAACACATCGCCTCTCAGCGGTAGGAGGAGCGAACGCAAAATACTTTGTGCTACACCTGCTGGAAAAGGGATACTTTTCTTTAACATAAATGCAGCACAAAATGGTCAACTTCTGCACACTTAAATTTGTGCAGCAAAGTGTACTTTCCCGCACATTTTTTTATTACTTTTTCGCACTTTTCTGTAAATAGTGTAATATATTTTATAATCAACATAAAACTATATTTATTGATTAGAAAAGTAAATTTTATACTTTTCTAATCTCATTTTCACTTACGAAAGAGGATTTTCCGATTTCGTGCAAATTTGCTGCCCTCGCTTCGCTTGAAGCAGCAAACTTTGCACTCTTCGGAAAACAGCTTCTTTCCGTACTTGTTGCACAAAGTACTATTTTTGTCCGCTTGAGTGACGTCAACTGGCGGAAAAATATGTTACGCCCGCTCCCCCACCGTCCGGAAAAATAGTTCAGTCACAATACTTAGCTCTTTATTAAAGTTCATTATACATATATAATACTAATATTTGTAATAATTACATAGTAGGGAAGCGACATCCGGGTCACAACAAATTTTCTACATTAGATAGTACTGCATAGCATAGTACAGTACTATATACTATTGCGCTCATCCTCGTTTAAAACAAGCAAACGCATCTCATTTACATAAAAATCAAGTTTTACTTAGTTAAAGAACAACTTCTTTTACTATTAAAAGGTATTCACTGTTCTTGCCCTTAATGACAGACTTTCCATTCAGTTCGGACAAAAAATTATGTTCGCAACATGGGCATTAAGGTGATTACGACTCAGGCGAAATCACCTATTTTGCGCCCTTCAAACGAAAATAATTATTGTATACTTTATTCACAAAAATTACGCTTTTAGATAGCCAACGATAGGGCGTAAAGTCATTCATTTATTCGACCTTAAAAAACGGAGCTCAATTTTACTCTAGGAGTGTCGATAAACTGTCTCAATCGTTCGAGAAATTCTGAGAATGTGTTTTTTTATTTATTCTCATTTTTTTATATTATTAACATTAATAATTAATGATTATATCTATTATATTACTTTTAACTGCATATTATATTTTTATTGACAGCCCACATATCTGTCATTTTAGTATACTGAACAGCGGGTGGGTAATTATAAGTTGAGATTACAATAAATTTCTTTCTACACGCAGAGAAAAAACTAAGTTTTTCCCCGTTACTTAATTTTATGCTTTCTAAGGTAACAGTTTCCACCTGATTTCCCGATGAATTTCTTGCGTTTCCCTTAATGTCTGATTATCCCTTATAGGCATAATCACTCATTGTAAGAACATCACCTGGTAAAACCGTGAGCGTCCTGAATTTGTACTGTAATAATATTCACTCGTTTAATGCATATTTTTCCTGGGAAAAACCTTGTTTTTTCTCTCCGTGTACTCGCAACATTAACCCTTTACCTACGCTGACCTATCCCCACTCTAGCGCTTTTAAATGTAATTCCCATAGTCCCCACCAGAAGACAGAATTGTCGTTTTTTATCGATAACGGCAAAATTCTTTTCTTAGTTATGATATGATAAGTTACCATCTAGTCACCGTGGCTGCATTGTATTGTGTTTGCATTCCAAGGTCTATGGTTCGACTTCGTATGCGTGCGAATTCTTTAAATCCTGTTTTGTTTTTACTTTATGGGTCAAAAAAATATTTGAAATTTTTCTTTCAAAAAAAGCAAAATGGTAGGGCCCCTTAAATATTAGTTTAACAATTAATAACGAATCTATGACTAACTTTCCAAGTAAAAAAGTCTGCAGAATGTTTGCAAACTTTCCGCAGACTTCTGTTTCTCCAGAAAGTTCGCAGAAAGTCTGCTGGTTTAAAAAATTGAGAAATTATACAGTAACAATTTTTTATATTTTCTAAACAACCAGACTTTCTGCAAATAACAGTCCGTTAAATGTCCGCGGAAAGTCTGCAGACATTCTGTGGACTTTTTTACTTCGGTTAATCCACACACCGAAGTATGCACCTTGCATAGTTACTTAAATATTTTCTTTATTTTAATTTTCATTATAGAATAAAAAAGCTCGAAAATACCCGATCGAGTTTCTAGCTTTTTGCACACCTCTATTTACTATACGTATATTTTTATTTTTTACTCGAAAAAGCAATCGCTATGGGACAAAATTTCAGTTACATGCATATATCCTGTAACGATCATAATTATTTTGGTTATTGTATCGTTGCCATTACCCCGATTAGCGTTATAAAAAGGATAATAATTTTTTTTAATTATTTTGAATATTCGCGCTTTAGCGCCAACTATCGCCACTAGGCGTCGCTGACACCAAAATTAGCAGACGACAAAAGCACATGTTGCTCAGCCGGTTGAATGCTAATGAGACTGGTGCGAACCCCGTTGCGAATCGTATTGTATACTATAATATATAGCCTCTGCGTTTACAAAACTTGTAATTGTTTTATTAATTACTAATAAATGTCATAAGTGCGAATAATTAGTGCGCTTTATTTTTCAACATTGTTTTTCGTCAGTATCCACGAGACCAGCGCAACTTGCAGTGCCGTCGAAGTACGAATACAAGTAAGTTTGTTTGATTTCTCCCATTTCTTGACTTGCCTCGTGGAGAAAATTAAAGAAGGAATTTTTTCTAAGTTCAAGGAACATTCTGTTGGTACATTGTTTAAACTCCGTTTAAGTCCCACCTACGTCACTTAAATAACCTTATTTATTATAAACCTTAAACGGGTTGTCAAATTTTTGGCGCCCAACGTACATTTTAGTGAAATTCGCCTAAAATCCGTTTCTCTTTGCGCGTCAGGGTTGCCAGATTTTTAGCACAACAAACCGCGGATAGAAGGCGCTGACGTAGCCCAAAAACCGCGGGACCTTTAATATGAATATAAACATATTTAAAAATATATATTATACAGTTTTTATAATAAAATTTAATATATTTATATATGGGGCATTCTTTCTCAGTTTTACATCCGTGCTGCCCACTTTAAATTTCATCCAAAAATGATGTACTTATACTCAAAATGTGCAGAAAAATGTCAGCTTTCGAATGGCGAGTGGCAAAATTTGTGAATTTGATATTATTTTCTTAAAAATTCAAAAAAAACGAAAAATTTTTTTTTAAATATATGAATTTTCAATGTTACTAATTATTTATTGGACTTGTAATGTTGAGCATGATTTTTAAATTCAAATTTATTCCGCGTTGAATTCATTAATTTCATTTTCTGTATATTATATATATCTATATATATATTGCTGTGCTCACTGCCTGGCTGACGAGAGAGAAGTACCGATGGCGCACTCACTGCCGCGCATGACGTAGGTCGCTCTTACCTCTCGTCATACCTGAGGAGAGCCAGCGATCTATATACTTGGTTGCACATTTCGATTCACTCAGTCTGCCTACGACCGGACTCGGGGCTTGCTCCGAGGCCGATCGACAGCAGCTCACTTTTCCTTTCTCACCCTCGATCTATTCTCTGTCCAGAGAGGCGCTAATCCTGGCCAGGGGATGATCTTCCTCGTTTGAGAAGGTGGGCATGAGGAGCTAATCTGTCCACCAGCTCTTACAAATTCCTAGAAGGAGTTGTACAAGGACTTCGGGCGCTAACGAGTCCTGGTAACACCCTTCGTATTCGTTCTTTTAATTTTTACCTGGTGCAGAGAAGACCGTGTGGAGCTCCACCGTGTAGTCTCTGTACCCTTTCCACCTTAGTCTCAACTGAACGTGGGGCGCTAACCCGGTACGTTGAGACATCCATGTTATTTTTTTACCATCCTCTTTACACACACACAATTACATAATTTCCCCTGTTGAACTGAGGAGCTAATCGTTCAACAGATATGACACATACACCTGGACAACTTGGCCTTGAGGAGCTAATCAGGTCAGGATGTCCAGAACATACAAGATTTTTACACTAATTTCGCGACGGGCATGAATATCGACCGCAGTTCGATATCTAGTTCTTTTTTCAGTAATTTCTAAAATTCTGACCTAGCGTGCACGACCCTAGTTTCCGTCCGCGCGTCATTGGGGGTTAATTTCTAAAATCAACCCAGTAATTTTCGGTGTCACTATTTTGTAATTTTAATTAAAAATAACAGGGTAAATTTTATTACAGTCCGAACGAGAACGAGAACGGCGAGGAATGATTTGGGGTGTGAAGGAATGCTATGGCGGACGCGCCTATAATTTCCAATTAAATTTATTATTACTAAATATTCTATTTTTGTTATTATCAAATTTTCATTTGTTTAAATATTTTATTTTTATTATTTGTAATTTTAATTCTCAATTTAGTTTATTATTTAAATTTTATAATTCTTTCTTAATTAATTTTTCTTTGCATTGTATCGAGTCAGTTTTATTATTTTATATTTTTATTGTAATTTTTATGGTTTAATTTTAGTTTGTTAATTATTAATTTTGTTATTATCTCTATTTTTATTTTATTTTGTTAAATATATTTACTTTCGAAGGTTTAAATTATGTTTTATTATTTTTGATTTTACCTTTTCACAAATTTCTCTTAAATTAGTATTTAAAATAGATGGCGCTTGCGTCACTGTAAATTGATAGAATTTACCATTCTAGAGACCCGGACTCCATCCGGCGAGCAAATCCTTATTGGCAAAAATTAAGATCATTACAGACTATATCTTCTTTTAATGAATAGGGTATGTCCTATTACGTATTTTTACATCAAGTGGATCCCATAATTTTTCAAAACATTCCCATAATCAATAAAAATTATTAGAATTTTGATAATTTCAATAAAAGGAGGTTTTCTGTGAATTATTTTTAATTCTTTACGCAGGATTCCATATTTTTATTTGATTGTAATCAAATTGAATTGAAAATAATAGAACTGAGAATAATTCTGAAAAAACAGATCGATTAGAAAACAATTAAACACAAAATTACCGATAAACGGAAGGAAAAACTTTTAAAAGGGAGAGTTGAACAAATTATTATAAAATAATAATTGATTCAACAACTACCTTTAAAAATAAAACCTGACTATTTATTGAAGTTTAAGATCATCCACATACTTTACATATTTTAGGCACGTATACACATACTTTCGGTCATACTATCAAGGCATTTGGTTTTACTTTTTCCACTTACTTGGGATTATACTCTCACGCCTTTTATGATAAAAATTTAAAAAAAATTCTGCCATATTGGATTCGCCATTTTGAATATTAAAATCTAAATACAGATCAGTAAGCAGCGACCATAAAAACCCCTAGAGAGACTAATTGTTATTTAAATTACCTTACATGGTCAAAAGTACTGTTGTTTTCAATATGCTTGTGGAACAGCGAATGTCTCTTTTGACATTACAGGTTAAAGTGTACATAAATTACATTTTTTGTTTTTGGATATTAAAGAGCAGTGTTTAAACTTTCATTTTGTGCTATGCGGACAGATTTACTGATTCGGTGTATTGTTGTACATTCATTCAAAAAATGCTAAAAATGCATATTTTGTATATTGAAACGTAAATTGATTAAAAACTAGAGCCAATCCAATATTTTCAAGGTCAGATTCGTATTCTACGGACAAAATCCTGTAAGAATCGGCAGTAATATTTTAGGCAACATGCAGTTGATTAAAATTTGTCGGCCTGTGTTATTAATATTCAAGACATTGTTGGTGCTGTGAATAATTTTTCGTAATTTAGGTATTAGCATTTTCTGTGCAGTATACACAGCAGCTGTATCATGGATAGTGCTATTTGATAGGAAAATAAAACTTTTGTGTTTAAGTTTCGACTCTCTATAATAACATACGACTGGTAAAACTGTGCATTGTGAATTATTAAAATGAAATCCTTGCGACGCATCTTGCACAACATACTTGTAATTTTCAGAAAAATCTATTACAACTAGAACTTCATTATTCTTCAAATTCTCTTTTCTTTCTTGATAGAAACGTGACTGCTCTTTTGCAATAAACGAATGAGGTTTTAGTATCATTAATTTGTCACAGAGTTCATCAATAAATTCTGAAGACGGTAGGATCTGCGTTTGAAGAGTTGATCTATCAGTAGTTGTCCACACGCTGAACTGTATGTCGTAAATATTTTTTTCTTCTAAGAGTTCACTAAAACGTTTCTTCAATTCCATAATATGAGGGCATTCACTACATTCACCTAAATAGCAGTCTTCATTAGGACTTTTGCATAAAATTTGTCCTAGGCAATCTTTGTAATTGGCTAGAATCATGTCAGAATCTTTAGTAAGATTCTTTAAATTGATAGAGTCAATCATCAACTTGCAATTTTGGTGTATAGTACAGACGCAGACTGAATGTGTGCCACTACCACCAGCGAGAATACAATTTTTTGGTCGAAGTTGAGCAAATTTACTAAAACTCACTGGGTAATCAGGATTCTTCTCATTATAAATAGCATAAAGTCCTCTTAAGTCGGCAAGAAGGAGTCGCTTCTGGATAAGTTCTCTGAGGCCCTTGTCACTTTTCACAGATACAACATCCTTAATACCGGGCATGATTCTACTATTCTCTTCACTATTATAAAATTCATGAATTTGTTTCTCAGTAATTTCCGGCAATGATTTACCCTTCCTAGCAGTTGTTTCTCCTGGAACACCCTTTAAAGCTTTCAATTCTTTTCCCTTTTTAGCGAAGTACCTGGAGCAGTTAAATTCACGAGAAATTTGACTTATTGTCCACGAATCTGGTACTGTTGTCAAAATTGATAATCTGAAAGGGTCATTAACTTCAAGAGAAGAGAATTTATCTTTCAACCCATTTAACATCTCTTCCAATTCAACCAATCGTTGTGATTTTGTATTTGATTGAAATTCGGTTGTAGGTAATGAAGCTGCATTGGATGATATAGATAAATTCTGCAGCATTGCGTCTATACTTGATGATACAGGAGTATCGTTATTAATTTCAGAGTTTTTTATTTTCCTGCATGCCGCACAAATTTTTGCAATATTCGGGATTTTCGGAAATTTTCTTTGCAAACCACTCGAAGTTTGTCGCAGATCTTTTCCTTTATGAGGTTTTACATTGTAAGGATTGCAGCATCTGTCACTGTGTACGTTGGACATATTCACAGTAAATATGGTCGGCTCAAACTGTAGAAATTAAAATTCCAGAATTTTCAAGCCAAAAAATATTCAACTCCAATTGAAAATAGAAGAAATTTTCTGACCTAATTAAAAAACATGCTTTGAAACTTCAGAGTTAATTTTCAAATATTCTACAGGTGACAATAATCACAAGCAGTTTAAATAAAGGATACAACTGAGGTTTGTTGAACAATTAAAATCGTAAATCTTAGAATATGATTTTATATGGTCATTTTTGCAAAGAAAGAAAGAAAACAAAAATTACCGGGTAATTTTTTGACAAAAAATACTGGAATACTTTCTGGCAGTGATTTTGAGATTTTTTCTATATCAAAAAACCCGGTAGATATTTGTAATTTTTTCCAAGACTAATATTAAAAAATGTTAGCTACTGGCAAAATCCACTTCATCGCAAAACAAACCATATATGAGGAAATAGTAAAAATATTCGTTAGTTTTAAATTAAAATTTGGTTATAATTTTGAAAACAAAAAATCAACAAATATTTTTAATTCTATTTGCAGGTTTACTTAACCCTTTTAAAAATAATTTACCTTTTTAAGGTTCTCCATGTTTTTCAATCTCTGTGCCTCTCTCTATTTATATACAGAATTCCACAATTTGATCCCAAATTAATTTTTAGCACTGGGATATTTATCTTTATTTACAAAATGTAACCATACAGCGGTATCAAGAATTTAAACTGTTGAATGTGATAGAATGTTTTGAACACTGATTTTGACGTTTAAGAAAAGTGACAATCATTGTCAGATAGTTTATTGCGTCAAAATCAACAGGTGTGAATTATTTTAAATATTTGATGATTAACAATAATTTTCGTTTTATTACCAGATTATTTACAAAATTTATAAATGAAACTCTAAAAACTATTTGTGATTCTCTAAAGAGGACTTCATATTTCTATTCGGTGATATAAAAAATTTATTGTTAAATTTTTCGAAATTACGATAATTTATTTAATTTCATACTTTTTTAAATAAAATATTGTATTCAGAATCTTATTTTAATCATATAACAATGTAAAAATACATAAAGAACAATACTGCGTTAATAAGAAGAATATATAACCGAGAAAATAATTGCTAACATCAAATAATAAAAAATTGTTGTCGTTTTTTAGAATTTTTAAGAAAATAATATCAAATTCAAAAATTTTGCCACTCGCCATTCGAAAGCTTACATTTTTCTGTACATTTTGAGTATACAGTACCGTCCGAAATTGTCAGTCCACCCATTTTTAAAGGAATGAAAAAAAATTTTTAACATTAATTTTATGAAAACTAAAATTTCATTCGGTTTATATTTTGAAAGACGATAAAATTTTGAAAAGAATAAGACCTTACAGAAGTCATTTGACAAATATTTTTTCAAGATATTCCTAAAAATCGTAATTTTCAATGTTTTACAAAAATTTGAATAACTTTTAAAATAATAAACGCTTTTTAATAATCTTAGGCTTATTTTAACGGTCATTTTCTACGGAATAAGAATTACTTATAGTCATTAACCTGCAATTTTTTTCTTGGAATAAGCATGACGTCAAAGTTGCTTTGTAGTCCAATCTGGCAACCCTGGGGCACGTGTGTTTTTTTAAATTTAAATAAAGATAAGTTAAAATGCGTCTCACTTTAAGTGAAATTTGTTCTTTTTCAAAGTCGACACCCGCGTGTAGAAATTTTGTGGAGGGTGAAAAAGTTTTAAACGCCGGGCATATCATATTTTGTGGGCGAGGAAGTGACACCGGCGATGGGAATTCGATAACGTTTTTAGTATTTTGCTTGCAAATAATAATATTAAACATAATTATGTTAATAAAATTATATGTCATTGTAAAAATTTAATTTTTGTTTATTTAGAATAATACAGTACTTTATTTACTTACCCGGTTGTGACAGTAACGTAAAATCTTCTTGCACAAAGTGCAAAGAACAAACTCTCATTGAGGTTGTCACCTTTTTTCCCATTTTTAATTTTATTTCCCATAACATTCTCCTGTTTATTATTTCGTCAATTCCTATTTTGCTAACATTATTTACTTTATTTTGGTTTTTTTCGGAAAGTAGTGGAAACTGAGGTTAGGATCTTTATGCGGTGTACTTTTACATCGATAAACACAGCAAAATATTTTGCTTGCCGACGATTTTTTTGTAAATAACGACACTTCAGTTTCTTTCTTATCCATATCTCGTGTAATGGAAATAAATTTTTTAAAATATAACTTAGAAAATACTCTACAACAACAAAATTTTAACCTTTCTAATGGGATTGTTTACTTTTTTACCTACTTCGATTAATTTAAAGTTCCGCCACCAGATAGCGTATCGCAGTTTAGCCATTCCCAATACATTTGACTATTCTTGAAAATGGTTCAGCTTTTTCTGAACTATTCTCTCGCGCGAAAAGTTGTATTTAAAAGAAACCAACCGAATTTCCTTAACTTAATTGTGTTTAGCTAATTAATAATTGCTTTTGAACAAAATTTTCCTTTATTAAATCAAGCATGCCTATTTCTTTTCAGTTCTCTCACTGCTCTCATTCGCACCAATCTCGCACTGCAAAATAGCCTCTTTAGCGACAATCTACAGCAACAAAATATGTATATATATATATATATTTTTTTTTTTGTCTTGTCACCTTTCTACTTTAAAATCGACAACAATACTGTAAATTGTACTCTAATCTTTATGCTTTTTTCTATTTTGCCACTACACTTCGCTTGAAATAAATTATTCCAATTGTTTTTGTAACTCGCCTGAAAAATAATTACTAATTTTCGTAGTTCGCTTGCAAAGAAAAAAATGTTTTATTCCAATTAGTTTTGTATCACAAAAAAATATATTAGAACTATAAAATTGCTTACTGCTTTTAGTATTTTACACAAAATTTTCAACTACATATTTAAAAATTCTATCGACTGTCATGTGTGAAAACCCTTAATTAAATTCTTGTTCCTCCTGTAGCCAAAAAGTGCTACAAGGCACGAGGTTTCCAGCGTTAATCGACAGAACAAAATTTAATTTTATATATATTTAAAATGTGTTCAATCTGAAAAAATAATGAATGAAAAATACAATTGAATTAATTTGGAAGGAAAATAAAAAGTGATAAATTCACAAATATAACTTAATTAACAAAACAAAATCTATTAATGATTAAATTAATCAATTAATAATAAATAATCAAAAATTACAAGGGATGCGCAATCCCCTTGGCATGATTCTCGTTGGGAATACGACGAAAACGGCGATCATGTTGCGCCTTTGACTTGCTTACCCCCCACTCTAACCACAAGTACGGTCACATTCGCGAGTAACATGGTATCCACAACTCATAGCGCAACCACAGAAACAGCGCCAATTCGCCCCCCACTTTCGTTACCAAAACTTATTTACTCGAATCTACCGAAAAAGATGAAACTAAAGCAGAAAGTAAGTAAAAACAACCAAAAAAACTAAGCAAAAAGCGAATCCCGAGCCCGACCAAAAATTGAATAAAATCAATATTTATCAAAGACAGTTCGAGTCTCTTAAACAAAAATTAAATATAAGCGATTCAGAAAATTCAAAAGCAATAGCGGTCGAGGTAATGGCCATCGAATCGGTAACAACCGTGACCGTGGAAATAATAACAATTGGTATGGTAACGGTCGTGGTTACAACCAAAATTATTATCAACAATTCCCACCATATTATCCACCTAACAGTCACCAAGATGTACAAGGTCAGCGACTTTCGCTCCCACCGCAAGCGCCTTCTCCGCATCTTTTGCAGCAATGGTACGATAATTACAATAGGAATTTCCACCCATTTTCGGTCAAAACGCGCACGACGGAAATTATTCTCAATCAAAAAACGAGAAGGAAGCAAGGAGAGATTAGATCTCCGTGACCATAATAGGCGCGAGTATGCCCTTACTCAGATCACTGCCGCTAGTTAATCAGTCAAACAATTTATTTGTAATGACCGATGAAACTGAGCGCAGAGTAAACAAAGGGCACACATCGTCCTCACCGTCTCAAGAAAGACGTACAATTTCTACCACAATCAAAATCGGTAATGAGAAAATAATAGCGCTTCTTGACACAGGTAGCGATCGCACCTTTATGTCAGGAGAACTTTTCGACAATCTCAAAAGTTTAG
Organism: Leptopilina myrica (nomen nudum); assembly: GCA_032872475.1. Classification (NCBI taxonomy): domain Eukaryota; kingdom Metazoa; phylum Arthropoda; class Insecta; order Hymenoptera; family Figitidae; genus Leptopilina; species Leptopilina myrica (nomen nudum). Next base: position 33,564,057 of record CM065459.1, on the reverse strand, counting down.
CTAACGGCGAACCAATTAAGGATGCGATAACACGCGCCGGCGTACAACTCGCGCAACGTGACCACGTAGCCGCGCCTCGTCATTCCGCAAAATTTGATATTGAAATAGATAATTGCTACGGTGAAATATGGTTTGCAGTTCTCGATGGACTAACCACACCAGTCATTTTAGGCATGGACTTTATAACTAATTGGCAAGTCATTATTAAAAATTGTAGATGGTTTCCCATCGCTCACGATATCACCACGTAGCATAGAACGCAATTCATTTTCCGGCGAAACCGCAAAATTTTCGATTATTCAGTCTTTAGTTCTAAAATATAAATTAGGAACCGGAATTGTTGCCGTAATCAAATCGCCGACCGTCTGAAGAATCTCACAATCCAACGATAATATTATTGCACCGGCTCGAGAGCGCTCCGAAGTTATACGCCAATATTCGAAAGCCAATTCGGCTTGAGCGAACCAAAGGTTGCGTTATTTATATATAAAAAAATTTTAGGGGAAAATGCGGTGATGCGAGCTACAAAATCCTCAAAATCGATTATAACAGATGATTAAAAAAATGGTTTAATATGATTCTTTGTAAAATTATAAAAAATTCTTCATAAAATCAACGAGACAATCCAATTGTAAAATCGTAAAGCGCCAAATAAAAGTTATTACACAAAACCAAATAACATTATCGACAAATATTGGTGTGCTAATAACGATACGCATTTTTAAGCACAAGGAGAAAAGAACTTTAATATCCCATAATTTCGAAAAATGAAGATTTTCAAATATTGAAATTGATTCTCAGAAAGAAAATACACCTTTCCCCCTGTTAAGAATAAATTAAATAATATCCTTTGTTAAAAGAAACTAATAATAAGTGAAGGTCAATCACTATCAATATTTTGAACTGAATGTCGAAAATTCTAAAACCGTTTATAATCAATTAAAAATTAATTACGCGCCACCATTTCACTCACAAACAACATACTTACAAAAACATAAAACAAATTAAAATTGTGATAAAAAATAAAATGGTTCCGTAGGCCGCAAACTTCCTATCGTATATTATGTATCCGTAGATAGTGAATTTGAACTTCATCGTGGAGTTCATACCGCTACTAAATTGGTTTGCTCTGGTTTAAACCTTTGATTCCCTCCTTGAATCGTCGTCTGTATTGTCGTTATTCCCATAAGTCCAAAATAATTCCTGAGTCGAAGGGCCCGTAAAGTAGACAAAACCCAAGAATAATTCCATTCACCAGGACATGTAAATAAAAATATGGATACGACCCATCAGGCGACGAAAATTTGTTCTAAACACTGTTAGTTTGCTAAATACAGGAAAATAAACATACCTGCAGCACGGGCTCAGAGTGAATCTGCCCATGCGCCGTTTTTGAAAAGCTTGAAATTTTAAAAATGAATCAGGAACTCAGCAATCTGACCATACCAACTGCGAGACGTCATCAATGAGGTTATGTTGTCGGCCATGCGGTTCCAAGTTGAATGGAATGAGTAAAAATATCTCATATCCAATTTTGACCGTTAAGTTGTTTCAGCAACACAGTCCATATAACTTTTGGTGGATTTATATAGAAAGAGAATAATTTCGTTGATTTTTTATATAGTGAATGCACAAATTCGTCTCATAAATATGGCGTCGGCGTGGATAAAGACCATGAGGTCATGCTCTTATCACAAAAAACTCTAATATTTTTTTACTGGATTGATAATAATCCATAGACGTATTAATTTGATTTTTTATCCATCAAATTTTAGATGAGTGATTTCCGGATGGTCCCAACGTCCGTTGATAAAACTTGATTTCAAAACTTGCACATAATATCCGATCACGTCGGGGTCCCCAATGTGGGTTTTTCACCACTTATTTAAAAGACGTAATAAATAAAAAGATTGAACACTGTATAATTTAAATAAAGATGATATATTTAATTTTCTAATAATATTAATGTCGATGTAAAGGGTCGACATAATACATTTCTTTATATCAAACGACACTCTTTGCTCTTTTCCAGTCTCACTTACAATATGTTACGCACACCGAGCTCTCACTCATATAGCGGTGACAGCCGGAACACGGTCGGTAAGGTAGAACACCACTCTAAGCCACTTTAAAGTTTAAATTTTTTTAAATTTCCCGCGGTTGGAATTTGCAAGTGGCACCATCTAGCGGTGGCATACGGAACTAGGTCGGTAAAGTAGAACATACCAACGACCGCCGGTAAATATGAAATCTGCATTATCGACTTAGCCGAGATCAGAACCTGGGGTAGAACTCTCCTAGCTATACTACTTATGAGTTGTTCTGTAAGTTAGTAATTTATCTGCGAAATATTTTTAAATTTTATAAAAAATTATAAGAAGAGAAGGGGGTGAATGTTTTGACGTTTGATGCGACACGCACTACTTTGTTTATTTATTACGCAAACTATTATATTTATTACTATATTTTTTTATCCTGTGCAGGATTCCATACAGGATCCCGTACTGGTCCTGTACAGGATAACAAACAATATCATGCCTTTATACCTACGAAAGATGGTAAATTACTTATAAAGAAAACTTCATTACAGACAAAATATGATGTGTTTGCGGAATCAAAGGTTGCTAAGAAAATATTTTTAAAAAGTGGTCACTAGAAAGGGTTCAAATAAAAAAGTTCAAAAAGGAACCAGAAAATAGTCATAGGCAAAATCTAAATAAAAATGATGAATACATAACTTTGCAGCCTTTTTATTTAATGTTATATTTTAAGAAGAAATAATAAAAACAAAAAAGTGTAAAAAAAGTTAAAAATATATTAAAAATGACAAAAAAATATAAAATAAAGAAAAACAATAATGCAAGCATCAAACAATGACAAACAAAAAATAAAAACAAAAAAAGTATTTAAAAAATTAAAAATATAGGGGAGAGTGGGGCAAACCGGACCCCCTAACGGTTTTTTGACTCTTGTGACTAAACGAATCAACCGATTTCATTTTTCGATGGCTTGTTTGAAAGATCATTTAATTGCGCAACTTTTTCCTAGAGACACCTATACTTCATCTTTTATTGTTTAGTTGCTGTTTTAACTTAAAAAAATTTTGCAAACGGTCCGGTTTGCCCCACCCCCTGGGGTAAACCAGACCCCCCATGGGCACACCGGACCGTTTGATTTTTTATTTATAATATTGAATTTACATAATCTATATTAATAAAAAACATAAAGAATCATGTAAACAATGGTTGTAGTAATAAAAATAATAATTCGAGATTGAATTTTAATTAAATAAAGATTTTTTTAAATAAAAAAATATAAATGTTTGTCATTATCAGAGAAACAATATTAAAGGGCCCAATTCTCATTTGAAGACAATTATTTTTCATTGTAAGTAAATATTTTAATGAAAGAAACATTTTTTTAAAAATAATTTTTATGAAACTTTAATTCAATGGAAATATCATATGGCCGGTTTGCCCCATAGGCCCATTTCGAGAATAAATGTTTGTCAAAAAGAAACGCTTTGCAAATTCATCAAAGTTTTTGGTGGTAAATATTTCTGAGGTGTGTACCTTCAAAACCCAAGACCTAATATTCAGAAATATTACACGATTTCCTCAAAATTTCCTTAAGAACAAATTCGGAAAAGTGTAGAAAAAAAACTAAAAAAAAACTTTTGCTCCCAGCGTTGCACAAACAAAAGTAAAATATATCAAATTAAAAAAATTCGGTATACTACACAAGATTGTTTCAAAGGGCTTAGGGGATTAAGTATGCAAAAAATGCCCCCGCTTCTATTTTTCTCAAATTTGGCCCATATGTTAGTATCCATATGACTATAACTTTCTGCAATTTTGAACTCAAAATTCGCTTTTTTGGGGGAGTTATGGAGGGGGAAAGCAAAATCAAAAAACTTATTTTTCTCGAAAACTGCTGAACCGATTTTAATGAAATTTTAAGAGGTTGTAAATAATTATAGATAAGACGATTTTAGAAAAAAAAATCCAAATTTTTTTTTCAAAAAAAATTTTTGAAATTTTCAAAAATTCTTTTTAGGGTTATTTTTTTAAGTGACCACTTTCTTTTTTGTTGTAAAAAGTATCTTATAATGTCCCCTTTAACATATATTTTTTTCAAATTTTTTAAAAATATAGTTTTTGAGTAAAATGTCAAAAACCATGGTCATGCTATTTGTCACGTACGGTAATGCACATATATACATATGGGCCATATTAATGTGATAGGGTATAGCTAAATAATTATGAAAAAAGTGACCCGAATATATTTTTTCCATTCATTCCTACCCACTTAAAAATAACTTTTTCAAATTTTTAACTCAAAATTTTGAGTTTTTTGGAACTTATAGAGGGGAAAAAATCGAAAAACGCATTTTCCTCAAAAACTACTGTATGTATTTTAATCAGCTTTGGATATATTGAAAAGACAATTAAAGAGATTCCAAAAAAAAATTTCAAATTTTTTTTTCAAAAAATTTCAAAATGAAAGTTTTTCGAAATTTTCAAAAAAATTTTTTTCAAAAAAAATCACCTTAAATTCATTATACTGCATCCTTCCTCCATAATACTTTATTAATACAGTATTTTGGAGGAAGGAAGTATCACCTTGCATTCAAGGTGATGCATCCTTCCTCCTTAATACTTTATTAATAAAGTACTAAAGAGGAAGAATGCATTATGACCTGGTACTGCAAGTTACACACACATATATATATGTCGTAGCCACTTCGTGAAATTGGACATTTCATGAAATCGACGCCTCCCGTTCATATAATGCTTGTTGAAAAACGAATGCAAGATGATTCTTATTCACTTTTTGGTGCAAGACAATGCTTATTCGATTTTCCGTGCAATAAAATGCTTATTCGAAATTCTTTGCGAAAATGTACATTCTGAAATTAGCTTATTCTATGAATTTAATAAAATTTTCAATTCAGTATAATTTATAATTGCAATTGCTTAAAAAATATTTCTTAATACGTGTGATAAGATCCGTGTTTAAAGTTTCTTATAACAATAGACACGTACTGAAATTCTCAGATATTTAATTGCAATTTAATATTAATAGGAAGATTTAGGGTTACATTTATTGTTCTGTCAGTGGCAATTGTTTTGCACACAATTTTGAATAAGCATTTTATTGCACGGAAAATCGAATAAGCATTGTCTTGCACCAAAAAGTAAATAAGAATCATCTTGCATTCGCTTTTCAATAAGCATTATATGAACGGGAGGCGTCGAAATGTCCGGACACTTTATAAAATGCAGCCACATAGTGAAACAAAAACTTAATACACTATGTGTCTAGCATTTTTAGACATTTCATGAAATGCAGTCGCTATTTCTGCACATTGTGTAATGGTGTAAACGTACACAATGTGTCTAAAATTTAAATGCATTTCATGAAGTGAAAAAATATTTATTTAATCATTAAATCAAAAAAAATATTTAAGTGAAGTCGGTTTTTTATTATTATAAAAAAATATAAATATGTCTGACGTTTGACCATTGGAAAACAGTTTTAATTATTAGAAATAATTTTATGCGTACTTGCACATGTCAAGAAATTATGTCATAGAAATAAAATTGAAATTGCTAGCTGTACATGGAAATTTTATTTACTAACTCACGGGAGACTGTTATGGCACCTGCTATTGCACAGAACATTATTATTTTTGCAGGCTCATTTAATAGTGTTACATTGCCGAGCAGACACTTGGCAATTGCATTTTAAAAAACCTTGACCCCTGTATTTTTTTACAACTTCCCTCACTGTCACTTTCTGTTGAAGGTCAACTTCTTTTACTGTCAAAAACGATGATTCAGCTTTCATCAGTTGTTCCTTTCCAAACCAACCTTTTACAATAGCCGACTGAAGTTAGCAGTCGTACTCAGCACCAATCATTAAGCGTCAACTACTAATATGCATCTTCATCAAATTTAATAATACTTAATGATTAAAAAATCAACGAATATTGTTATTTAAGAATCAATAATCACTAAATAGCAAATTTAGTAAGTTTTAATCATTAATTTTATTAATTAGTGGTTGGCGCCTAAAGATTAGTGCTGAGTACGACTGCTAACTTCAGCCGGCTTTTTACAATCTCGTTTTTTAATCCAAGCTGATAAACATTATTTTTTTCATTTATAATAACGCACACAATATTTTGAGGATCACTGGGTCAATTGCCAAGCGTCTGCTCGGCAATGTAACACTATTAAATGCGCCTGCAAAAATAATAATGTTCTGTGCAATAGCAGGTGCCATAACAGTCTCCCGTGAGTTAAATAAAATTTCCATGTACAGCTAGCAATTTCAATTTTATTTCTATGACATAATTTCTTGACATGTGCAAGTACGCATAAAATTATTTCTAATAATTAAAACTGTTTTCCAATGGTCAAACGTCAGACATATTTATATTTTTTTATAATAATAAAAAACCGACTTCACTTAAATATTTTTTTTGATTTAATGATTAAATAAATATATTTTCACTTCATGAAATGCATTTAAATTTTAGACACATTGTGTACTTTTACACCATTACACAATGTGCAGTCTAAAACACCTAAAATATCTATCACGTAATACTTGAATGACCCCCAAACTGATTTAGAACATGTGCAGTACAGGAATAAAAAATAAACGTTTATCTTAAAAGGAAAACTTAATTTGTTTATAACAAAATTTTTTACATTTCTCAAAAGTCGAAATAAATCTAAAACTTTCATTCTTTGACAACTTTTTCCTAAAGTCAATATTTTCGGACGTATAAGCTACTGAATCTAAGGTCTACAATTGAGACTTCCAATTTAAGAACCGGTCGGACGCTCGGACGACACGCGCTAGTACCATTCGGATAGTAGTGAGAGGCCTCGAGGAGCTCACTGAGTGGCAGTTGCCCGTGTCGTCCGAGCGTCCGACTGGTTCTTGAATTTATGTTATTAAAAAGAATAAATGTTATTAATTAAATGTTATAATTAAATTAAATGTTAACATGACAGTAACATTATTTTAATATTACACGCTTTTGGAACAGTTTCAAAACAGTTCCCAAGCAGCACTTAAGGTTATAGTGACATCACTGTAATATTACACTGGAGATTCATAATCTCCACTGTAATATTATACATTGATCTTACTGGAATGTCAAAATGTCCGCCTGGAGGTAATATTATGTTGTACTATTACGATAAATTAACGGGAATATTAAGGTAATATTACCTCACAATGATACGGTAATAATTACACTATAATATTAACGTAATGTTAATATAATATACAGATAAAATTAGAATAATTTTATATTTTAGGAATAAAACATTTCACCAAGTCTGGAATCGAACCCTGAACCTTGTGTTCAGTAAGTTAAAGTAAGATTGGCTCACTTGTAAGACTCTGGCTTGCTGTACACAAGGTACAGGATTCGAGTCCAGCTTCGTGAAATGTTATTTTCTAAATTATAAAATTATTCTAATTTTATCTTAACATTACTCTGTAATATTGCAGTGGAGATTACGAATCTCCAGTGAAATATTACAGTGATGTCACTATAAGCTTACGTGCTGCTTGGGAATTTTGTTTCTAATGATAAAATATGAATACAATTCTGGTTTATTTATTAAATACACACTTTTAAGTTATTTTTATTCACTTTACACGCTCGAGTAATAGTACTGGAATGTTAAATTAATTTTGCTTTGAAAAATTTACTGCAAGATTACTGTAATTTTTTACTAAAATATTACAATAATATTATTGTAATAATAATAATAATAATAATAAGGGACAGCATATTTAATTTAAAATTATTTATTGCTTCCTCGTGAGAAAGCTTTGTAGTCTTTTAATTTATAAAATTTTTAAAAATCCTTCAAATAAATTTTCTTCTACATAGGACTATGTTATTTAAGACCCTGAACAATTGTCCGGATGTATGTATGTGTGTGTGTGTGGATTCCGTTTTTTGTGAACACGATAACTCGACGAGGTTTCAACGAATTCGGCTGAAAATTGCTAGGCATATTTATCATAAAAATATCTCGAAATGAATTGATGGACATTAAAAAATCTATTAAAAAAATTTTTTTTTACTTTTATCAACAAAAAAAAATTTTCAAAAAATTTTTTTTAATTGAATAATGAAGTTAATAGGTATATAATACAATCTTATTCTTTGCTCAATTGGTATATATAAAGTATAAATTGTATGAGAGTTTATAAAGTTAATGACAATTAAAGCAGAAAAATTACCTTCTTTATCAAAAATTTAGTTCTTCCATCAAAATTATATTCCATTACAATAAAATTTTATTCATTTTTTCAATAATCTTATCCGTTGCACTAAAACGGATCGATTGGTATATATAAAGTATATATTGTATTTAAATCTATAGAATTAAACATAAATAAAACCAAAAATTCGCACTTTTATTAGAAATTTATATCCTTCTTAAAAATTATGTTGCCTTATAATAAAATGTTACTCTTGACTTAAAAACAAACTAAAAATCTTCATTTTATCAGGACGAATCGATTGATGTATAAAAAGAATATATTTTATTAGCTTTAATAGAATGAAATAAAATGAAAAAATTCACTTTATTATTAAAATTTTTTTCTTTTTTTTTAAATTGTATTATTGTACAATAAAATTTTATTTTTTTATTTAAAAGAAATGAATTTGAATTTTGAAATGTTACACTCTATTAGAAATTATTTAAAAATTAAATTTATTTAATAATTACTATTTTATTATATATTTTATTTAATCATTAAATAAAATATTATATATATATATATATATAGGGGAGATTTGTACTGTGAATAGTACTTAATATACAACTAATGTTAACGAACTTTCATTTAGTTTCATGAATTCGTCATAGAATCAGAGATGGTCAATTGTTTTTAGAAATGCAAAAAAGAAAAAATGATCTTCGGATTTTTAAGTTTTTTGATTATTATTTTTGAGACTTAATTTATTCGACAAATTTTTTTTATGGTGTTGTATGTCCTTTCTCGAAATATATATGTAGTTTTGTTTGATTTCAAAAAGATTTATTTAAATTTATTCTGAAATGTGAGAAATACATTCGGGGTAAAGTCGCTCACATGAAATCGGGGTAAAGCCGCACGGAGAAAAAAGTTGTAGTTAATTCTACTTAACACGTTTAGTAAGTCAGTATTTAGTAATAATAACTGAATATTTAGTTACATTTAAAAAACATCGTTTAGTTTCGTTTTGTCGATTTTACTAAACAGTGTTGTCGAAGACACTGAATGTTTAGTTAAAGTCACTGAACACTGCGCAGTACACTGTTTTTTTTAAATGTCGGAATTGTGAAAAGTGATAATTGGTTAGGAAATGAACGTCAAGGAATTATTGTGTAATTGGGGATTTTCGCAGTACGAAATATTCCCCTTTTAAAAGGAATAACGACAAGGAGCAAACGTTTTCGAATCTAATCCTAATGAAAAATTTCAAAGAACGTTTGATAAAAAAATCAAATAACTGCAAATAAGATTGCTCAAAACCAAATTTTCTAACCTCAAAATTTTTATATTTATATATAAGCAAATAGTGAACATTACAAAAATTGAAATTTACAGAATAAAATTAAATGAAAACTACTGGCGAATATTGCTAATAATATTTGTATCCTTTTTCTGTATTTTGTATCATTCGCAGAAAACCTAACCTTTTAAAAATATGCAAATTAAGTGCTTAAAATTTTTGTAATAATTGTTTTTGTTTTCTGTTGAAATATAAAAATTCCACGTTGACTTTCTACTACTATTGAAATTATTGCAAAATTAAATGTAGAAAACAATATTTTAATATTGTATACTGAACAGTTTAGTCTATTTGACTTTCTGTGCAGTTGAATTAACTTTTTGCTGAGTAGTCACAATGACTAAACGCCTGTTTAGTAAATCCTACTACTAGTTTAGTCAGTCCAAAACGACTATTCTGTTTATATTTAACTGCGCAAGTAGTTAAACTGACTACGCCCTTCTCTCCGTGCCGCTTACTTATTAAAACAGTATTTGCGTTTTTTTGGCGATCTTAAAATTTTTAATATTAAAAATATTTATTAAAAGAGAAATAATATACATTTCCTAACAATGTTTTTAAATTATTGGGTAATTAGTTGAATATTTAACATTTAGAATATCCCGCATTTCGCGATTTGTGGCGATTTTTTTAAATAGATGGCGCCGAACTATCAATATTTGTTGGCAACATTGTGCGGAATCATGTCTATATCAGTCATTATTAGTGATTATTAGATTATAACGGTTATAACAAACAACGTAAGCAAATAATCAAAATTTGTCGCTGTCTTTTTCCGCTAAAAAAAGACATAAATCTAAGTTCGTAGTCTTCGTTCAGTTCACATTTTATCATTGTTTATTTATAAATTTAAAATTTCGAATTTCATTTATTATATTTTATCAATAATAAAATCTATAACTTATTACATCCAAAATTGTAACTACATTTTAATTTACTCTTAATAAAATATTATTTAAATTCACAGTTGCAAATCATGAAACCTATACGTATTATTTAATAAACCAATATTTATTGTTTATAGAACTCATAATTTATCATTAATAAATCATATTGAAGACGGAAATAATGAGAAATTTAATATAATTCAAAATAAAACTGTTAAGATTACCATAAATTCTTAAAAAAATCAAGTGATCGGGTTTGCCCCGAGGGGTGAGCGGATTAAGTCAAATCCAAAATAACGGATTATAGTAAGGGTTAGCGGGGTTGAAAGTGCCCATTTCGACAAAATGAAAGAAAATAATAGTAAAATAATAACTATTTGTTTTTCTTTATGAACTATTTGGAGTAGAATTTTGTGTAGTTATTGTATTTATATATATTTTTGAACTATTGTTCATAGTTATTAATAAAGATGGTATTTTTTGGAGTGCGGCGATGCGTACCAAGGATCCGGCTGGCACCTCCGGGTTATTAGTTATAGTAATGTGAAAATTTCAGATTGATAAAAGTATCCAAAAATTTTTAAACCACTGGACAAAATTTTTCATTACAAAAATCAAGGCTGTTTAACACGTAAAAAAATATTTGCAATTATTTTCTTGTCTCAAATTAATCAGAGAAACATATATATAGCCAAATGGAGACCTTTCTTATTTTCGTTCTGATTCATTTATTATTTATTCTAGGTATTTGGTTCTTACATATGTTAATGATAAATAGTAAAAGTTTGAATAATATGTTAACAAAAACATTTTCTCATTTTATACTTAAAAAATAGTTTTTCACGATTAACTTAAGTTTTTTTATCTCAAGATATAATAGAAAAATAATTTTTGCAACACTAACCTGTAAAATTAAATTTTACACATTAAAAACAGTGTGTAAAGTACTTCTTTTTATAACGGTGCATAAAGTGTTACATACACACCGCTAGCAGTACGTAAAGTGAATTCCAGTGAGTAAAGTGATTTTCAGTGCATAAAATGATTACTTTACACATTCTTGTGACTGTTTTATGAAAAACGATGAAATAAAGCTTTTAATCAACAATTTACAATCACATTTTTTTATTTTAGCTTCAAGAAAATTAATATTTAATTAAACAAAACATGATTGTAGTACATTTTTCCCAAAATACGATTTCCCAGAGGATATTTTTCCTAAAATCAAATTTCCCAAACTATAGTGGTTTCCAAAGGACATTCTTAACAAAATCAGATTTTCCCAAATTAATACATATTTGTGCAAGTATTTAGTTCCATTGACAAATTTTAATAAAATTTATAAGAATAATTTCCATTTTTTGAGAAATTGAAAAAAAATTGTACGTGTACTTAAAGTAATTGAAATTCTGACAAAAATTGTATTAAAAGCTTTGAAAATAAATTAATTTCGGAAAAAATATTATATTATTGCTTCCTCATAAAGGAAGCCTTATAGTGATGTCAATTTCCGAATTTTTTAAATTCAATTATTTTTACAAATTTTCAAGTGTAGTATATATAATTCGTCGAGAGGAACAAATGTCCGGGTGTATGTGTTTATGTATGTGTGTATGTATGTGTGTGTGTATGTGTGTGTGTGAGTGTGCGTGTGTGTGTATGTCACCGATTCTTGTGGACAAATTTTCTCTTGCACATCTTGATGGATTTTGATAAGATTTGGTAGGTGTATTACGGTCATGAATACCAAGAATCAGACAGAAGGATTTTCAAAAATATATAAAAAAAAATTTTTTTTCAACATTTTTTTAATTTTTTGGTTTTTTGAAATAACTTTTTTCTATATTAAAATTTTTAATAATTCTTGTCAAAATTGCATTCCTGACATAAAAACGAATCGATTCATGTATATAAAGTATATATTTCATCAAAATTTATAGAATTAATAAATATTTTAATTTTTCACAAAAAATTAAAATTTTGTATTTTTTGACATTTTATCATAACACTTTAAAATAATTATTCTATAATAAAAAATTGAATAATTAATATTTATTCAGGGTACTTTACCCGGTTTATTAATTATATTTAATAAACTATTATAATTATTTAACTTTTAAAATTATATATAATAATATATATTGAGGAAGCTAAATGGTCATGAAATGAACAACTTGTTTATAAAGATAATTAAAATTTTGACAAAGAATTCTGTTCAAATTTTATTACAAATAATTGAAACTCTGCAATGAGTTTTATGATTTATGAAAAAATTGAATTCCTAAAAAGAATTTTATTATTCACGAAAGCAATTGAAGGGTTGCTAAAAGAATTGTCAAAAATTTGTAAATAATTGATGTTCCTTTGCAAATTTTATTTTATAAAAATTATTAAATGTTTGCATAGAATTTTATTAAATTTAAAAAAAAATTAATTTTTTTGGACAATCATATTAAAATAGTAGATATTAAAAATCATTAAATTGAAGAAAATTTTCGAAAGTATAATTAAATTTCGGAGAAATTTTTTTATTATTTATAAAGATAATTGAAATTTTGACGCCAATTTTTGTAAATTTTTTTGAAAATAATTTTGGATTTTTGCTAAGAATTTATATTACTTTTGAAAATAATTAAATTCTTAAGACAAATTTAAAAAAAAATGTTTTTAAATAATTGAATTGTTTTGTGGAATTTTCTTAAAATAGAAATGATATGACTAGATTTTTGCAAATTATCGGTTACAACATGCAATTCTAAATTCTTCGTATATTCACAATTTTATATTATTTTATTGAAATTATATTTGTTCGTTATTATTTTATAATTGTTTTATTTATATTTATACACTGGACATATTAAAAAAAATAATTGACATTATAACTAATGAACAATTTTATTTTGGGAAAATATGACTTTGGGAATGATACTTCTTTGGGAATACGATTTTTTGGGAAAAATCTACTTTGGGAAAATGAGTTTAAGAAAAGTGACCCCCTACCAACAACGTAATTATAAGAAAGAAAATGATTTTTAATAAAAGTTAATTTTTTTTAATTTTTCTTTATTGAGATTAATTCTATAAATTCAAATGCAATGTAAAGTTAATATATACCAATTTTTCTTTTGAGGATTTTTTAAATTCTATCAATTTATTTTGAGATATTATTATGAAAATATATCTAGCAATATTTAAATAAATTCGTTGAAATGTCTTAAAGATATCGTGTTCACAAAAACGAGATCTACACACACATGTATACAAAATTACATATATACAGACAATTTCTTAGGAACTTAAATAACATAGTCCTATATGGAGAATATTTGTTTCAAGGATTTTTAAAAATTTTGTAAATTAATGGTCTACAAAGCTTTCTCCACGAGAAAGAACTAATAAATTTACCACATTTAAAATAAATTTTTTTAATCTATAACACTAACTGTTTTTACATATTTTAAGTAACCTGTATTGCTAAAATCAATTTCAAAAACTAATTTAAATAATAGAAGAATATATCTTATGATTTTCATACTTTTTATTGCTAATAATAATACATAATAACAATAAAAATAATAATAATAACAAAATACAAATACAGAAAAAATAATGTGTTAAAATAAATAAAATAATAAAATACGAATACTGACCTTAAAATGCAAATAAATAATTAAAAACAAATAAGTTAAATTTCAACCGAGTGAGCGTTAGCGAGGGAGGTATATGTCGCTAGTAATAAGAAATAAATAAACATTGTTACATATTGTGAATAGTCTTCTTATATTATAATAATGTTCTTGTTCTGGTAATCTGTTTTCAGTTTGAAGTTACCCTCTCGGCACAGAATATTAGGAACGTTTTTAGGACGTTTCTAAAACGTTTCATGTCTGGTAAGGGACATGAAACGTTCTTAAAATGTTCTGGGAAGGTTGTTAAAACTTAAGGCGATTTTTGTGTCCAGTGGGTAGTTATTGTTTGCTTTTTGTTGCTTAACTTTTTTAAAAAAAATTTATTTAAATGTTTTCAATTTTAAAATTAATAAATTAAAAATCATCGATTTTTTGCAAAGAATAATTGATTAAGTTCGCAAAATTTTATTATTTAGGAAAATAATTGCTCTCTTGCGAAGAAGTTTGTTAACATTTTTTTAAAATTCTAATTAAAGTCTTTTTGAAGGATTTAAACTAATGTAGTTTCTTTAATTATTTTAATTAAAAATTTTGAAAATATATGAATGATTCCAAAGACGTTTCAAAGAATAATTGATTTCATTTTGCAAAAAATTTATTAAAATTTTAGAAAAGAATTATACTTATTTGTGAAATTGTATTAAAATCATATTAAAAGTATTGAAAGAATAAAATTACTTTTCTACAAAATTGAAAGGAAGTTATTTTATTTATAACACAACGAATTGTGAATAATTTTAGGATTAAGAAGCAACAAATGAGAAAATAAGAAATACAGCAGAATTCTCTAGACCAATATAATTATGATGCAAGTATATCATCTTCTTTAGAATTTACTCAGAGGTAATTGGAAAAAAAATTTATTTAAACATTAAAAAAATGTTTAAACATTTTAACAACGTAATATTTTTATACAAAATGTTGCTGCGAATAAATACTGCTGAAGGTCATAAACGGGACAGAAATAATAAAAAAAGAAATGTGAAACCAGACTCGAAGGTTCTGTCTCTTATTTTTGACATTGTCAACTTCTGTGTATAAATTAATTACTTATTTATACAGGTTTTAATTAATATTACTATTATTTATATTATTTTATTATAGATTATACTTTAGAAAATGTGTATTTTAAAATGTTAATAGTCTTGTAGCAGTAATGAATGGTATTATAGTAAAAACTAAAAAATATTTGTGAAATAAAAAAAGTTTTCTATAATCTATAAATCATCCAAATTTCTTATAAAAATTTTCATAATATGAGCTCAATTCGGATATTCTTCCGAACTAGATGAAAAAATTTCCAGTCATGATCGGAAGATTTACCTAAAAAACGTGGAAAAAATTCCATCTTCGTTTGGTAATAATATCATCCACATTAGGATATTTTTCCAAGCTGGGTGGAAAATTTTTCAATTGCAATAGGAAATATTTTCTAGAAAATTTTCGGAAAAAATTTCAATTATTGTTAGGAAATAATTCCTTACAATTCATAGGAAAAAATTCTAAGCGTTTGTGTTTCTGCGCTGGCCGAACATTTTAGAAAAATTTTCAAAAAATTTTTTACATTGTATAAGAGGCCATCAAAACAAAAGAAGAAGAAACATCTCTAAGGTGCCCTGGACTGGAAACAATTCTTATGTGAATTATTATTCAGATAAGAAGTGGTTCTAGAAGAACCAGAGATATAACAAGTAATTGGTATTGTAATCTTTAATTCCGTTTTTTCCAAATGAGGGTTTTTGCATTCTAAACTTTGGAATTCTGAAACTCAGCGAATTTTAAATCAAAAAAGTTGTAAGACCACTCAAAATTTTCTAAATTTTGTAAGTATTCGTCCATATGGTTAAGTCCAATAGTGCTAAAATGTGCTCTTTTTATGTGAACGTAGACATATTGACTAGTGTAGATATGTTTTACGTTTATATATGTTGTGCGCGACTTAAAAATGAAACAAATAAAAAAATTGAAAAAAACTTTTTTTACAACTTTTACAAAGCTGTGATTCTTTTCTTGTATGTTGTCTCAAATTCCCATGGCTACCTACTCCTTTGCGCAGTATAATCTATGCGTGTGTGCCTTCTATCTCTCCGTCAACACTGATGTTTCCATTTGAACGTCGAGTTGATGTTCAAGCGTAATATCATTTTCCACTAGATTGAATTCAACAAACCGGCATCCTAACAAACGGTGTCAGAGAACTCTTCTTTAAAACAAAATGGACTTCTTTTAATCCTTTGCCGCTAAATCTTAAATACTTATCTCCTTATAAATATCCACAATGATTTTATATATAGATATATGGGTGATTCTCCATAAAACCGACAATTTGGTTATTGTTATTTTAGAATTTTTTTTTAATAAAAATAAAAATCATAATGTAAATTTTAAGTATGATAATCAAGAATGAAACATCTGTTACGGGTCGGACAAATTGTTTGTAATTTTTGTATTTTTTAAACAAAGTAACTGTTCACGCATCCATGTAGCAGAATTAGTTGCCATAGTTTTGTTATGCTAACAAAATTGATAGTTAAACTTATAGGAATTGTGTTTTGTTTAATTCAGGATTTAAAAATCTACTTTAGGACATTTATGCAGTAATTTATAGAAATTTATGGTAATTTATACGGTCATTTATAAAAATTGTGAGGTAATTCATAATATTATTACAAAACATAATTCAAGATTAGAAAGACTAATGCAGGAAATTTATAGTAATTTATGCGGTAATTTATAAAATTTTTGAGGTACTTACCTAAATAAATTTTTTTGAATAAATAAGAGAAAATTTTAAAAACTAATTTTTAAAATTTATGGAAATTTATAGGGTAATTTATGGAAATATATGTTGTAATGTATGAAAATTTATGGAAATTGATAGAGTAATTTATGGAAATATATGTTGTAATGTATGAAAATTTATGGAAATATATATTGTAATTGTATAAATTATTTTCAATCATTTGTCGTAATTTATTAACATAATTAAGATGAAAATAAATTCTTGGTAACTTTCAAAAATTTGTACGTTTATTTATGAAAATTTATAAAGTAATTAATGTCACAACTTACTAAAATTAAAGTTCAAACAAGGTAACTTTTATTTGTTTAATTTTATTTGGAAACAATTACAAAAATTGTTGTAATTATGCACTTCTTTAAACCACAAGTTCAATGAAAGAATACCAAAATTCTGATTTTATTTTTATGAAATATTTCAATTTTTTATAAAGGCTTCACCATGACGCACAAAACTGGGGACAAGAAATAACATCAGAAAAAAACTTTAAAAATAATTTTTTTTACAACCAATTTGATTTTTAAAAAATATTTATTTTTGTTTTGTAACTGACCCTTGGAAAAGGCTTCACTATGATGATTTGGCTCTTAAATTTGCATTAACAAAAAATATTCAATCTTAGAAATTAAAGTGGCTTTAGATTTTTGTTTGTAATCACCAGAGTTACTTTTTTATGTTGGATTAATTACCATATGTGCAATCTGTTTCTTAAAAAACACTCGCAGACGCTGAGCGTCAACAACATTTTTATTCATTGCAAACTATGAAAGAATGAAACAACTGTTTTAAAGATTATAAGGTCGAAATCAACCCCCAAACTGGGTTTGTAACGTTAAAACCACTTACAGTACCGTCCGAAATTGTCAGTCCACCCATTTTTAAAGGAATGAAAAAAATTTTTTAACATTAATTTTATGAAAACTAAAATTTCATTCGGTTTATATTTTGAAAGACGATAAAATTTTGAAAAGAATAAGACCTTACAGAAGTCATTTGACAAATATTTTTTCAAGATATTCCTAAAAATCGTAATTTTCAATGTTTTACAAAAATTTGAATAACTTTTAAAATAATAAACGCTTTTTAATAATCTTAGGCTTATTTTAAAGGTCATTTTCGACGGAATAAGAATTACTTATAGTCATTAACCTGCAATTTTTTTCTTAGAATAAGCATGACGTCAAAATTGGACGAAA
Organism: Leptopilina myrica (nomen nudum); assembly: GCA_032872475.1. Taxonomy (NCBI): domain Eukaryota; kingdom Metazoa; phylum Arthropoda; class Insecta; order Hymenoptera; family Figitidae; genus Leptopilina; species Leptopilina myrica (nomen nudum). The sequence goes on along the minus strand of CM065459.1, from coordinate 33,545,884 downwards.
AAATTGGAAAAATTTGAAATCATTTTTTGGACTAAAAACTATTCTAAAACATATATTAAACATGATATGATGTAGATTTTTCAAAAAAATTTAATAAAAAAATTTTACAAATTCTTTTTCTTTTAATAATATTATTTCAAATTTTTCAAATTTTTTTGTCCAACTTTGACGTCATGCTTATTCCAAGAAAAAAATTGCAGGTTACTGACTATAAGTAATTCTTATTCCATAGAAAATGACCTTTAAAATAAGCCTAAGATTATTAAAAAGAGTTCATTATTTTAGAAGTTATTCAAATTTTTGTAAAACATTGAAAATTACGATTTTTGGGAATATCTTGAAAAAATATTTGTCAAATGACTTCTGTAAGGTCTTATTCTTTTAAAAATTTTATCGTCTTTCAAAATATAAACCGAATGAAATTTTAGTTTTCATAAAATTAATGTTAAAAATTTTTTTTCATTCCTTTAAAAATGGGTGGACTGACAATTTCGGACGGTACTGTTATTCCCAATGTTAAGAAATCCCAGTTGAGACCAAAATGTTATTGTATTTTTCTTTTTTGGAATTATAATTCCCATTTTTAATTAACCTGTATTAAAGATGACGACAAAGAATAAGCGAATGGATTTAATAAACAAAATTTATTGCCTATTTTCTCCAATTTGGTAGGGTCTTCCAGGGTGGTGACCACTTCATACCTCACTTATTTGCTCCAAGGACCGTCACCTACCTGCTGGCACCGTAGATACTTTGTCTAGGGCCTCCTTGACATCCTGCTGTACGTTGAGGGTGTCTTTGTCGCGGATCTCCAGCACAGTCTGCCGGTCCGCCAACTGCACCCTTCCCAGATCGCCGATAACCTTAGTCACCTCTTCGGCGAACAACTTCTTGTTTGAAAACGCATCAATCTTAATGAGAAGGTCTCCCTTTTTAGTGGGTAAAGCTCCCACAACCCTTGTCTGACTGGCCTACAGGTCAGCCTCTTTTCGAACTTTCGCCAGTACTTCGGCTAAAGTTTTTCTTTCAGCCACTTTGACGATCACTGTGGCTCTTCACTTCTTGACCTGATCTGGCTTCGGAACCGTTTTGATCCCCTTGCTTCTAGTCTTTTTACTTCTCTCCTCCTTTTTCCTTTTTCGAATAATAATTTTACATTTCATTCTAATTATTTAATAAAATATGTATTAAATTTTATTTTATAAAAAATAATGAAAAAATTATAGAAGTGAATATAATAATAAAAATTAATAATTATTAATTAATAACAAGAATTTATTAATATAAATAACGACAAATTAATTGTTTGATATTAATTAAATTTTTTGCACTCTTTTACATGTAAAGTTTTTATCATTTTGAAAAATTCGTGCGTTTTTTGTTATAATTCTCTTTTCGTCCGCCAGGTGGTAGAGTTGTATACTGACTTTTGTGAAGATGACATACCAATTCCAAAAGAATCTTATTTCCAAAAATACAAAAATTATTCTGTTTCACAAAAGAAACTTGAAATTAATCATGTTTATGATTGGGTAAAGGATAAGAAAAAGTATAATAAATTTTTGGCAAATGTTATACTTATATCAGCTGTTGATAAAAAAAGATATTAAAAAGTACACCCGTTGAAACATTTAAATTTCTTTCTCTAAAGAGTTGAAGAACTATATAATTGAAAGTACAGTTGCCAATAAATTATATTTATCTTCAGAAGAATTTGATAAATTTTTAGGAATTATTATCTTCACGACTTTCAATAGAAGATTATGTCAAATAGATTATTGGTCAACGGATTCATTTTTAGGGACTAACATTATTTCATCAGCAATGGGCAGAGATCAATTTGAAAAAATTAAATCTAAAATAAAATTTTACAAGCCCGAAGATGCTAATTTGCGACATTTACTGTGGAAAAAATTCTAGTAAAAATGAGCTTTTAGCAAATTGTGCTCTTGGAAGTCGTGTAGTTCTTCAGATGCTTGAACCTCTTCTATTTAATATCTTGCCAAAAAATCTGTTGAAATATCATGTACATTTTGACAACCTATTCTGTTGTCCTGATTTATTGGTGCACTTGAAAAACGCAGATCTTTGTGCAACTGGTACAGTCCGGGAAAACAAAATAAGAGAAAAAAATGCTTCCAGGAGAACACACGCTTTTAAATATGAGAAAAACAGTGAAATTAATTTTATTACCGTACAGGATTCTAAACAGGTATCAATTCCATCGACAGCATCAGGTGTAACCCCTTTAGCTTCAGTAAAACGTTACAGTAAAGAGATGAAAGAAAGGATTGAAAATCCTGTTTTCGAAAGAAGCGACTCACAGAAATATTGCTCAATGACTAATTGTTGTGTCAGAAGACAAAAATTTTGCAGCACATGTGTTCAATATTTCTGTGAAAAATATTTTAAACAGACACATAGCGAGTAGAGTAGCGATAAGGATGAAAAAATGTAAGAAAAAATTGATTTAAAACTTATTAATTTATAAACTTAAAAAAAATTTTAAATAAAAAAAAATTTTTAATAAAAAAATAAGATTCTCGATGCCCATCTACCTCCACGCGATGAGAATTGGAAACATCAGTTTACGAACTTATGGCTGAAGATGTTCAATATAATTGAAAAACTGTCAGTAAAACTCTTGAGTAGGGGAGACTGGGGTAAACCCGCTCACTTTTTTCAGAACGGTAAAAACTTAGGAAATTATTCTCTAAATCCAAGTTAATTTATATAATTTGAAAGCTTATGATTTCTACTAACAAAATAAAAAAGAATTTTTGATTTATCTGTTTTAGTTTTACTTAGGGAAAATTTTTAATACACATATACCAAATTTCAAAATCACTATTTTCCAGGGTAAATCCTCTCACCCCTCGGGGTAAACCCGATCACTTGATTTTTTAAAGAATTTAAGGTAATCCCAAAAGTTTTATTTTGTATATATTAAATTTCTCCTTATTTCCGTCTTCAGTATGATTTATTAATAATAAATTATGAGTTCTATAAACAATAAATATTGCTTTATTAAATAATAAGTATAGGTTTCATGATTTGCAACTGTCAATTTAAATAATATTTTGTTAAGAGAAAATTAAAATGTAGATTTATGTCTTTTTGTAGCCGAAAAAGACAGCGACAAATTTTCATTATTTGTTTGCGTTGTTTGTTATAACCGTTATAACCTAATAATCGCTAAAAATGACTGATATAGACATAAATCCGCTCAATGTTGCCAACAAATATTAATAGTTCGGCGCCATCTATTTAAAAAAATCGTCACAAATCGCGAAATGCGGGACATTCTAAATGTTAAATATTCAACTAATTACCCAATAATTTAATAACATTGTTAGGAAATGAATATTTTTTCTCTTTTAATAAATATTTTTAATATTAAAAAATTGAAGATCGACAAAAAAAACGCAAATACTGTTTTAATAAGTAAGCAGCTTTACCCCGAATGTATTTCTCACATTTTAGAATAAATTTAAATAAATCTTTTTTAAATCAAACAAAACTACATATATATATTTCGAAAAAGGACATCCAACAGCATAAAAAAAATTGGTTGAATAAATTAAATCTCAAAAATAATAATCGAAAATCTTAAAAATCCGAAGATCATTTTTTCTTTTTTGCACTTCTAAAAACAATTGACCGTCTCTGATTCTATGACGAATTCATGAAACTAAACTAAAGTTCGTTAACATTAGTTGTATGTTAAGTACTATTCACAGTACAAATATGTCCATCTTAAGTTGAGTTTATAGCGTCAAATCGATAGTGAGTGGGTTTACCTAATCTCCCCTAATGATTAAAAAAACCGACTGAATTTTGAAAAATTTGCCTGACATATTACATCGGCCATTTTAAATTTTGGAAAATAATATCAGACGAGCGGTATATTCCTCACTCGCTAACGCTTGCTCGGATGATAGTTTACTTATTTCTACTCACACATACATTTATTATGTCACAATAGTATTATAATATTTTAATTTTTATTATGGGTCAAAATTTCTCAGAAATATCAATGTTGGTCGGGGGTCTTTCGATTTTTTTGAAAATAGGTATATATTTAGTGTTAGAAAAGATGTGATTGTAGGTCAAAGGGTTTTCAAAAATTTTCAAAATTGTTAGAGTTACGATGCTTTTAATTTTTAGGTTAGAGTTTCTTTGAAATGCGATATTTTTGACAAATTTTAATTAATCTTTTTCATTTTTTCAGGATGATCTTAAGATTTATAATTGTTTAAAATAAAAATTTTAATTTTAAAAATTTCAAAAAATTTGCCAGGAAAAAAGTCAAAATTTTGTTTTAAATTAGTTTTACACTTATTTGGCCATGACCTAGTTTAATAAAACCACAATTTTTAGATTCCTTATGATTTCCCGCGTTTCTTCATTAAATAAATTGATGGAGGGTCTAAAACTATGGAAGTTATTCAAATTTTAGTCCGACGGTGCACATATGAGATGTGCTCACTATACGTCACGCGGTCCACGCGCACAAACCTATTTAAGGTTTATTGAATATCCACTACTTTAGAGTCAGTTGAAGCAGAATATTCTTTACAAATAATTTTTGATTCTATACTTTATATTTTTTAAAGTAGTCCCGGGACCAAAACGAAAATTTTTGAGTGTATAGATATCGTTGTTATTTAGAAGTTGTGAAAAAGACAATTTTTTTAAATTTTTCTTTAACAGAATTATTAAGTTGTAAAGTACGCAACAATTCAGAAATCGCGTACTTTCAACTCAATATTTATTGTATATTTAAAGGAAAAATTTAAAAAGTGATAAGAAATTCTAAAAGTTCATAAAAAATAATCTATATTCGGTGAGTGTTTATTTAAATCAATAATTCCACCTTCTCTTAATTAATTGATAAAAACGTCAAAATTAGGTTATTTGATAGATCGACTTTAAAAAGCTTTTTTATCTAATATTTTTATATTTTTACTAGTTTTATTATTAAAGAATAATTTATTCAATTAATTTTAAACATGAATCAATAAATCTTTTTGCACTTCTAAGAATTTATCAATACTTTTAAAAATATTTTCTAATTGCTAAAAAAGTGCACCGTCGGACTAAAATTTGAATAACTTCCATAGTTTTAGACCCTCCATCAATTTATTTAATGAAGAAACGCGGGAAATCATAAGGAATCTAAAAATTGTGGTTTTATTAAACTAGGTCATGGCCAAATAAGTGTAAAACTAATTTAAAACAAAATTTTGACTTTTTTCCTGGCAAATTTTTTGAAATTTTTAAAATAAAAATTTTTATTTTAAACGGTTATAAATCTTAAGATCATCCTGAAAAAATGAAAAAGATTAATTAAAATTTGTCAAAAATATCGCATTTTAAAGAAACTCTAACCTAAAAATTAAAAGCACCGTAACTCTAACAATTTTGAAAATTTTTGAAAACCCTTTGACCTACAATCACATCTTTTCTAACACTAAATATATACCTATTTTCAAAAAAATCGAAAGACCCCCGACCAACATTGATATTTCTGAGAAATTTTGACCCTTATTTATTTAATAGCATCTTTACTGTTACTATTTAATATAAGTAAGGGAAATGCGCCGGTTGTGGCCACCCTTTTGTTTTTGCCTCATGACATTTGTCCATGTGCATATTATTGAAATATATGTGTACGAATTTCAAGCTAGAGGTCTAAGGTGACTGTCAGTGAAGGAATTAAATTGATTCCTTTAAATAAAAAAGTGTTATTAGATATTTAGTGAAATGGAAATTTTTGGACAAAAAATTTTTTGTACCCGGTTGTGGGCACCCTTGAAAAATCCGCTAAAAATGGAAAAATATTAAAGGAAACCAACTCAAATAAAAAGGAAATGAAAGTTTCTTTATTTTAAGAGACTTCGCCGGCATAAAGAACAAAAATGATTACACGTTTTCACACTATGCTCATCGCTAACAGAAGCATAATGCTAGTATGTGAAGTAGCTGGCCCGCATATCATAACGCACTTCTAATGCACTGAACGACTATATTCATCGCATTTAATGGAGTTTGAGGCTGCCAATTTCCTTGGCAGAAAGATTAGATAGATGGGACAGTAGTCCACATCATTGTCAGATGGTAGAGCCTCCTTGACATAAAGGTGCCCACAACCGGGAATGACAGTCATTTTTTAAAAAGACCAACACATTTTGTGGATCAGGATTTTGGTTAAACACGAAGGTAAATCACAAAATATAATGACAACACTGCAAAAGAAAAATTAAACCCTTTTTTCTGAACGAATCTACACACATATGTTGCTCTTCGAAAGCATTACAAAATTACTTTTTTATTTATTAAATGCAAATTTTCTTTATTATGCTCACAGCTATTACACAAATTCATAAATTTGTTTTGTTATCAACACGAAAAGTCCGTATTGTTAACGGACACGACTTGCAATACTTAGAGTAGTAAAGTCTGCTTGCCGTCGAAGTTTACGTAGGGGTGCCCGCAACCGGAGCGTGCCCACAACCGGCACACTTCCCCTAGTTTAAATTAGGATCGAAAAAAATAAAAATTAGAAATAGATTTTTTTCAAGTACAACTATAGGGAACTCGTTTCTGATACTATTTATCGTATTTTAAAAGCGTTATGACAGAGAAAAAAATTCTTTGAAAAAAATTACATTGGAAAAACTTGACTTTTTTAGTATTTTCAAAAAAAAGAAGGGTTAAAATAGTATGATATGGACTTTTGAAAACTTTTATGGATTTGTGCTGATAACACTAATCGACACGAAAAATGATTCAAAGATAGGAAAATGATATTCTAATAGGATTTTAATCGCTGAAAAAACCCTGTTTTTAGCCTTTTATTATCACGTGTAGAGAATGATGCCGACATGCTAGAAGTCTTCTAATTAGGCTCAAATTAAAGCTTGAACTTTTAACTATAAGAATAAAATCGAAAAAGTTATGAATCAGTCAAAAATTTTCATATAGCACAACTTTTTCATGTGTGCGCGCGCTCTTCTTGTACACATAGAGCGGTACACTATGGCACTCTTACTTATTATTTTTATTTGGGCTATTTATTGTTATTTATCATTTTTGGGCTCGCTGAATGTTTCTAATTGAATGTAAGGTTGTTAATAAAAAATTCAAAATGGCGGTTTCAAAATAACGGACATATAAATTTTGAAAATTGGTGGATTTTACTAAAACTTGGTGTTTGGTAGTTTTCGAGGTCGCTGATTATGAATCTTAAGTGAAAATTCAAAATGGCGGTTTCAAAATTAGTATTAATTAGCGAGCCGAAAAATGATCAATAACAATAAATAGCCCAAATAAAATTAATAAGTAAGAGTGCCATAGTGTACCGCTCTATGAGTGCAAGTAGAACGCGCACACATGAAAAAGTTGTGTTATATGAAAATTTTTGACTGATTCAGAACTTTTTCGATTTTATTCTTATAGTTGACAGTTTAAGCTTTAATTTAAGTCTAATTAGAAGACTTTTAGCATGTCGGCATCATTCTCTACACGTGATAAAAAAGGCTAAAAACAGGGTTATTGAAGAATTTTAGTCCATTTTCTCAAAATCTCGACGCGATGGGTACTTTTGGAGGCCATATTCGTGTTCAGCGATGAAAATCCTATAAGAATATCATTATCCGATCTTTGAATAAGAGAAAAAGTAACTTTTTGTCGACTAGTGTAATTGTAAGAAATTGAAATTCATGTTGAGAAGCAACACATCTCGCCATTAAAGGGTTAAATCAATCATTTAAAATAACTAATGAAAATTATTAATTACTGTTAAGAATAAGCCGATATTTAGTGTCAGTCTATCTTCGTTTGTATAATATATCTGTCCTTGTTTACGGTTTCATCGTTGTTATCTGCTTTTGGGTCAGTCAGTTATACCTGTGCCCTTGCGCATTATAGACGTGCTTAATAAACATTGTAATATTCATTTCAACCTGCTTGTTTTATTCTTTCTCATAATCCTTAACCGTTTATGGGCCCAGATCACATTTCCACTGCGTAAGGGATTATTAATATTGTTAAAAAATTATAAACTTCATAGCGTGTGTTTGTGATTCGGAACTTAATGTTCATTTCGCGAGTGCTGTGTTTAAGTAACACGACAATGACAATATGTTAAAGTGCTACGCATTACCGAAAGTCAAAAATCATTGGTTTTTAAAAGAAAGAAATATAAATTTATACGTATAGAAATTGTTTAGGCGACAGAGTCGAAACTGATTTTATGTTCGATATCTTTATGATAGGGAGGGGAGCCGTATTCCATTAACACGTGGTAATACTAGACAACTACCTTCTCTTATAAAAGGACTGTATACGCAGTTTAAATTGGGACGAGAAATGTAAACAATAAATACTAAATGATAATTTGTCATGTCATGAGTTAAATTATACCTGGGTTTTATTGTGATGGAAATGTACCTAGATTTGCTCAATAAAATTATTTCCTTACAACCTTATTAAATAAACAAACATATAATAATTTTTTATCTCTCAAAGCCCTTACTGTAATTAATTTTAAAAAAATTATTTTAGAAAATAACTATTTACAAAATAAAATCATAATTTTATAATTAACAATCTTAATTTTGGTAGATCACCTAGAATAGGTATTTAAGTTGTATTTAAATATAATTTTTAAAAAATACATTTATTGTAGCAATAATTAGAATTAATATTTCAGAATTCGAATCAAAAATTTATAATGTAATTCTAGAAATACTTCATGATAATAATTACGATGAAATAGTCTAGACAGTTATTCTTAAACTAGTATGAGGACTTGACTGCAACAATTAATGGAATTGACTATATTATTGGTATGATTAATTTTATTATAAATAAAGCATGTTTATAATTATATATTCATACAATATCATTATATAATTAAGTCACACACAATCGCGGGGTTAATTTTGCATGATTAACTAGGAAATTAAATCTAAATCTTGTATGGTTTAAATTTAAAGTTTCCAGCTCTGAAAAGATGCATATGTTTCTGTGCTATCTGATTACGAGCTTATAACTCGAAGTCTATTCATTTAACATTGAATTAACAGGTCTCAATAATTTCGACAAGCGACTAAGGAATGATTATTACCATTGTTTGAAGAATTACCACAATCAAAAATTGTGCTTGACCTTGGAGGAAACCCACGAAATATTACTGTTGTTGATATTCACAATGGATCCGATGACACTGTAGATCTTCACATGTCTGATAACAATAATCAGAGTGAATTAAGGCTTATTAGTAGTATGTATATTTAATCTTAATAATTTAATGTTGATTACCTTAAGTCTATGGCCATAATAAAATTAATTAATTAAAATAAAGCCTTGGGTAAAGGTTCAAAATTAATGTTTGAAATATAATTTTCAAAATTAATGTTTGGAAATAAAAAGGGTCAAAATTAAATTAAAAGATTCAAAATTTTGATAAGTTTAAAATTAATGTTTGACATAAAATTGATTCAAAATCTATGATTGAAAGAATGGTCAAGTACTAACCAAGTGTGACGTTTAGATACTGCTGACAATGAGAATCAACTTATCCAAGCACTGCAGAGACGAATCGAGCAATATGTGGTAAACGATAATCGTCTTTGGCAAATAAATCAACAACAGCAGACACAAATATCAAATTTAATAGAACAAAATATAAATTGCTCAATGGAGTTTACCGCTGTTCAATCACTTTTCAGTCAGTTCCTTGACCTTTAGGATTCCTTTTCCAAATCAAATCGAACCAGAGATAATAAAGAAATTCCATCTGATTCATTAAATCAAACAAAGGTTGTGAATGCTCCACATAATGAAAACAACCCAGAATTAATTCTTGTCCAATTAACATCCCGTACACATGATTTTGAAATTTCTGTTTCATCGAGTCACTTTATACTCTTCAATTTAATCCTAACAATGAAAAGGCAACTGAATTTTGTAGTCGATTTACTGATTTAGTCAGAACTTATAATAGTCTTCCCAATACTCACACTCTACCTGAGGAAGAAAAAGAGACGCATTTTACAATACAATTTGTAAAACTGTTCCTAACATAAAAAATTTAGACTTTCTACACAAAAGTGGCCAGGGTGATCGAATGTCATTTCAAAAACTAAACGATTTTCTTATCCAGGATGAAGCTGAGAAAAATGAGCCAAAAAATCATACGTCTACATCAGTAATGTTGGTCAATTCGGATCAAAAGAAAATCATCAAGCGATTTTGTAAAAATTGTCGACAAATTGGTCACGATAAGAGTGAATGCCCTCAAAAACGTAATCCTTAGTGTATTGCGTGTAGTAAATTTGGACATAAGGTTGCCACATGTTCAAACATCACTAGTAAAAATGATCTACACAACAGCCATTCAATGCGGGGTGGGAAGCCGAGAGGTTCTTGGGGACAGCGTGGATCATGGACACAGCGAGGGCGTGGATCATGATCACAGCGAGAATTCAATCATTCTCGTGGAAAATACTCAGGAATGCTAAAAAAACACAATGAAATAGATGGAGAATATGGCTTCAAAGAAGAGAGCAAAAATTTCAATTCAGCCAAGAGAGGTCGCACTGAAAATTATAGAGGCAAACGAGAAAAATCCGATCGTGGGGGTTCTAATAATTCGAGTAAGAATTCTCACTGTGAATCTTTGTTTATCGATAGGTATGAATGTTTTGCTGACAGAAAAACAAACCAAATTGATACTTCTAACTCGTTTGAAAAATTCGTAGCTGACTCAGGTGCTACAGAGCACTTAACGAACTTTAAATTAATATTTAAAAATATTGATGTGTCAGAAGAATGCAATATTAAATGTGCAAATAATAATCCCAATGCTAATTTAAAATCTCAGGGAAATGGTACAGTTAAAATCAAATTAAACAATAATGAAACTTATGAATTAAATAATGTAATTTGGGCAAAAAATTTAACAGTCAGTTTATTGTCTCTTCGAAAACTTGTGGAACAAGGACTTGAAGAATGCCTAAATAATAAAGTTATTGATATCTTAAACCCCATAACGTGAAAATCATTTTTAACTGGCATTTACAAAAATACATTCTGGGAAATTGAGTTAAAATTAACTGATAGTAATATGTACAAAAACAAAGATGTAAATTATATAAAAAAGCCTTCTTAACCACATCAGAAAATCCTAATCCTAATTCCCACAAATATTTTACAAGAAGTTCTAACAAATTAAATCACCTTGAAATAAATTCCCATAAATCTGATTCAGCTAATTTTCAAACTGATGCTTTAAATAGTTAAGAAAATTTAACATCAATGGAACAGAATAAAAATTTAGAACATAAAATTAAAATAATATAAATTTGGAACCTGAAATTACAAATTCCTCTGAAAATAAATCTACTGAACAAAGTAATTCACATCGTCGCATCATTGCAATAGAGGCTGGACCAGATTTTTTAAACTCAGTAAATAATAGAACAGTTCACGATATAAATACGTTACCTGATATTGAATTGTCAGTTAATGAAATCAAAGCATTAAATAATTCAATTTATGATAAAAAACAAATATTACTTTATTGTGGCATACGAGATTAGGACACGCATCGACAAATTATTTAAAACAAAAACAAAAGCTGTTTCCCCAACTAAAAGATATCAGATCAGCTGATTTTAATAAAGTTGTGGATAATTGTGAAGTATGTAAAATTGCGCAAATTAAAAGATTACCCTCTAAATCGGTATGACAAAGAGCTTTTAAACCTTTAGAAATATTCCATACCGACATAATGGGACCAATAAGTCCTGTATCTTACCAAAAAGGGTACAGATACATCGTCGTTGTAATAGACGATTATTACTCAAAAGCAGCAGTGTCATATCCGGTTAAAAATAAAAGCGATGCAGGATCTTTTGTTAAAATGTCGAGAAACATGCTCGGGAAGAATGAAAAGGTTTGTTACATGCGATGTGATCAAGTTAAAGAGTATATGGGTGATTAAATTTAAAATGTAATTTTCAACAACTACAAACGTTGACTTGGCGATGTTGAAATTTCTGGTTAAATTATTTTTTTTTTGGTTGACTAGCATGTATAATCCATGAAATTAATAGTAGTCAAGCACATAATAACAAATATTTTCATAAACAGACAGATATTTGGAGAAAAGACATATATTTTAACGAGGCACTTTTTCAGTATGTTTTCAGTAGAACAAACTAAAAATACAATCAGATTTTCTGATAAATCATTTTTTTCAATACCTAAAGTAAAATAAAATTTCAAATTTATCAGTAAAGTTTTTATTAAACAAATTATTTTTATCAACACGGTTTAGACGCTAAAGAAAAATTCAAAAAATTGTTCCGATTTCTTTCAATTTTGCCTCAAATTAAATTATTTTAGTTTAAATTGTGAAAACACTTGAATATTAAAAGCTAATGGTCAAATACGAATTATAAAATAATTTATATTAATTTTCACCGTAAATTATGTAGCTGTAAATCACAAGAAGACGTAAGCAAATTAGGGGACACCAGTGACACTCTGAAAGATGTCATTGAAAATTATTTTTAAATAATAAAAAAGACATGAACATATGAGTAAAAATATAGTTTTAAAACTGGAATAATTTAACGTAACATGTAGAAAATATAGGTTGATTTATAATCTTTGGGACCACCAAAAATATTTTTTTTGTCGAAATACTACAATAGTATATTTCTATGTATTTTTCCCCGCTGAATCCAAATCCGAATGAAAAATTATCGGATTGGCTCTTTTTTGAGTTAATTTTAAAAAACGACTCTAAAATTATTTATTTTCATTTCAAAATTGAAATACTACTTCTACTAGTAGTAGTACTATTGTAGTGTTTAGAACAAAAAACTTTTTTTGTGCCTGTGTATTTTAGGGGACACCAGTGACAGGGGACACCAGTGACTAATATTACGTACCATTTTGTCGCAGGGACACCAGTGACATTTGTGCTCGTTAAATTCAGTCTGCCAATCTGTCATGCATCGTATATTTTGTAGATAGGTTAGAACGTTGTAGTTTTTCTTCTCTAGGCTTCTAGACACATAGTGCTTTCTATTAACAGTCGATAAAGCAGTTTCCTACTCTTGTAAAATTAATTATTTAGCGCGAGATTCAAATTTTGTCATTTTCGTTTAAAAATATAAAATTTAAGGACACACGCTTTTGATTTTTTTTCAAGCACTATATTATTTATTTATATTCGACTAGTAGTTTGTCTTTAAATATAGAAGTTCTACTTTACGAAATAATTTTTTCGGTAATCAAAAACATGAAAAATAACCGTTTTTATTAGTAGACAAGATATGGTTTTATGTTCGCCTTCAATTTTGCTGCCAAATTTTTTCTGAGTGCTTTTGGTGGCTAAAAATTAAAATTTGAACAAAATAAATGATATATAAATTTAATGAACCAAAATATATTCGATATTTAAGTGCGGATTCGGATTTTCTCGTCAGGACAGCAAAATGACATTTTAAACTTAATCACCCATATAGGTGGTTATACTAAAGATGTCTTAAACAAAATGGGAGCTGAACTCCAACTCGCGTGTCCGGACACCCCCGCTCATAAGGGTGTCTGAACGATATAATCAAACTATTATATCAATTAAATTGAGAAGTTCCTCACGAATCCAATGAAACTAATACTCCTCCAATTGATATCACATCTATTAATTTATCACAAATCTTATACAATATAGATGACATCGATCATGAAGAACAATACGCTCTATTGGCTGAAATAAATAACGATCCCACAAGTTACCATGACGTAGTATCTGGGGCTGAGAGCAAATATTGGATTGAACCAATTGCTTCTGAATTAAAAGCAATAGAGGATAATAAAGTATGGAAATTGGTAGCTAGACCTGGACCTGATAAAGAAAGAAATCAACCGAATATAATTGATTCACGTTGGGTGTTTAAAAGCAAAATTAATGGAAAAAGAGTAAAAGTTCGCAAAGCTAGATTGGTCATACGAGGCTTCAAAGACTTAAATGAGTATGATTTAAAAGAGACCTACGCTCCAGTCTCAAGGTTACCATTGGTTAGAGCACTTTTATCTATAGCTGACGCATATAATCTCGAAATAAATCAATTGGACGTTAAAGCAGCCTTTTACATGGAAATCTTGATCAACTCATTTACATCGAAACTCCCGACGGACTCTTTCCTCATGGAGAAAAACCTAAAAATCTAGTTTGCAAACTTGAAAAAGCTATTTTATGGTAGTTTTTTAATAATTAAGATATTTAAAAAGAATTATTGTTAGAAATAGAAAAATTTAAAGGTTTCTTATTAGAATTCGTGGTAAATAAGTTTCTCTTTGTTTTCAAACATATTTTAGTTTTTAAAAAAAGTATAATTTACTTCAAGGAATCTAAATTTTATTTAAAGCCGAGTGTTATTAAAAATGTTCCGAGCAAAAAATACTCTAAGCGAAGCAACTTTTATTATGTTGTTATTATATTATTTATTATACTTTTATTTTTATTTTTTACTCGAAAAAGCATTTGCTATGGAACATAATTTCAGTCACACGCATATATCTCTTCTCCATATAGAACGTAACATTACAGTAATATGCGGTAATATTACTGTACCATTACTTTAATCTTACACGCTTTAAGAAAAATTTAAAAACAGTTCTATTTCTAATGATACAATAAATAAAGAATTCTTATTTATTTATTAAATATATATTTGAAAGTTATTTTTATTTACTTTACATGCTCGTGTAATATAACACTAAAATTTTAAATTAATTTTGCTTTGAAAAATTAACTGTAAGATTACAGTAAATTTATACTAAAGTACTACAGTAATAGTACTGTAACGATAATAATAATAATAATAATAATAATCTCCGCCGCTGGTTGTCCATCCGAGCATCGGTGATGTCCTTGACGTGCTGGGAGAAGCGGATGATTATCCTCTCCAGGTCGCGGCTGCCGTCTTTGATGGCATGGGGTGCTGGGTCTGGATGCATATCCTTAGGCAGACACTACTGCCATTCTTGATGGCGTTGGTGCTTGTTAGCACATGAAAGACAGGAAATCTTTCTGCAAAATAAGGAGCGGGTGGACTTGCAGGACCAGAATGGCGATTTCCGTAAAGACATTATTCGCAAAGAAGCGCGAAAACTACTTGTTGAGAGATAGCAAGAGAGATGGGATGAGGATTCCAAGGGAAGGTGGACGTACCACCTAATTCCCCACCTCGCTACCTGGCTCAAAAGAAAACACGGCGAAGTAGGCTACTACATGGGACAGGCATTGTCTGGACATGGTTGCTTTGGACAGTACCTTATTAGGTTTAAAATTAGAAGAGAGGCCAAAGTGTGTATTGCGACGCAGCGATTGACGACGCAGAACACACTCTCTTCACCTGCGGGCACTGGAACACAAAAAGACAGGCCATGTTTGAGGTTGGTAACGAAAGAAATGACAATTTCTGACGGCAGTACCGCAATTGGGGATTTGTCTCAGCTTAAGGGTGTGGTTTTTAGTGGGCCAGCCAGAACAAGAGCGGCAACCCCACATAACCGTAAAGTACGGAGTTTACGGTATCTGTTTCGCAGATTTTCCACATTCACAAAATAATAATAATATTAATCTCTGCCGCTGGTTGTCCGACTCGACTCCGGTCGAGTCCAGTCCGTCCGTGTATTCCGGGACCGGCTAAGCGGTGGTTGGGCCTCAGGGAACTGGGGTAGGATACATTCGAGGGTATACCCGTTCCTAACTATACCGACCCACCCCTCCACAGAGGATGCGCTGGTTAAACTATTACATGGAGAATGAAATTGCGAAAAATGCCGAAAACGAGAAAATAGAAACTGTAGAAGCGGAATCTCTTAAAATAGTGGCTGAAAATGATTCAGTGACACTTGATAAGGAGAAGCACCAAAAGGAGTTGAGTACCCAAAGCCAAGGTTATCCTTCTGCCCCACCGTGGGCCGTTGGTGGGGAAATAATGCTTGGCATCATGGCAGAGCAGAGATCCAGGTTGTCTCGGAAAAGGAGAAAAATAAGAATAAGAAAAAAGTTAAAAAGGAGCAGGCAACTAGAAAGGAATCAAGTAGCTCAGGAAAGAAGAAAAGGAACACTGACGCAATCATGGTTTCGATGGAAGACAGAAATCATAGATGAGCTTTTTAAAACTGTCAACGAAGGAATTCCACTGCACAACTTGTGAGGATAATGGGAAAAAGTAGACCAATCACTCTCCTGGAAGTGGGTTCTGCCCTGTCTATAGAGAGGAGTTAAAGAGGTTGCAACAGAAGAGGTAAGATTTTTTCAGGTCAACCTTAGGAAAGGAAGTGTTGCTCAAAATCTCCTAATGCAGTCTGCCAGAAAGAGAGGTGTGGATATACTGCTCATTAGTAAGCAGTATAAGAAGTATTCTCGAACTGGTTTCAGGACTCATCAGGTACACTACCGTCCGAAATTGTGCGAACGCTAACATCTCGAGCTATTAAAAAACACACCCGCACAGAAACAGTGATAACTCGGTTAAAAATGAAGCTAGATGCTTTTTTTAAATTGCATTGGAAAGCTTATTAAATTTCCAATGAAATCCTACTATGTTAAGTTGTATTGCATAAATAGGAAGCGAGATATCATGTTATAAAGACAAAAAAATAATTATATTTTTTTCGGAATTTCTTACTCTGACTTTGACTCCCGGCACAGTTTAGCAAAGTTTATGAAAAAAATTGTTACTTTTACAGACAATTCCTTGTAACCTAAGCTTTAAATAGAGACCAAGAACAGCAAAAAATATTTACGGGTTCGCGAGATATTAAAAAAAGAGTCGGACCGTGCAAAGCAGAATTTTCAATCATCGATTTCTCTAATTCGCCGTTGAGTCAATTACTTGTCTGTGAAAAAAGTGTCGAAAATTAATTTTACCAAGTACATTCTTACTGAGATCCTTTTTTTGATTTAATTTATTATATATCGATATTTAGAAAGTGGATCCCAGTAAGAATGTACTTGGTAAAATTAATTTTCGACACTTTTTTCATAGACAAGTAATTGACTCAACGGCGAATTAGAGAAATCGATGATTGAAAATTCTGCTTTGCACGGTCCTACTATTTTTTTAATATCTCGCGAACCCGTAAATATTTTTTGCTGTTCTTGGTCTCTATTTAAAGCTTAGGTTACAAGGAATTGTCTGTAAAAGTAACAATTTTTTTCATAAACTTTGCTAAACTGTGCCGGGAGTCAAAGTCAGAGTAAGAAATTCCGAAAAAAATATAATTATTTTTTTGTCTTTATAACATGATATCTCGCTTCCTATTTATGCAATACAACTTAACATAGTAGGATTTCATTGGAAATTTAATAAGCTTTCCAATGCAATTTAAAAAAAGCATCTAGCTTCATTTTTAACCGAGTTATCACTGTTTCTGTGCGGGTGTGTTTTTTAATAGCTCGAGATGTTAGCGTTCGCACAATTTCGGACGGTAGTGTAAGTCGGCAATAATGATATGCAATCCGGACGTCATCAACGGTTCATTCCAGGGTACAGACAAAGGGTTTGTTTGGGTGGAGATGGCTGGTATTCGCATATACAGCTGTTACTTCTCGCCCAACGACCCACTTAGAAAATTCGACAACGAGATTCGCTCACTTGAAGAAAGACGGGAGTGGTTTTTAGTGGGTCGACCACAACAAGAGCGGTCATCCCCACATAACCTCGGAATTCATTACTCAGGTATCTTAAGTCGCAGATTTTCCACTTCCGACTACAAAAAAATAGTAATAATAATTTTTTTCACGGGGGAGAAAAGGAAACGCATTTACACATGTCCAGGAAGATCCCACTTACCTGGGGTATGTCGGACTCGCACAAAATGCAAGGAAAAAAAACCTCACATACCTGCTCTTTACGGCAGTCACAATACCGACTAAAACCTCTTCTTGTTTCCCCTGGGTTTCGAACCTTCTATCCACCTATGGAACTACCTTTCCACTTCAGACTTCGCAGATGGATGGTCCCATTTAGTCGCTGGCGCGACTCTTCCGTGCCGCTCTTCTTCTGGATATTATTTCCTCCTTGTTCTTGACAGGGTCTTCTTAGCTTCCTTTAAGGCAGTCCTGTAGAGATTTGCTCCAGGGCATCTAAAACGTCTTCCTTTTCAGTAAAGGCGTCCTATCGCGGATTTCCAGCGTAGTATGCCGGACTGTCATCTGCACCCACGGCCGAAAACATGGCTTCCCTGAGTTCATACCAGTGCCCGCAGAAAAAGAACGTGTGCTCCGCGTCGTCAATGTGCACCGCTTTGTCGTCGTTTCCCGAACCGTTGCAGTACACACATTTCGCGTCTACGTCTATTTTGAACCGACAAAAATACTGGCCAAAACAACCATGACCCGACAAAGCATTCAGTGGCTTTGAGCGTTCAGATGTTAATATGTTGGCCAAAACTTAAGCTTTTGTCCAACCACACTCCCAGGTACTTAAGCGTATTTCCCCATGCAACTTCAGATCCTCCTATCTCGATTTTTGGCGTTTCATAACCTCTCCTGTCCGTGAGGAGCAAAGCCTTGGTCTTCTTAAAGGCCATTTGCAGGCCTTTTCGATATAACCAAATTTCGCCCGCCGCAGACTATCGTCAAGTTTTATTTTCAAAAGTTCTAGACACTCGTCATTAAATACCAACAGCACGTCATCCGCGAACCCGGACATTGACGTATCTTCAGGTAAGTCCAACCTCAGAAAATCGTCATACATAACGTTCCAAATAGTTGGACCCACCCTTGATCATTGGGGAGCTCCGCAAGTCATTTCCTGTTTGATATGCCATGCATCGCTCTCATACACAACCCATCTGTCGCTAAGATAGTTTTCTATCATTCACAGCAAACACGTCGGTACCCCTTTACGTCTCATTGACTCTACACAATAAGGACGTCGAGAAGTAGTTCTGGATACACATCGACAAGCTGCTTGAGGATTTCGTTTGGTATTCCGTCCTTCCTTGGAGCTTTGCCACCTGTTTAAGCTCTTCAAGAGTGAAGAGCTCGTCTTTCCGGACCACACCAGAGGTATAGTTCTCCCTGGGGCCCGATTCCGCATGGGGAAACAGCGCCTTTATAATTTTTCGGAGCCAGATCGGATTGTCAAGACCAGGAATTTTTTGCCTCAATACTAATTTCTTAGTAACGACTTTATAGGCTAAACCCCATGGGTCCTTTTCCGCTGCTCCGATCAGGGCCTTCCAACACGATTTTTTGCTACCCCTCACAGCCCGCTTAAAGAGATGCCTGGCTTTATGCCACTCTTCTTGCAGATGAAGGTCTCCCTTAGAGTGGGTGTATTTTCTTCTTGCTGCATTGCATTCTTTTCTAAGGCGGGCTAGTTCGTCGTTCCACCAGTACAGAGCTCCCTTCCTAGTTATTATTTGTTGTTGTCGGCGAGACATCGAGTAATTGCTCACGTATAGCTCGGGCATCAGCTAGAGACTCTACCAACTTCTCCCAATTTAGCCGTCTGAACTTCCAAGAGGGTCTCTTTTGGCCAACATGCAGGCTTTTGTACCCTCTCCGATTTTCCTCAGCGACTATAAACTATGTACTGGTGGTCGCTCATAGTCGTCTCCCCCAGTACCTCCTACCCCCTCACTCTGCGGGCAACCCGAGGTGACGCAATTGTCAAATCAATGATAGACCCTGTTACCCCGCGTCTAAACGTGAACTCTCGACCCCGGTTCATCACCACTAGATCGTTTGCTGCAACCATATCCGATAGCAAGATTTCCCTCCTGTCTAAACGAGCCTCTCCCCATTCCGGCGACTTAATATTGAAGTCTCCCGCAATGAGGACATCTCCGCCGAAAGCCTTGATGTTCTCGTCAAGAGCCTGAATCTCGGCATCGAATTTTTTAATAGGATCGTTTGGAGAAAAGTAGCAGCTGTACACGCGTACCCCCGCCACATCCACTCAAATGAACCCCATGTCAGTCCCCAGAAAGTCACCAATGGCGATGTCCGAATTACAGACTTGGATACCTGATCTCCTTGATGCATCCTCAAACCATACAGTGGAGTCCGGCTTCCTATACTGCTCACTGAAAAGCAGTATATCAGCACTCCTCTCTCTGGCAGTCTGCATCAAGAGATCTTGCGCGACACGTCCCTTCCTGAGATTTATCTGGAGAAACCTAAGCTCTGGACTTCAAATCTACCAGCATCTTCCAGTATACCGGACAGGTCCTGCTCCCTGAAGAGTGCTTTGTGTCCTCCAACCCACGATCAGAACAATCAATGCACCTGGCTTCGCCTGTGCATTGACCCTTCTTGTGGTCAGGACTGCCACACCTCCAGCAAGCCGCTTTTCTGTCCGGTCCTCTGCATCCTCCAGCCAGATGTCCGTAGCAGAGGCATCTAAAGCAGCTCTCTACTTCCACCCTGGCATGGACTCTGCAGCTGACCCATCCGATCTTAACCCGCTTAGCCTTCAACAGCGATCCCCCCCCCGTTTCCGGAAGCCGCAGAATCGCCATTTTCGAATTTCCATAGAGAGTAAAGATTTGGCATGGAACTTCTAAGCCAGGCCTGGCCAATGCATTCCGGACCGCCTCTATCACTTCCTCTTTGACTATGGTCTCGTTGAGGTCCATAATTTCTATCGACCTCGTCGAGACAACAGTCCCTCACAGACAGTATCTACGTTTGCGTTTCTTCAGGCCTGACCGCTGCCTTCATTGTTTTTCATGTATCCGGGTCTTTCGTGGATATCACTATCGCATCGGTCGTCCTCTCTTTTCTTTTGCGGGGGGTCGACTAGTCTCTCTGTTCGACTACCTCTCTTTTTCTTCCTCCTTTTTCTCTATATTCTTTTTATTTTTTTTTCTTGATCTCTCTCCAATTTTCATTCTCCTGTAGAGTGTTCAATTTTTCTTTTGTTTCATCAACGGCTTGCTTTCCCCTGGGAGGCATAAGAGGTTGCCCCCTCTACCTCCATCATCTCACTAGCACTTGTAGTCCTAAATGATTCATCGGCCAAGCGGGCCACTGATGAATCACTGCAGTCGCGGGATCTCGACAGTTTCGGGCCTGCTTGCGCACGCTTAGCCGCCACCACTGAGGCTTCCGAATTCCCCTGATGGGTAACTTTTATTTCTTTCATTGTGCTATCCATAATGGTTCTAAAATTTGTGTATTTACTTTTGGGGTTCCTTCCCTCAGCATGTGAATATGTAATATGTGTTATGTGTACTGGGAGATCTTTGCAATGTACTGCTTTTTGCAGGGTGCACAGTGATCTCGTGTGTGTTCTGTGTCCTTGTGTGTAACTCACATGCGTGTATGAAAAACAAATTGTATATCTGTGTCTTGTCTTTTGGAGTAACTTATAAAGGAAGGACTGCTCAGGTTGACATTTCTTATCGACCACAGAACAAAAACCTGGCGCTCCACCCGTCCGAGATTCCTACAATTCTTTTCCTACGAGTTGGATGACCAGCGTCCCAAGTCCAGAAGAAAGAACAAACGATCATACCTTTCTAAGGTTGCTGGAACCACAAGGGCAACGGGGAATTACCCGCGCAAGCAGTCATCGCCTCCGTTTGGGAATCGAGTAAAACTCAAGATTCTCTGCACAGATTAGTAAATCTATCCTCATCAGTACTAAGAAATGCAGAAGCAAGGAAAGGCAAAGTTATCAAGAATTGTATCGGCCCAGTTTTTGGTTTAAGGTAATTGCAGTAGTTTTAAAAAACTTTTTTTTAATTATTTAAATTAAATAAATACATGTGTCTGGGATTGTATATGTGTGAGTATACATGTGTATGTATTGAGTGTATATGAGTACGGATTTGTAAGAGAATCCAACCAATTTTTAAAATTTTTGTCCTCCATGTTAGATCCGCCATTTTTAATTTTTGAAAAATAATATCAGATTCGTAATTTGCGATCCCGAAAACCCCCGAGTAAACATTTTTAAGATAAAGTTCAAAAAAATTTGTATTAATCATCAAATTTCAAATTTTTAAAAAATTTTGAGTTTTTAGGCACCATTTTGAAAAATCAAATGTTTAAATTCAGAATGTTAATATATTATTTGCAAGTATAACAATCGAGTGCCCGATTTATGGTAATCTTAGCTGTCAAAATTTTTTTTTACTATAAAATTTAAGAATTTATAATAAAAAACCTTAAAAAATTGTGCAATTTTTTAATTATATGCAAAAAATTATTGTTAAGCAATTTTGCTTCCTCGTGAGGAAGCTTTGTAGTCGTTTAATTTATAAAATTTTTAAAAATGCTTTAAATAAATTTTCTTCTATATAGGACTATGTTATTTAAGACCCTGAACAATTGTCCGGATGTATGTATGTATGTGTGTATGTGTGAGTGTGTGTGTGTGTGTGTGGATCCCGTTTTTTGTGAACACGATAACTCGAAGAGGTTTCAACGAATTTGGCTAAAAATTGCTAGGCATATTTATTATAAAAATATCTCGAAATGGATTGATGGACATTAAAAAATCTATTAAATTTTTTTTTACTTTTTTCAGAAAAAAAATTTTTCGAATTTTTTTTTAAAACTTAATATTAAAGTTAATATATAATAAAATCTTATTTTTGGCATCAAGACGAATCGATTGGTATATATAAAGTATAAATTGTATGAGAGTTTATAGAGTTAATGACAATTAAAGCAGAAAAATTACCTTTTTTATCAAACATTCAGTTTTTTCATCAAAATTATATTCCAATACAATAAAAATTTACTCATTTTTTCAATACTCTTCTCCCTTACATTAAAACGGATCGATTGGTATATATAAAGTATATATTGTATTTAAATTTATAGAATTAAACATTAAACACAATTATTAAAACCAAAAATTCGCACTTTTATTAGAAATTTATTTCCTTCTTAAAGATCATGTTGCCTTATAATACAATGTTACTTTTGACTTAAAAACAAACTAAAAATCTTTATTTTATCAAGACGAATCGATTGATGTATAAAAAGAATATGTTTTATTAGCATTAATTCACTTTATTATTAAAAATGTTTTCTGTTTTTTAAAATTCTGTTTTAAATTCTATTTTTTTAGGACATCAATATGGAATATTTTTTAAAAAAACTTATGATTAATGCTTCCTCCACGAGGAAGCAAATTTTTTGCTTATCGTAAAGAGGAAGCAAAATGTTCATGTAATGAACATCTTAATTCACAACTTGTTTTATTAATTTTCTAATATCATATTCGGATAGAGGACACTTTAATGCAAAAAAAATTATTTGTCAAACAGGAAATAATAAGTTTCTTAGAAAATATTTAAGTTTGAAGTCAGACTGAAAATTCAGTGCATTCAGGCGTTAATGGGTTAAGTGTATTTATTAGATTTTCAAGTTTAGATTGGTTCTGTAATTAAGAAATAATAATAATAATTGTTTGTTAATTCTAGAAATAACGCAAACCTATGAAGTAAACATAACTGAGCATAAGGGAAATCGAACCTACGATCTACGGACTTATAGACTAAAGCTCTAACCACTATGCTAACATGTGTGTTAATATTTTTTAATATCTTAGTATATCAGTTAAATAAAGAATTACTGAATGAAAGATGTGAAAAATATTATTCAATATGATTTAATAATTTTTTATATACATAATTAGAAAATCATGTTTAATTATTATTAGTAAATTGAATAAAAATAAGAAATAAATTATTGAGATTGGCTTCGAACTGGGAAACACCAAACTTGAAACACGACTATAAGTTATTATTTTAATTAGATTAATTATATATATATTATTAATTCAGAACTTTACATTAAATTTATATATCCATGGAACATATTATTTATAAATATTGATATAATCAACTACAATTTTCAACCCTGGCGAATTAGATTAGGGTATGTCTACTCTACCCAGGTGAGAACTGACAGAGAATTCAGGCTTTATGAAGCTTGAGTGAGGCTTGATCAGGATTGATTGAGACTGTGTAAGACGACCGATGCGAGGTTATGATATTCAATATAAATATTTATAAATTATTTAATATTACAATATTTTTTATGGTAATTTTTTTAATAAAATTATATATTATTTTGGTAATTATGCAGAATCGTGACTTCTGCCAATTTTGAAGATAAATGATTAATTTCATTTAGAAAAGCTTTAATTTTACTTAAGCTGCGGTGACACCTCTGCAGGCTGCCTGCCTGCGCAGACAGGAGCAACGAGAGTAAGGGAGAAGTTTGAAGTCACTGACTCTCTTACTCTTGTACGTTACCATGACAACCTGCAGGCAGGCAGGCTGCCTGCAGAGGTGTGACCGCAGCCTTATAGAACGCCAGGGCTGGGAAACAAAATTTTTTTTTACGTTTTACTTGGTAAATATTAAAATTTTTTTTTAATGTTCTACATAAAAGTTGTAGATCTAGTCAAGATACCCACTTTATGTTTCATGCACTTTTTTCATAAATTGAGTATTTTTCGAGATAAACACAAAAAAGGAAAATAATCATAGAAACGTAATATAATAGAAGGGCATTTCATGCATTTGAAAACTTGTGATTATTACTTTTAGGAAATTACTTCTTCCTAGAATTATTACTTTCTAGATGGTACTAGAAGCTATCTAACTTAATTCTTTAATTGCTCTCTCTCTCTCTGAGTTTCATTGGAATCGGAGAGGTTTTTTTAAAAAATGGTTTCGTATCATCAACTTCTAATTTATGTTCGTATACAGAAATTCTACCCGGCTTTTTCGAAAATACATTTTTATAACGCGAAATAAGCTTGAAAAATATTTCTTTTTCGTTTTGATTTAACAACGTGCATTCATGAATTTTTACTTTTATTTCTTTTTCAGATAAATCGAATTCAAATTGTGTGTCATCGTAGGTTTTTGTATTTATAATTTCATTAATTACCTCAGGACTACCTTTATGAAATTCTATTCCACTTAATTGATTAATTATTACTTTATTGATATCATTTTTTTAATTATTATTTTCAATTGTAATTTCTTTTTCGAAATTTTTTTCAATTGCTAAATTAGTTTCGAATTTAGTTTCAAATTCATTATTATTTTTTTTATTATTTTAATTTTATTTATGCTTTCATTGAGCATTTTCATAGTTAAAATTTCTTCACCCCTCATTACTTGAATGATACCTTTCTTAAAATCAATGTTTGTTTTTAAAACATTTAACATATCAGCCCCAATTATGCAATTACAATTTAATTTTGGTACAATTATAAATACATATTGACCTTCATAGCCACACATTTTGAATTCTGCTAGAATTTGTAATTTTATTTTAATTGGACGTGCTTCGGTTGCAGCTACAATACTCATACCTACAATTGGTAATTTTTCACATTTTTCAAATTTTTCTATATTTTCCTCATAAAAAATTTTCAGAAATGC
The DNA here is from genome assembly GCA_032872475.1 of Leptopilina myrica (nomen nudum). NCBI lineage: Eukaryota > Metazoa > Arthropoda > Insecta > Hymenoptera > Figitidae > Leptopilina > Leptopilina myrica (nomen nudum). The sequence continues at coordinate 33,520,417 of CM065459.1, read as the reverse complement.
ATGTTATTTGACTTCCTGTATCAATTAATGCTTTTACTTTTTTATTTACAATTTCAAATTCTATTACAGGACATTTTCCTAAATGATCATGAACATCTATTATTTATTTTTCTAACAATTCTTCTCGCAAATCAGATGGAATAATTTCTTTATTTTTATTAATTAATGTTATTGACCTTGGATTTGTATTAAGCGAACTTGTATTTACAAACCCGAGGTTTGCTAGTTTTCCGAAGTCGTAGAAGGTTCACAATAATCTTCGTTATTACTAGATTTTATTTTTTTACATTTTTTTGTTGCATTAATTCTGGCTTGTTGAGAACTTTCATTATTTGGCTAATTTACATTTGATGGTTTTCCATCCTCTTGTTTTACATCATATGAGACATATCTTGAATTCTCAACATAACCATTATTATAATATTGACGTTGATTTGAGTTGTTCTGAGAATTATATTGTCGCGGATTATTACTAGAATTATCGGAAAATCTATTTTTATCAAAATTGTTATCACGGTAATTTTTATTTTGGAAATTTTCATTTCTGTTTTCTTGTTTATTAAATTTATATAATCTTCAACTTCAATACTTCCGAAATATTTCGGTAATGGATATTTTCTAACCCATGAATTTTTACATGTATTATTACTAGTTTTTAATCGATTTATTCTTTGTTCAAATAACTCTTGATTTTCTTGAATTTGTTTAATTTCAAGCTCATTATCCATTACACTTATAGTATTCTCTTCAGTATGCAAATGTAAATTATTTAATTTACTGTCCATTTGACCTATTTTTCCAGTAACCTCATCCAATGTCTCTTCTACATTAAGTTTTAAGTTTTCATATTGTCTTTTATTAATTTCCACACTTGTGTCAATTTTTTAACTCAATTTAATTTTTAATTGTTTAATTTCTCTTTCATTCTGTTCAATTTTTTGTCTAATTTTAGATCCATCTGCTGTACATTTACTAAAATTTTCTTTTTGTTGTAAAGCAACTTTACCTAAACCTTTTTTAACTTTTTTAACTTGTAATCCAAAATCACTCATGAATTCATCAAAATATCGTTCAGTTTTATTCAATATTTCCCGTTCTTCTTCATTTAAATCTAATTCTTCATCACTTTCATCATTTTTTTAAATAATTGTTTCTTCATCATCAAAAATATCAATAAATACCCAATCTTTATGTTTTTTAATTTTATTCTCTTTTGACTTTTTATTTGCATTTGTTTTATTTTCGTTTGAATTTTCCCCATCTGAACGAAGTTTTAAATTTTCCTGCGCATTTGTATCTTTATTCTGTTTATCTTCCATTTTAATTGAAATTATCTTAACATTCTTTGCCCAGCGGAGCACCCCATCTCTCCATTTTTGTTTTCATTAAAAAAGTATAAAACCTTTTGGAAAAATTAGCTTAAAGTGTCTACTTTTGTATGCCGTTGGGCGATTTTAAAAATCCAAGATGGCGGCTGAGATATAGAGCTTACAGTCGAGAAAATACAAGAATTGCTTACATTAAAGGCCCATAAATAGTTAGTAATTGCTCTTATCTATTCAAAATAAACTTGCAAGAGGCATTTCGAAGTCGCAGAATAAGAATCATAAGTTAGATTCCTAAAATTCAAAATGGCGGATCCAATATGGCGGCAAATGTGTTAAATTATCTCCGATTTGCTTTAAATTTGTTTCTCGGGGTTTTTTGGGGTCGCTGATTAAGAATCTTACGTTAGATTTACAAAATTCAAAATGGAGGATTCAATATGGCGGAATAAAATTTAAAAATATCCTCCGTTTTGCTTTAAATTTGTTTCTTGAAACTTTTTGGGGTCTTATGGCAGCATCAATTTAAAAATATCCTTCGATTTACTTAAATCTTGTTATTAGGGGGTTAATTTATATTACGTGCTCTGAAAACGAAAACGAACAATAAATAACTTTGTTTGGTTAATAATTCTTTAAAGTGCTTTGAGTTTCTGCATTTATTGTTATTTCTTTAACGTATTTATTTTTAGAAATAAGTTTAGTTGTTTAATGTAAATGTAATAAATTATTTTTTAATAATTATTAAAAATACTGCCTGGTAAAAAAAATTCTCGTTTCCAAGTAAATCGAAGGATATTTTTAAATTGATGCTGCCATAAGACCCCAAAAAGTTTCGAGAAACAAATTTAAAGCAAATCGGAGGATATTTTTAAATTTTATTCTGCCATATTGAATCCGCCATTTTGAATTTTGTAAATCAAACGTGAGATTTTTAATCAGCGACCCCAAAAACCCCCGAGAAACATTAAAAGCAAATCAGAGATAATTTAACACTTTTGCCGCCATATTGGATCCGCCTTTTTGAATTTTAGGAATCTAACTTATGATTCTTATTCTGCGACCTCGAAATGCCTCTTGCAAGTTTATTTTGAATAGATAAGAGCAATTACTAACTATTTATGGGCTTTTAATGAAAGCAATTCTTGTATTTTCTCGACTGTGAGCTCTATATCTCAGCCGCCATCTTGGATTTTTAAAATCGCCCAACGGCATACAAAAGTAGACACTTTAAGCAAATTTTTCCAAAAGGTTTTATATTTTTTAAATGAAAACAAAAATGGAGAGATGGGGTATAAAAGCCCACTGCACGGTAAACTTCTGAAAATCCACGTGTTTCAAACATGAGAAATATCTTATAAAGGTGTATTAAACATTTCTCATTCTTATGTAATGTGAATAGAATGAATGTCTTTGTTTAAATTTAAAGAGACATTGTTTTCAAAATTTAAAGATCCTCTAACAATGAGGCACGCGTCAAACTGTATCAACTGATAAGATTATATTTTGACAATACATTAAATTTATGAATGAATTAAAATGATCTTATTTTCCCTTTAATTTAATATTATATTTTCTTTTATGGAAAATTTGTTGCTTTGTTACTAAATTAGAGGAAATTGTTCCAATAATTATTTAGTAATGCAGCTTTTTATTGTTTCTAAATTATCCACTACTAAATTAATAAATTTTTTTATCTTTCTTTCGTAGGATAATTGTTCAAAAATATAATTAATAACAAATTAGAAATTAAATAATAATTAAAATTTATTATTTATTTAATCTTTTCATATGATACAATTTTGTTAATTTATAAAATAATTTTGTAGATTCGGTTTGCAATGTCTACATAAACTGACCCAATATATAAAATAATAATAAAAAAAATTATAATAAAAGTCATTCACCTTGGGTTCATATATGACTTTTCACGCTAGAATTTTTCGGTTAGATTGTTCGTTTAGATATTCTATAAACAAAATTTAAATAAAAGTTTAGTATTTAATTCTTACAAATCCTACCTAATAACAAGGTCAAGTTTTCCACTAAACCCTAATTTAACTATTCTATTAATAAATAAATATTCTCTAAAATTATAATTTTTTTCTAAATTTTGATTCATTTTAGATATGATAAAATTATAATATCAAAAAATGATCAAAATTTATTTAATTTATATAATAAAATCTATTTATTTCTCTGAAAAGTTAACTTAATAATTAATTTAAGTAAATTAATTATTTCCTATTATAAATAATATTTTTGGTGGGTTAGGTTTAATATTTATTGAATCTTTCAAACTACCACATCGATATAGCCTATTACTATATGAATGCAGCTCAAAAGAATATTCAATAAACTTACGATTTCCTTTGTTACCCCTTAAGGAGTCAAAACTGAGGTTAAAAGTTAAAAAGAATTTAACGAGTTCCTCAAATTTATCATCCAGGGCTTGACTTTGAAGATTATTTTTGAATTAACAAGTTATAAGTTTGTAATGATCTTAATTTTATTGCCAAAGGATTTGCTCGCCGGATGGAGTCCGGGTTAAAATATAAATTATCTTTTATCAAATTAATTAATAAAATGGCGTAAAGCGCCATTACAAAATTTTAAACAAGTTAGTTAGTCAATTTAGTGATATCGATAGGAAGGGTAAAGTCAGTAACAAAGCAAAGTTTTAAACCTTCGTAAGAAAATATATTCAAAATAAATAAAGAAATATTACAAAAAAATAATTATGTACGAAGATGAATTTAAAATTAACCAAAGAAAATTAACAATACATAATAAAAAATAAATGACTCGATATAATGCAAAAATAATATAAAAGAAATCAATCAAAACCTAATCTAACTAATAATAACTCAGAAAATAACTAAACTAACTAAAATAGAATAGAAAGAAAATAAGTGAATTCCCAAAATGACAAATTCCTATCAGAGACCGACGTTCATTTTACGCGAGGGTAGACTCTAGAAACTACCCCTAAATACCGGTACGGACGATAACTAGGGGTCGTGCACGCTAGGTCGATTTAGCAAAATCGAAAAGACTAGATACCGCGATTCTCACGGTATTCATGCCCGACACGATAAATAGTTGCGTATAAGAGAGAGAGAGAGAGAGAGAGGGAGAGAGAGAGAGAGAGAGAGAGAGAGAGAGAGATAAGGGTAGAAATACAAGCTTCATCTTCCCCCAAGTTGTACCTTGGGGTATAATTTTTTAACCATTTTAATTTTGACTATTGAAATACCATTTCAAATCTTCACTCACGAATGTTGACCGAGTCTTAAATCGAGCATGGGACGAACATTGGTGTCCCATGCAGAGCCAATATTAAGTGACAATGATACACTGAAAGAAAATGTATATTAAATTTTGTAAAAGTACGTTGCAATTTGGGGAAAAAGTGTAACAAACCGAAATTTTGATATAAAAAATACCAAACTTTAAAAAAAATTATGTGGAATTTCGTAAATGTATTTTGAAATTGAATTAAAATTCTTGATATGTAATATAATTATACTAAATTCCACATTTTTTTTTAAAGTTTAGTATGTTTTATATCAAAATTGCTTCTATTTAATAAAATATTATAAAATAAACTATTCGAAATTGTTTAAAGGTGGCATTAAAATTGCCTTCTCATTGAATTTTACTCCAACAAGAAAGTTATTTTGTTTAAAAATAGATATAGTTTATTTTGCATAAAATAATTATGAAATTTACAAGTTTTTACAACTAAAAAGAATACATGTTTAATCAAAGAAGATTTTTAAGCTAATGAGTAATCAAAAAGATATATTTTCTTTGTCTCAGAGTTTCGACTGTAGCGAGAGCTTTTTTGTCGCAGAAGGGATAAACTAAACAAAATGCTATTGGAGCAATGATGGTTCTTTGTGAGTCCAAAGTGGGGATCATTATCAGATTTTTATGAAAATAAAACTTAAGATATATTGATACGTAATATTTTGGAGAAAGAAGTGTATAATAAACATTTGACAAAAGTTATTTAGATGAAATAAAGAAATATAATAATTTCGAAATAAAATCGTTATTAATATGTAATATAAAATAAGCATTATAATAATATGTAATATAATTTGACTTTATGGTACTAAAAAATTAAAATCTTTGTTTATAATTAACGTGTGTGATGGTCCTGGTATAAAGAAATAAATAATAAACAAATAATTTATTTCTTTTACTTCTCTGGTTGATGTCCGTAGACTCAACAGAGATATTTTAATTTAAACTTGTCGTAACAAGGGTACAAATAGGACTAACTCCTGGGCTCTTTCCTAAAGTAGTCTCTACCTCCAAAATTGAAAGGTGGGAGGGATCTCTTTTCCGTTAGTTTTTTACAAGTTAGAAGTACTCATTCCATACATTCTTCACACCCCTAACGCTAGAAAGTTCTTACTCCTGAAAGAACATATTTCTTACGTCGAAGTTTAAACTAAACCTCCTTCGACTTCCGAATTAGTATTAACATGTTTTAGGGGCGCTGTTGGTACATACGTAACAATTTGCGGCGTGAGATTATTGGTAATATAACTTGTTGGACAAAAAACTTTTATACAGAACTTAGGGAAACATTTACTACATAAATCGCATAACCCACATTTATATATTGGAAAGGAAGTTATTATGAATATTGCTATATAACCTAAGTAGCTAAATGTACTTTGCGCTTTTTCAGTCCAAGATTTCGTTCGTCTACTTGTTTTAATTTTATTTAAAGAATTTTCTATTTCTTCTATGGTTCTACTAGATTCATGTAAATTATCGAGATTTATTATTTTCTTAAAGGTATCAATTGATCGTTTAAAAGATTGAGATCTTCCGCTGATATTGGAACGGTGCCATTCTTTTTATACATAATATGTTTATTTAACTTTAAGGTCCTTTTTAATTTTATGATGATGGATTCAGAATGTAGAATACAATCCTCGTCTAGCATGATTAATGTTGCTATATTAACTGTTACATCTTTATTTCCTGACGGACATGCAACATTCAAGGACAATTCTTTCTCTGGTATAAAAATATAACCTTGATTATTTTCTAAAGCTAAATAAGTTAACAGATCTATCTTAAAGGTGATACCTGACATATTTTATAGTCTAATTGTTTAACTATTGCCCTTATAATTTGATTTTCACAAGTGTGAGTATCTGATATTAAGTAAGTTGGATGTAAGCGTTTATAAATTGTTATTTTATCACAAAATTTGCTCTCTTTTAAAAGAAATCTGTCAGTAGGAACGTAAACAGTTTTTTGATCATTTATTAAAATGTAATAATTTTTCGGAATTGGCGCTACAAAGTGAAGACCTCTTTTTGCGGAATTGGTATCAAATGTTGAATTTGATAATTGTCTGCTTCTAACACTGGTATTTTGAAGGAATAAAGTAGCTTTCCTTCGAAAATACATACATTAATTTCACTCATATCAATTATATGCTAAAAGTTAACATCTTTTAAAGGAATGGAATATTTTTTATTGAATTTGTCTTCAAATTCTTTCAATGAAGTTAATAAAGTTTCCAGGGTTAATAATTGGGGATGCACTATGCCATGTTTACCATCGTTAATTGCGTTAATTAGAAGTTGAATATCTTCGCTTAATACTTGAAGAATTATTGCGCACATGGTAATATGATTAGCTATATATAAGTTTTGAGTGTTATTATTAACTAATGCTGTCATTTTGTCAAAATTATAAAGATTTTCTTTACTTGGTTCCATAAAATTTTTTACATTATACGCAGTCGAATTTAGTATTGTTTTGATAATTTTGCTCTGATTTGAAATAGCGGTAGTAAGTAAATTATTATCCTTATACAATTTGTCTAACTCTCAAATAAGGTAACTGAACTCGTCCTCGGTAAGCGTGACGAATAAAGTTTTAGAAATACTGCCTACAACGTTTATTAGACCTCGTTTGTTTCTAACCTTACTTAACAATTTATTTAACAACATTCCATGATTTTTTAATCTTTTGATTCTACCATTTAACATATCTATTTCTAACTGCTCGCTACATTGCTTAAGACACATCAATGATAATGATCTAAACAAATTTTCTAATTGCTTCGAGCGATTATCAATTTCAGTTGTATCAATAGATACATAAAGGTGCCATGTTGAGTGGAAGAGTCTTGCTGATCCTAAATTCTCAGCAAATATGGTTGCTTTATTTAGTGACAGAAGGGTGAATTTTCCGTGCATCACTTTTAATAACATGATTTCAAGAACAAAAAGCAGGGTTCGTCTAAACGTATTGTAAGTCGCTATTGTGCTGTAATTTTATTAAAAATATTATGTAATACATAAGAACAATCAATAAAAAAATAATTTTAATCTATTAGAATGCACTATATATCGAGAGAAGTCACAAAATATTTCGTAATTTACGTTATTCAATTGTCCCGTAACGGTGTAAGGACCAAGCCATTCCCTTTCTAGTTTATTTGTTTTACTGTCATTGAGTAAGAGGACTAAATCACCTGTCTCAAAAATGGGGTTTACGCGAACAATATTATTATCTATCTGGTTTTTCGTGCGTTATTGTGTTTTCTTTATAGCCTGCTTTCCCTTTTCAAGATATTCTTCATGGCGCCTTTTCCACATGTCAAGTATTTCTTGATACATTAGTGTAAATGTTGTTACCAATGTCGACGGTAAATTAGCTTTTTACCAAACGTCATTTCAAAAGGTGTTAAACCGGTACTCTCATGGACTGCAGTATTAAAAGCTAAACATACAAGATTAAGATTTTGATACCATTCCGTTTGCTTGTCTGCCATATACGTAAATGTGTCTTCGAAATTGGGATAATTAAAAACAGGGGCAGAACAAAGACAATCTTTTAATGCTTGAAAACTTTTCTCGCAATCTGTTGTCCACTGAAATGGTCGGTCTTTCTTTGTTAATTCAGTTAATGGCTTCGCTATTGTAGAATAATTTTTTATAAACTTCCTGTAAAAACCTGATAGTCCTAAAAATGAAATAACCTCTTTCTGACTCTTTGGCCGTTTAAAATCTTTAACTGCAGAAATTTTGTTAGCGTTTGGTTTAACGCCCTCTTTAGTGATTACATGGCCTAGGTATTCCAGTTCTGGTCTCAAAAATTCACACTTGTCAGGTTGTAATTTGAAGCCAGTAGAGCGTAATCTTTCCAGAATTGTTATCACGTTTTGATTATGCTCTTCAAGTGTACTTCCGAACACAACGATGTCATCCAAACAGGCAAAACATATTTTTCTAATTAGTCCTTTTAAGGTTGTATCCATCATTCGTTGAAACGTGGGTAGGGCATTTTTAAGTCTGAATGGTAATCGATTAAAGTGAAAATGACCGTCTGGTGTGGAAAATGCTGTGTATTTTTTTAATCTTCATCTAACATAATGTGATGAAACCCGGAACTTAAATGGAATGACGAAAAAAATTTTGCCTTTCCAAGATTTTGAATAATATTATCAATAACTGGTAGTGGATACCCGTCAAAATCAGTTTTCTTGTTAAGTTTTCTAAAATCAACAACAATTCTCCATTTTATTTTATCAGAAGCATCTCTTTTCTTAGGTACTACCTATAAGGGAAAATTGAAAGGTTAGTCAGAGTCTGATATATTTCCTTTTCATATCTGCCATCTGGTCCGATATTTCTTGACGATGACTTACAGGTAACCTTGGCTGACGCAGATTAATAATTTTATCTTCTTTCAAAACTATTTTATGTTTCACCAAATTTGTACACGGTAACGGGTCTCCAGGTAAAGCAAAAACATCATGATACATAGTTGTTATTTTCTCTATCACTGCTCGAGTCGGATTTTCTATGTGTTGAAGCCTTATATTATCCTTCAGTAATTTTATTATAGCATAAAATTTATTTTGAGAAATATGATTTATTTTTTCCATATTTGGTGGTAGTAGTGTTGCATTCGAGCGAGAAATCTCGTGAAGAAAACAATGAAAACAATTGAATATTAAATCACATTCAATTGTTTTCATTGTATTCTTTACGAGATGTCTCGTTCTTTTCGAGCGATTTCTTGCTCGAATGCAACACTAGGTGGTAGGGAATTTATAAATTTAAATTTAATATCTTCGTCCGATAAGCGCAATTCTAAACCTGTTCCATTAGTTTCTGGAACTATAATTTTTGAATTTTTAACCTCTAATATGCAATCTATTACGTAAGGATTATCATCGATAAGCACAATCTGACCGTCCGGTTTTTTCGCGGCAATAGTAATCATTTTAACCGAATTTGCGGGGATTACAATTGCATCATTTTCTAGTGGATAACACTGTTAACCCTTAAACGCCGGAAAGGACACTTATTTCACTCAACATTTAGAGCGATCGTTCTTAACGATTTCCTATGTTAAAAATTTGGTAGGTATCCATCCCTATAGAGTTTTTAGCGCTCTTTTAGAATCTGAAGTTTAAATTTAAAAAAAATTTAATTTGAAAAAGTTGTGAACATTTTTCCGACAAAAAACTGGAAATTTTTACTTTTTTTTGTAAAAATGAATTTTTTTTGAAGGCAGAAGGTAAGAATGCATGCGTAAAACCTACGAATATCGCGTCCGCGATAACCAACCTTCAATATGGCGAAATATGCGATTAAAAATTTCAAAATGGCGGCTTCAAAATGGCGATAGAAGACATTTTTTTCAATAAACATCAAAGTCTAGTGTACGAATTTTAAAAAAAATTTGGATAATCATGTAACTTTGTATTTAGGGGTTTTTGCGGTTGCTGATTACGAATTTGATATTAGTTTTTCAAAATTCAAAATGGCGGATCCAATATGGCGATCGGAAATTTAAAAAATCGTCGGATTTTGTTGAAATTTGTTACTTGGGGGTTTTTGCGGTTGCTGCTTACGAATTTGATATTAGTTTTTCAAAATTCAAAATGGCGGATCCAATATGGCGATCGGAAATTTAAAAAATCGTCGGATTTTGTTGAAATTTGTTACTTGGGGGTTTTTACGGTTGCTGATTACGAATTTGATATTAGTTTTTCAAAATTCAAATGGCGGATCCAATATGGCGATCGGAAATTTAAAAAATCGTCGGATTTTGTTGAAATTTGTTACTTGGGGGTTTTTGCGGTTGCTGATTACGAATTTGATATTAGTTTTTCAAAATTCAAAATGGCGGATCCAATATGGCGATCGGAAATTAAAAAATCGTCGGATTTTGTTGAAATTTGTTACTTGGGGGTTTTTACGGTTGTTGATTACGAATATGATATTAGTTTTTCAAAATTCAAATGGCGGATCCAATATGGCGAACGGAAATTTAAAAAATCGTCGGATTTTGTTGAAATTTGTTACTTGCGGGTTTTTGCGGTTGCTGATTACGAATTTGATATTAGTTTTTCAAAATTCAAAATGCCGGATCCAATATATGTCATCTATATAAATTTTTATTTGTGCATTACTTGTAAAAATTGGTCACCGCTAATACTTCGTCTAACATTAGATTATTTAAACAAATAACTATTTAACCAATAATTTATTTGTAATGTATGTATGTATCTCTCAAAGAGTTGACAGGATTCTGTTTATACAATTCTTGATGCTTTTCATCTAGTCAAACACATTTTTCGATTATATTTGTCAAATATCTACATTTTTTAATAAAAAATTTCAAAGACAGTAAAATGACAATTTTTTCTACTTGTTTTCTAAGTGATAACTTGTTCTTGTTATGAAGAAGTAAGGAAAACAAAAGATAACTAGTTTCTTGACAAAAAACAAATAAAACTAGACCGTCTTATTTATCATTTGTTGTTATGGAAACTAGTTGTCTTTTGTTTTAATAAATAAAACGGATTCACATTTCGTTGCCAAGAACGTTGTTTTATTTCTTGTTGTGTAAATGCAATAAATTGTGATTTTATTATTTTTTGAGTTTTTTTCTCAATAATTGTAAATATTTGACAATGACACCTAAAAGAAAACGCTCAACTGGAAGAAAGACGTCAAGGATTGTACAACCTGAATCAAGTGAACTTTTTGAGAGTGATTCTCGAATTGATTTGGTAATTCTGCCGAATTTGGTGAATTCAGATGCAGAATCTGAAGTAGTCAGTGACGATAATGATGATGATGATGATGAATTATCTTCAAGTATGCATGCTACATTATCTTATAGAACAGTTGCTCAAAACTATTCCGATGCTCAGACTAAGTTAGAACCAGATCACAAATATAATTGGGTTTCTGGGGAAAAAAATTGCTCTCGAATTCTTGAAAATCAGTATCTTCTTACAGATATTCAGAAAAAAAGAATCAGCAACAGTTCGCTAACAGAACTTTTTGAAATGTTTTTTTCTATTGACATGAAGAATTATATTATTGAAGCATCTTCTCAAAACGGTTTACAGATGACAATTCGCGAGTTAAATGCATTTATAGGAATAATTATTCTGACAACTTTCAATAAAAGAACATCAGAAAGAGATTACTGGTCAAAAAGTCCCTTACTTGAATGTCCTATTGTTACATCAACAATGCCCCGCGATCGATTTTTAGAAATAAAATCAAATCTAAAGTGCTCTAAAACTACGGATGAAGATCCAAATGATGCAGCGTGGCGAGTTCGAGTCATTTTGGAAATGTTTCGAAAAAATATTAAATCCTTCGGTTTTTTTCAAACAGCGTTATCAATTGATGAGATGATGATTAAATTCTATGGACGTTTGAAGATTAAGCAATTTATTAGGAACAAGCCGATCAGATTTGGAATCCAAATGTGGGGTTAGTGTGGTGCTGATGGATTTCTATTCGAGTGTGATATTTATTGCGGAAAAGATGCGAAGAATGATAACATATTGAGTAAATGTGCGTTAGGAAGTCGTGTGGTACTGAAAATGCTACAAAGCCTACTCCTGTCAACTACTCCTAAGAAGTTGCATAATTATCATGTCTACTTTGATAACTTTTTTTGCAATCCAGATTTGATGGTTCATCTAAAAAATATTGGTTTGATCGCAACTGGCACAGTTAGACAAAATAGAGTAAAAGAAAGTAACACAGTCAATCCAAAATCTCCTAGGGGAACTTACAGCATCAAGCATGATGAAAATAGCGGACTCAATTACATTACACTTATGGATTCGAAAATAGTATCTATACTGTCAACAGCTGCAGGAGAAGGACCACTGAAAATGGTGAAGCGCTATTCGAAACAGGAAAAAACCAAAACCGACATTGCCATGCCAGCAGCATTTTCTATGTACAATGAATTCATGGGAGGTGTTGATGTGCATGATCAATATCGCAGCAATGTCTTACCATCGATTAGAAGTAAGAAGTGGACCTGGCAGATTTTAATGGAACTCATTCAATCGTCTATCGCGAATGCAGTAATAATTTTTAACGCTGTTCTGACGGAAGAAAAAAAATCAAGTGGAAAAGAATTTGCAATAAAAATCTCAGAAGATTATTTAAGTCAATCTCCATTACGTTTCAAATCGCATTTAATGATAAAAGTAGAGAAAAAGAGGAACTGTGATTTCGAGAAATGTCTAGTGAGAACACAATTATTTTGTGAAAAATGCAAAAAATATTACTGCAAGGTTTGTTTCGAAAAAATTATTATTATTATTAAAGTATTATACGTGCTAGGCGTTTCAAAAAAAACCCGAATTACAAATTCGCCCAAATTCCAACGTTTTTTAAAATTTTTGTTCGCCATATTGGATCCGACATTTTGAATTTTGAAAAACTAATATCATATTCGTAATAAGCAACCGTAAAAACCCCCAAGTAACAAATTTCAACAAAATCCAACATTTTTTTAATTTCCGATCGCCATATTGGATCCGCCATTTTGAATTTTGAAAAACTAATATCAAATTCGTAATCAGCAACCGCAAAAACCCCCAAGTAACAAATTTCAACAAAATCCGACGATTTTTTAAATTTCCGATCGCCATATTGGATCCGCCATTTTGAATAACTAATATCAAATTCGTAATCAGCAACCGCAAAAACCCTCAAGTAACAAATTTCAACAAAATCCGACGATTTTTTAAATTTCCGATCGCCATATTGGATCCGCCATTTTGAATTTTGAAAAACTAATATCAAATTCGTAATCAGCAACCGCAAAAACCCCTAAATACAAAGTTACATGATTATCCAAATTTTTTTTTAAATTCGTACACTAGACTTTGATGTTTATTGAAAAAAATGTCTTCTTTCGCCATTTTGAAGTCGCCATTTTGAAATTTTTAATCGCATATTTCGCCATATTGAAGGTTGGTTATCGCGGACGCGATATTCGTAGGTTTTACGCATGCATTCTTACCTTCTGCCTTCAAAAAAAATTCATTTTTACAAAAAAAAGTAAAAATTTCCAGTTTTTTGTCGGAAAAATGTTCACAACTTTTTCAAATTAAATTTTTTTTAATCTGACACTAGTGAATATAGGTTATGTTGTATGCGTATATATATATATAACTGTGACGGCTGATATCAAATATCTAAATAAAACAAATTAACTTTATTTTACTATTAACAAAATGATAAAAATGTTGTTAATTTAATAATTAACAACTTATTGTTTTATTAATTATTATAATTTGTAAACTCAGCAATTTTAAAATATCACTTTTCAGTTACGTCATCAAATGTATTATACATAATGTATAAAACCTAGGATGTAATATACGTAGTATTATACATGTATAAAACCACGTATTATACATCATGTATTATACGCACCCATCCTCGAAGGCAATACTTCTTTCTACATAATCTACAAATACTACATAATCATTGATTGATGTCAAGCGAATAGCCCGTTTTGCTGAATCTGTAATCTTTTCCGCAATTATAAAATCGAGTAATAATTCCGGTTGTGAGCAACGTCTGTGTGTGCGTTTCACTTTACGAATAAAATCTTCTACACCACAATCATCTTTACCCTTTAGTATTTCTATTGTTCTAACTATGTCTTTAGCGGATAATTGTTTTGTGTGAGATTCGCTAAATTTTGGCTTATGATTTTGCTCAGATGATGGTGAGCTACCCAGTAAAAAAAAGTATTCAGAATAGAAAAAAAGTATTGGTGGTGACGTTCGGTGAATGCGTTTTCGCGACAAAACCGTATTGGTGGGTTACGGTGAATACATTTTGCTCACCGTGAATACTTTTTGTTTTAAATTCTCGATTTAAAGATTCCTAAGCAAAGTTGAGAATATATATGAAGAGCGTGAGTAACGTGATGTATAAAAATGGCTATTGCGAGAAGGAAATAAGAAATTTTGAGTAAAAACGAAAAATTAAATGTGAAAGAAAAAATGTCAAATGTTGATCGATTACCATATGTTTTACTATGCCTACAATGCATGACAGATTAAAGGGAGCATGACGTTACCGATAGAAAGTTACTAGAAAAGGCGAAAAATTTTGAATTTTTAATAAATTTTTATTCATTAATTATAATTAATAATTATAATTAATTAATTAATTAATTAATTAATTTATTAATTATAATTAATGAATAACTAAATATTATTTGCGTTCACTTGGATTTCTTTTCAATTTCAAAATTTTCCGCCTTTCCTAGTAACTTTCTGCCGGTAACGTCATGCTCCCTTTAATCTGCCTTGCATTGTAGGCATAGTAAAGCATATGGTAAACGATCAACATTTGACATTTTTTCTTATACATTTAATTTTTCGTTTTTACTCAAAATTTCTTATTTCATTCTCGCAATAGCCATTTTTACACATCACGTTACTCACGCTCTTCATATATATTCTCAACCTTGCTTAGGAATCTTTAAATCGAGAGTTTAAAACAAAAAGTATTCACGGTGAGCAAAATGTATTCACCGTAACCCACCAATACGGTTTTGTCGCGAAAACACATTCACCGAACGTCACCACCATTACTTTTTTTCTATTCTGAATATTTTTTTTTTTTACTGGGTACTTCTAGAAGTTATCTGGTCGTAGTTTGTTTCTATCATTTTATTCGAATTATCTAACTCATTTTGGGGTTTCACGTTATTTAATAATAAACCATCTTCTGTTTCTATCATGTTATAATGTTTGGCTAATGTTGCTCTTTCATCTGTCCTTTTGATGTTCTCTATATTTAATTGTTTTATACCCTCTGACAACATTTTGAGTTGATCCATAATTAAAGTGACCGCTTCTATACCTAAATTTGATTGGTACTCGATTTCTTTTGACATTGTTTCTATTTTATCGATTTCAATGTTTTCCGTAGATTTAGGTAAAATCTTCGATGAACACTTGGTTTGTATTAATTCGATGTGTAATTTCTTTAAAAGTTTACGTAGGATAGGGCCTACTAAATTCAACCACTACTTTTACTTCTAAAGAAAAAACCCTACTTATATTTAGGTTCGTTTCAGGATACGGTTATGTGAAATGTACACTATTTCCGTAGAATAATGCACTAATCGAACTCATATTCTGACAAGATCGCCAAAATTATGTGATGGTCCTGGTATAAAGGAATAAATAATAAACAAATACTTTATTTCTTTTACTTCTCTGGTATCACTAATTAAAAGAACACTACAACTTTTACTTTGGTCCCGGACCAATTTTAAGAGTTATGAATTTTTTTAAAATAGTACGTTTTTCATGGTTAATGAAAATAATTTTAATAAAGTTGAAGTTAGATGACATTGATAATAATAAACCAACTTCAACTTAAAAAAAGTTACATTCATTAACCTTTAAAAACGTACTATTTTTTAAAAATTTATAACTCTTAAAATTGGTCGGGACCAAAGTATAAATTGTAGTGTTCTTTTAATTAGTGATAAGTGAATTATTCTTGAAAAGCACATAATTTTCCGATTTTCTCTAAAGAAGTTATACGCATTTGAAAATCGTGAAAATGTGCAAAGTGGCGTTTTTATTTTAGATATTATTTTTATTTAAGTAGAAAATTGAAGAAAACATTAAGCAATAACTGAAAGTTCATCGAAAATTCGTCATATTCCGTAAGTTTTTATCTAATTTTATTATCCCATTTCCCCATTATTTGTTAATAAAAATCTAAAAATTAGGTTATTTTTATGATGAACTTTAGGATAATATTTTATTTATTATTTTACAATTTTAAATGCTTATATTAATTTGTAATAATAAATTATTTACATTATTTTCTACTAGCTGAAAACTGACATTTTTTAGCATTTCTTACATTTTAAATTCATATTTTATAAAAAACATACAATTATTTTGAAAAAATCCTTTGATTTCGTGATATTAGTAAAATCAAAATCATTCCTGTAGAATATTACAATTTTTTAAAATAAGTCGGCGACCACTTTAGTTGAAATAAAATGGATTGACCCATAGCATATTTAGTGAATAAAGAGGAGAAAAAATTACTAAAACTTATTTAATTTGATAACAGTGACAATTAAATCATTTCTTTCTTACATATTTAGGGCAAGTTGATATTTAGTTATTGAATAAATAATATTTTAAGTTGGACATGTCAGTTCTAACGTGAGACTTATATGTGTGTGTGTGTAAAGCGATAGTGTAATATACTACTGATATATCGCAGCGCATTTGTCACGACAGATGTCGGGACTGGCATCAGTATGTGGGGAGTTGTAGGCTCGACACCTCCCCTCTTGCTCTCATAGTTCATGCCCGAACGACAGCGATGAGGAACACGAAGTTTCCTCTCTACTTTATGTTTTAGCCACGACTTGGTTTACGCGGTATAAATTTGATTACGTATGTGTGTGCGTATATTGTATGTATGTATGAGTGTGGTGATATGAATCATTCTTAATCCGGTAGTCACGAGGCAAGCATTGCTTGTCAAACGAGTCATTATAATTGATATTATATTTTATATTTAAATAAACTAGTTTTGTTATTAAATTGGAGTCAGTTATTTATTTAGTGGAATGCCTTCTGAAATAATAGTATATATATATAAATATATTCCACATTGGTGACCCCGACTTGGGTGAATTTTTCAAAAAAAACGCCGCCGAGCACATGTCGGGTGTGAGATTTTCGGAGCGAGTTTTATCTGTGAACATTTGTACCATCTAATAACTTCTCGATGAGAGTTATAATCAGAAAAATTTTCTTCATCTTACAACACCAATATTTTTCTATTATTGGAATTTTTTAATCGATAAAACGATAAATGATTCTCATGCCATGAGGTCATAGTGACTGCCGCCATTTTTTACTCCGAAAATTTTTTGATCAATCTACAACGATGAACTTCATTCGTTTTGATCTAAATGGAATTTTTTATTTATTGACTCGTCTTACCGTGGATTTTCTGGATATTTTTTGCCTCATTTGACCATTTTTTCTGGATGTGGACTTGGAGGTTATCTCGGATGACTAATTTGGCCAGAAATTGGAGCACCATTTTCGAGAGTTCCAGACCTATTATTTATTAAATAAATGCGCTCAAAGAACGGCACATGGGCATAACATTCTTGCCCATGTACAAGGTACGTTTTTGCTTTTTGTCTTACCTTTGCAGATTAATAGTTCTTTGAACCGTCTGCTGTCTCTTATGAGAATTTTTTTTTCATGCTGTCGTTGGATGGTTCCTGTGAGAATTCCATGTCGACGTGACATATTTGGACCTGTCTACGCAGAAAAATTATTGAGAGAGAGATTTTGCCGAAAATGGAGCTAAACATACGATTCACCTGCTGTATTTTTTCTGGAGACCAATTTGCTGCCTATGGAATCTTCCTGATTTACAACTGCCCGATTGCTTATTTGCTGTTGTAAGTCTCCGAGCAAAATTTTTTTTTACGAAAATTTTTTTTTAATTTTTTTTTTCGAAAACATTTTTTTACAAAATTTTTTATTCTCAACTTTATTTTCATTCATTTTTTTTTTAGAAGAATTTTTTTAAGTTCGTGATGACAAAAACAAAATTTTTTTGTTATCAATTTGAATAAATAATTTTTTTTTTCCACACGCCGTCGACGAAACAAGAATAATATTTAAAATTACGCGTTTATTTAACGTAAAATTTCTAACCTTTAGAAAAATTAAAAATATTATTTTGATTTTTTCAATTATCTTGCACTTACGCGAGAGTATTATATCAATTAATATTAGAAAGTCTTTAAACTTTTAAATTTTATTGAATTATTAGTTTTTTTTTTTAAAGATCTTATTAAGATTCTGAAAATATTTTAAGAATTTATTTAAATTTAACATTTTAAAAAATGAGAATTGTCTTGACAACTCCAGATTTCGTCGACAACATAATATGGTGTTGTGCTTTTTATTTTTGTATATGTCTACTAGTAGCGTTATCTTGTTTTTACAACGTGGTTCGTAATTTATTTATATAATTTTAAATATTTTACTTTATATGTTGAATTGTCACGAATGTTGAATTTCTTAGTATGGAATTGAATTTTTGATTGAGAATCTGTGATATCGTGTACGGACATTCAAGTGATTATTTTTGAAGTTAAAATTATTTCTCAAAATTTTAACACAAATTTACTAGTTTTCTTAGAGTAATTTAAAGAAATTATCTATTTTTTATAAAAATTCAAAATGACGGACAAGCAGGATAATAAGTCGTCCTCTTCTTCGACAAACGATAATAATTTATTAAACGGTATTTTTCAATTTGGAAATCAGCAGTTGGCCGGTGGTGTTGCTGTTGGTGGAGATCATGTTGATGATTTACGGAATGTTAGACTTCCTAATTTTTTTCGATCTGACCCAAATCTTTGGTTTGTTCAAGCAGAATTAATTTTTGATTGTAACCGCGTCAGAGGCGAACGCCAAAGGGCTGGCGCCGTTGTTTCAATTTTGGACTACGAAATTATTCAAACTATTAGCGATTTGTTGACAGCAGCCCCTCCAGTACCTGCATTATATACCGCCATTAAGGAGAGAATTATTACGAATTTTGCAGTTTCCCCCGAGAAAGAACTTCGTGCAGTTCTTCGCGGAGAAATTTTTGCAGATGGAAAACCATCGTTAATCCTTAGTAAGATTCGGCATTTGAGTCGCGGTCGATGTTCCGAGGAAATTATTAAATCTGTCTTTTTAGATCAGCTTCCGGAAAATTGTCGAGCGGTTTTGTCATTATCGGAAATTGAGGATGTTTCACGTTTGGCAGTTGTTGCTGATAAGATTATGGGGAATATTTCACCAAATGATAATTCGGTCAATACTATCTCAGTAGATAACGAAATTTTAAATAAAATCGAAATTCTTACCAAAAGACTTGACGAAATGTCAACTCGACCTCGTCATCAGAATTACTCGCGTTCAAGATCGAAGAATCGTGACAAATCGAAGAATCGTTGGGATCGATCGCGCGGTAAGTCGAAGGATAGAAAGAACAGTGATCAATGCTATTATCATTTTAAATTTGGGGAAAATGCCGACTTTTGTAAACCACCTTGCTCTTATAAAAAGAAACTAGATTCTAAACAAAAACAAAAATCTGATTCGGAAAACTAGAATTGCCGCACCGAGTCGAGACTATCGATGTTACGGCTAATAAAAAACGTCTCTTCATTAGAGATCGAAAGTCGGGAATTAAGTTTTTAATCGATACAGGATCAGACATATCCCTTCTCCCTGCCGATGGTAATTCAAAGAGAAGACGAGCCGATTATGTGCTTTATGCAGCGAATAATTCGCCCATAAACACATACGGCGAACGTCGTCTTTCTTTGAATTTTGGGTTTAAACGTTCTTTGATATGGAAATTTTGTGTAGCATCAGTGCCCTATGCAATCATAGGAGCTGATCTACTCAGCCATTTTGGACTTAATGTTGATCTTCGTAATCATAGACTTATCGATACTCATTCCGGTATTGGTTCTGTCTGTGTTATTGGTATTGATTTTTTCAACGGTGTTAGTACAGTTAATAAATCGATGTCTTTCACAGATATTCTAGCCGATTTTCCCAGAATTACAGGGTTAGAACAAAGTTCTGAAATCGCAGCACGCGGTATTTATCATCAAATTGAAACCACAGGTTTTCCCGTTTCTGAGCGTCCTCGGCGATTAACTTCCGATAAATTGGAGATTGCAAAAAAACAATTTAAATCTTGGGTTGATGAAAAGAAATGTAGGCCAGCACAAACTACTTGGGCTTCACCACTTCATATGGCAGCTAAAAAGGGTGGGGGTTACAGACCATGCGGTGACTATCGTAGAGTTAACGCGCAAACTATCCCTGACAGCTATCCAGTACCTTATCTCCAGGATTTTACCTCTAATCTTTTCGGAAAAACCATTTTTACCAAGCTTGATTTACATGCAGCATATAATCAGATTCCTGTTGCACCAGAAGACATACCTAAAACAACAATAACAACACCTTTTGGTTCTTTCGAATTTCTGGTAATGACCTTTGGTCTTAGAAACGCTTCTTCGACTTTCCAACGTTATATCGATTTAGCCATGCGTGATTTTAATTTCGTCTTTGCGTATGTCGATGATATACTTATCGCTTCGTCGAATTTAGAAAAGCATAAATGCCACCTTAGACAAGTTTTCCAGCGATTAGATGAATTTGGTCTAAGACTTAACCTAGAAAAATGCTCCTTTGGAGTTACAGAATTGGAATTTTTGGGACACACTGTCAACGCGAAGGGTATTGGGCCGACCGAGGATAGAGTAAAAGCAATCGTCAATTATGAGAAACCAAAAACGGTCGTTGAATTGAGACGCTTCTTAGGTTTGGTTAACTTCTACCGTCGTTGTCTTCCTTCCGCAGCTGAAGCGCAACGCCCACTAAATGCTTATTTACATAATTCCAAAAAGAATGATAGAACAAAAATCGATTGGTCACCGGAGGCTGATAAAGCTTTCGCAAAAATTTGCCACGATATCACACAGATTGCCCTTTTGGCACACCCTGATTCTAATAGTCAGACTCGCCTTGTCACTGATGCATCAGATACGGGAATAGGAGTGTCAGTTGAGCAGTTTCAGGATGGTTCGTCGAAACCTTTGGCATTTTTCTCGCGCAGTTTAACTTCTACCCAACGTAAATACAGTACCTATGATCGAGAGTTGACTGCTGTTTATCAGTCTATAAAATACTTCGATTATTTGTTACAGGGTCGAGAATTTAAGGTGGTCACTGACCACAAACCTCTTATCTATGCATTTCAACAGAAATCTGATAAAGCATCGCCTCGCCAATTGAATCAGTTATCGTTCATCTCTCAATACACCACAAATTTCGAATATCTTCCCGGAAAAGAAAATGTTGTTGCAGATTCTTTGTCTCGCATCAATGCTGTAATTTTTGCATCCGAGATTAGTTTGGCTGAAATGACTGCAGCGCAGAAAGACGATCCGGAGTTGAAGTCCTTGCTCGAAAGTGGAAGTAGTTCTCTTAATCTGAAATCCATAAGATGGGGTCCTGATCACACCTCTATCGTTTGCGATCTTTCGGGGGAGGTTCTGCGTCCATTTATTCCTGTTTCGTTACGCAAACGTATTTTCCATCTTCTCCATGATCCTGCACATCCTGGCGCCAAGGTTTCGTGTAGGGTCATCACTAAATCATACGTATGGCCAGGGATTAATAAAGATATCAAGGATTGGTGTAAGGAATGTCTCTCTTGTCAAAAAGCTAAGGTCACACGACATACTATATTGCAGCCATCTCATTTTGTAGCGCCGGAAGATAGATTTCGTCATATACATATGGACATAATTGGTCCTCTTCCAGCATGCGATGGCTATCGTTATTGTCTTACCCTTATTGATAGGTTTTCTCGTTGGCCGGAGGCTTTTCCGCTGAAAAATGTCGATGCGAATTCTGTTTGTCGAGCGTTCTTTAGTGGTTGGATTTCTCGTTTCGGTTCGCCTGAGACTTTAACAACTGATAGAGGTAGCCTGTTTTAATCTCAACTTTTTTCCGCTCTTCTTAAATTGTCTGGATGTCAAAGAATCCATACCACAGCTTACCATCCTGCCTCTAATGGTATGGTGGAGCGCTGGCATCGCGTTCTGAAAGCCGCTATAATGTGCCATTCGAATCAACAATGGACTCAGTCTTTGTCTGTCGTCCTAATGGGATTGCGTAATAATGTTTTACAATCAGGGGCATCACCGGCCGAATACGTATACGGGACTACGTTGAGAGTACCTGGTCAATTTGTTTTACCGGAAGATTTTGCACCGGATCCTCAATTCTTTTTAGAAGAATTTAGAGAAGCAATGCGACTTATTAGACCGGTACCCGTCGAACATCATGACAAAAGAAAAGTTTTTTTTCATAAAAGTTTGGAATCATGTTCGCATGTTTTCATGAAAGCACCTTTTATCAAAAAGTCACTTGAGTGCCCGTATTCCGGTCCCCATAAGGTCGTAAATCGCACATCTGAAAAGGTTTTTGAGATTGAAGTCAATGGCATAAATAAACAAATATCTGTTGAAAATTTGAAACCTGCCTTTTTTGCAACCGATGTCTCAGATGTAGCGATTGAAAATGTGATAAAACCTGTGTCCAATGTAAATCTAAAATCTACGTCACCCACTCTTGTTACTAATATTCCTGAAACAGTATTAAACGTTAAACCAGTATTAAAAACATATGTAAATAAAAAGAAAAAAGTTATGTTTAACTTACCTTAGTAATTTAAAGTCTATTTACACTAAGTATTATTTAGTATAATCTGTTTTAGGAAAACTAATTTATCATTATCATTTTTTTATTTAGACAAAATGAATGTATTTACGAAAATATCACGATATGTTAAAAATATTAAAATTTTTTTTTCTCTTCTTTTTCGCCGCAATTTATTCCTTGACACTCGGGGGGGAGTATGTGGGGAGTTGTAGGCTCGACACCTCCCCTCTTGCTCTCATAGTTCATGCCCGAACGACAGCGATGAGGAACACGAAGTTTCCTCTCTACTTTATGTTTTTAGCCACGACTTGGTTTACGCGGTATAAATTTGATTACGTATGTGTGTGCGTATATTGTATGTATGTATGAGTGTGGTGATATGAATCATTCTTAATCCGGTAGTCACGAGGCAAGCATTGCTTGTCAAACGAGTCATTATAATTGATATTATATTTTATATTTAAATAAACTAGTTTTGTTATTAAATTGGAGTCAGTTATTTATTTAGTGGAATGCCTTCTGAAATAATAGTATATATATATAAATATATTCCACAAGTACTCCTTTCTGTTTTGTCACATTCAAAACCAATAAGATGTATTTTATATAAATATATTACAATTTATAACACATAGTTCTAACCCCCAAAAGAAAAAATGGATGATTTATGCCAATAAAAAAATAAACAAACTTCTCCTACATAAAGAAAGCTATTTTTTTATTTGTTTTGGTTAAGATACACAAAATGGAGAAAAAGATTTATATTTAAAAAATAAAACGTAATTCCAAACCCCAAAAAAATTAATGACTTAGACCAATAAAAAAATAAACACACTCCTTCTACTTTCAAAATCAATTTTTTTATTTGTTGGTTCAGTTAAACAAAATGGAGAAAAAACGTTATATTTGTAAAGTAAAAAATTTAATTCTAACCCCTAAAAGAAAAAATGGATGTTTTAGACCAAAAAAATAAAGTTAATACTCCTTCTTCATAAAGAAAGCTATTTTTTTATTTGTTGGTAAAGTTACACAAAATGAAAAAAAATTAATGACTTAGACCAATAAAAAAATAAACAAACTCCTCCTACTTTCAAAGTCAATTTTACTATTTGTTCGTTGAGTTATACAAAATAGAGAAAAAAGTTATATTTTTTATTGGGCAAAAGCGTCCATTTTTTCGGGGAGGAAAAAATAGCTTTCCTTATGTAGGAGGAGTTTGATTATTTTTTTATTGGTCTAAGTCATCCATTTTTTCTTTTGGGGGTTAGAATTATGTGTTATAAATTGTAATATATTTATATAAAATACATATTGAAATGTTTGTTTTCCTATTTATTGTTTTGAATGTGACAAAACAGAAAGGAGTATCAATGCCAGTCCCGCGATCTGTCGTGACAATTGCGCGGCGATATATCAGTAGTATATTACAGTATTGCTTTACACACACATAAGTCTCACGTTAGAACGGACATCTTCAACTTCAAATATTTTTTATTCAATAACTAAATATCAACTTGCCCTAAATATGTAAGAACTAAATACTTTAATTGTTACTTTTGTCATATTAAATAAGTTTTTCTAATTTTTTATTTTCTTTATTCACTAAATATGCTTTTTAAAAAGCACTAATACTGACAGGTAAGTTCTTTACTTTACACACTAATTACACTTTAACTAACGATTAATACAACTTTTATCAACTACTAACAAAATTCTGCCTCTAATCAAGGTCAATGGAATTCAAATCAATCTTGATTTAAATCCGATTTCTTTACATTGGGGTCAAAAAGTTTCAGTACATTTGTACTGATTACTTTTAAATGCTCGCTTCACTTCAAATTCAAATATTTCTGTAAAAATGGATGTAAGAGCTATCAAAGTAGGATCATTTTAAAGTTAAACAAATTTAGAGTCAAATAGGCTAAGATATCATAAATTTAATAGTGTAAATATTAAAAATATAATTCTTTAAAGTTAGAGATTTTTCGTGAAAAATTCGATTTTGAAATCTAGAATTCAAGCACACGCCAATTGAAGAAATTTTTTTTTAAGATTTAATAGTTGCACAATATCAAGTACAAATTCCATTCTTTAATTCTAGACCAAAATAATTCACATATATTAAGTAATTTCTTCAAATTCTATAAAAATAACTTCCCTTGCTCTCAAAATTTTTCAAAGAATATTAATTGAAAATTTGTCCTTTTCGTTCACTTGTTTTTTCAATTAACCACACTTTTGAAAAATATGCACCTTTTTTATTGAAAAATAAAAAAATAGACACCTCGAATGAAAATAAGGAATAATGATAGAGTTAAAATTTGTAAAATTATAAGAAGAGGAATAATTTTATGTAAATAACTTAAATTTCCTAATATGAAGAGGTTCTATATTTTTCAAAAGTGTGGTTAATTGAAAAAACAAGTGAACGAAAACGACAAATTTTCAATTAATATTCTTTGAAAAATTTTGAGAGCAAGGGAAGTTATTTTTATAGAATTTGAAGAAAATACTCAATATATATGTGAATTATTTTGGTCTAGAATTAAAGAATGGAATTTGTACTTGATATTGTGCAACTATCAAATCTTAAAAAAAAATTATTTATTTAAAAAAAATTTTTTTAAATGAAAGTTTATAATATTCTGCACCGATCAGATTAAATCTGATATCTTAACTTAAATAAATATGAATGCTACACATTTGTTAACTAATATTTAGTAAAGTTTATTCTCCTTTGTTCATATATATTGTTAAATAAAAAATTTTTTTAAACAGTTTTTTTAAATTCTATCTCCACAAATCGGTGCAGATTATTATAAACTTTTATTTAAAAAAATTTTTTTTTAAATAAATAATATTTGTATCCTCTAGACTGAATTTTCCATGACAATTAACTTTCTCCCTCTGTGGAGTTGGCTCGCGTTTTTAATAAAAAATTCGTTATGTATATTCCAAATTGAAAATACCAAAATATACTGGATACTACTCTGTCACTTTACATATCAACAATTTATTCATAATTAATTAATTTTAATAAAATACTTTCAAAATGTAATCTACAACTGTTCCTTTATTATTTCTAATAGTTTATTTAATAATATTTCATTAAATAAAAGCAATTTTTTGAGTCTACCCAAATCCTACTTTAAATCTTTCTTTACATCTTAGAAACTTATTCAAGAATTTAGGATATGAAAAAAACAAGAAATGCTACAAAACCGTAGATTGAAATATTATTTTAAGCTATTCGGGGATAACTGTAGTAAATTTCTAGACAACTTGTTAAATTTTATTATAAACTTATTATTATAAACTTTCATTAAAAAAAGATTTATTAAAAACAAATAATATTTGTATCCTCTAGACTGAATTTTCCAAGACAATTAACGTTCTCCCTCTGTGGAGTTGGCGCGCGTTTTTAATAAAAAATTCGTTATGTATATTCTAAATTGAACTACTGATTTTCATAAAAGTTTTAACATTCTAGAAAATCAATAAAATTTTTATAACACAGTTGAGCTGGTCTGATCCATATAGTTATTTTGATGAACGTTGGCTTCCCTGTAGGGCAGGTGACTAAAAAATAGTGCGCAGCTCTAGATGTCATAGTAAACTACTGCGCATATATTTAAGTTTTTTGCCATTTGGCGCAAGTTTGCTGCCCCAGTAGCACGTTATATTACAGAAATATTGAGAACATTGTCTCAACATTACCAACGTTTGCCTCAATGTTGTCAATGTTGCTGGAACATTTTGTGCTACTGGGGTGCAAACTTATAATTGCAGTGCAAACTTGCCAAGTGGGTGACATTTTTATATTTATGCAAGTTTGCTGCAAACTTGCGAATTTTACATGGAAAACTTGCAGAAAATGTCTGTGCTTTGTGGAAAAAATAATAGATCAAAATTAATTTTAAAACTTACATATGAAATTTCGAAAGTCCCATATTTCAATGAAATTTTTCTAAGAACTTTATAAATATTAAAAAATCTATTACTGATTAATAATTAACACATTCAACGTACTTTCACATTATGTGCTGATTTCTTCGTATATAGAATAGAAAAAAAGTAATGGTGGTGACGTTCGGTGAATGTGTTTTCGCGACAAAACCGTATTGGTGGGTTACGGTGAATACATTTTGCTCACCGTGAATACTTTTTGTTTTAAATTCTCGATTTAAAGATTCCTAAGCAAAGTTGAGAATATATATGAAGAGCGTGAGTAACGTGATGTGTAAAAATGGCTATTGCGAGAAGGAAATAAGAAATTTTGAGTAAAAACGAAAAATTAAATGTGAAAGAAAAAATGTCAAATGTTGATCGATTACCATATGTTTTACTATGCCTACAATGCATGACAGATTAAAGGGAGCATGACGTTACCGGCAGAAAGTTACTAGGAAAGGCGGAAAATTTTGAAATTGAAAAGAAATCCAAGTGAACGCAAATAATATTTAGTTATTCATTAATTATAATTAATTAATTAATTAATTATAATTATTAATTATAATTAATGAATAAAAATTTATTCAAAATTTTCCGCCTTTTCTAGTATTTTCATATATATTCTCAACTTTGCTTAGGAATCTTTAAATCGAGAGTTTAAAACAAAAAGTATTCACGGTGAGCAAAATATATTCACCGTAACCCACCAATACGGTTTTGTCGCGAAAACGCATTCACCGAACGTCACCACCAATACTTTTTTTCTATTCTAAATACTTTTTTTTTACTGGGTTACTTTTTAAATATGAATAAAACTATAAGTAGCTCGTTCTTCATCGCAAAAATTTGATAGAATAGAAAAGAAGGTCCGACTTTAGTATTAAAATCCAAAATTAAATTATTTTTGTTAAGCGCCGAAGGGCATATAAGTTATTAAAATCACGGAAAATCATAAAAAACTCAATATTAAAGGTAAATTTTTTCACATTTCTATACTATAAAACGAAAAAATCAGCACATAATGTGAAAGTACGTACGTTGAATATATTAATTATTCATCAGTAATACATTTTTTTATATTTATAAAGTTCTTAGAAAAATTTAATTGAAACATGGCGACTTTCGACATTTCATAGGTAAGTTTTAAAATTAATTTATACAAGTAAATTAACACATTTTTAACAAATATCAATCAAGAACTTTGTTTCATCTAAAATACTTACATGCTTTTTTATTAAATTTTGACAGCTGTCAAACTAACTTTTTTTCTGTGCAACTTAATTTAAAAATTATAATTATAACATTAATTAAAACATTTTTTGAAAATAATTATCTAAAGTGAATGGTATAGACATTAATCATTATTTGCACAAATTATACGATTTTTCTAAAAATAGGCCGCAAAGACTTTAGGTGAAATAAAATATTAATTCAATTTTTGAATTTGTTATCTAATTGATAAATGTTCGAATCATCCAAAAATCGTAAAATTTAATTCAAAAGAATTTTTCTTAAGGAGAAATTAGTTTCCGCAAAGATATAATGAAATATATAATATATAAATTAACCCTGTAAAGTTGAGTGTCGATTTGGTTGAGCGCATAAAGCGCTATCCCAGCAGCTCACTTCGAGGTCTATCCTATGTGACTAGGGGTTCGAGTCCGCCTTACCCTCATGTGTGTTGTAGTTGTGAAGATCTTTTTTTTTAATTAAACCCACTTTTTTATTTTAAAAGAATGCAAAATTTGAATCATTAAAATTTTTTTAAACATTTTTAAATTATAATTTTACTAAAAAATTTTTAATAATTTTTGGAAGTTTCCATAGGAAGCTTCTAACCTGCGGACATTATTGTATTTCCTGGAAATTTCCAGGAAGTTACCAAGGGTAACTTCTGAATGTTTTTGTGATATGTGGGTGTAAGAAATAAATGCTAGAATTGTTACTTTTGTCAAATTAAATAAGTTTTTCTAATTTTTTCTTTTCTTTATTTACTAAATATGCTATTTAAAAAGCACTACATATTCACTGGATACTACTCTGTCACTTTACATATCAACAATTTATTCATAATTAATTAATTTTCATAAAATACTTTCAAAATGTAATCTACAACTGTTCCTTTATTATTTCCAATAGTTTATTTAATAATATTTCATTAAATAAAAGCAATTTTTTAGTCTACCCAAATCCGACTTTAAATCTTTCATAACTACACGGAAAAACTTTTTTCAAGAGTTATTTAGAAACTTGTTCAAGAACTTAGGATATGAAAAAAAACAAGAAATGCTACAAAACCGTAGATGGAAATATTATTTTAAGCTATTCGGGGATAACTGTAGTAAATTTCTAGACAACTTGTTAAATTTTCTTGAAAAAGTCCTGAACTAGTTTAAGAACAGAAAAATGTGAAATGAACGAAAAAAATTTGCTCACGTGAGTAGTCGAACTTAAGACCTTAAGATTCAAGATCTCTCTGCATTATGCCACTTGGCTGCAGGGACGCGTTACGATACTGTAGTTTTAGATC
The DNA here is from genome assembly GCA_032872475.1 of Leptopilina myrica (nomen nudum). Lineage (NCBI taxonomy): Eukaryota > Metazoa > Arthropoda > Insecta > Hymenoptera > Figitidae > Leptopilina > Leptopilina myrica (nomen nudum). The sequence goes on along the minus strand of CM065459.1, from coordinate 33,490,962 downwards.
GTATTTAAAACGTTTAAACCCAAGTGGCGCTGTATAGCTATGCCAAGTGCGAAAACCAACGCGGCCCAACATTGGCCCAGTATTTGCCCAGTATTGGCAAAGCTGGCATCGAGACTTGGCAGACAATATTGGTCCGATTTTGCGCCGACTCTTGTGGTGTTAACCACGGTTTGACGTCGGCAGCCAGATCTCGGCAGACATTAATGGCCCATTATTGGCTGCCAGATGTCGGCAGACATTAATGTCCCATTATTGGCTGCCAAATCTTAGCAGACATTAATGGCCCAATATTGTCTGCCATTACTTCCCCAGTGTTGACAAAATAAAAAAAAAAAAATTTTTAATTTAATTAACTAATTAATTGATAATATTTATACGGCTTATTTCCCTAAGTTAAACGCAAACTTACAAATATTTGAAAAATTCTTGCCGCTCGCGGGGATCGATACCTGAACCTGATGCACCACAGCCTAACACTCTGACCATTCGGCTACTCTGACGTGAAATCGAGGAATCAAAAGTGTTTTGATAAGTTACACTACACTGGCCGATACTGTGCCATTATTAGGCCGAACTACGTCCCTATATTGGCAATTATAATTTGTCATCATACATACAAAATGTTAGACATTAATGTGCCATTTCTGGGCCAAGCTACGCCCCAATTCTGGCAATTATAATTTGCTATCAAATATACAAAATTTTTGCCATTAAAGTGCCACTAACGTGCCATTAATCGGCCGATATTCGTCACATCACTGGTAACTTAATTTGGACATTAAAGATTGATCGACTTTGCCAATATTGTGCCGTTATTGAGCCAAGCTACGCCCCAATAGTGCAAATTATAATTTTCCTTCAAGGATACAAAATTTTTGCCATTAAAGTGCCACTAATGTGCCTTTAATGGGCCGATCTTCGTCACATCATTGGCAATAAAATTGAACTTTAAAAAATTTTAATATGAAAATTCATGCTATATTTTAAATATTTAATTATTTTCTAAAAATTTAACTCGACTCCATTTTGAAATCAAAAAAAAAGATTTTATTGAATAAAATGTTCTGTTACATTTATTTACGAATTTAATTGTAAAATTATTTAAAAACATCAATAACTTATTTTTTAAATAACTATTTAATTTAAAACTTGGGGGCTTTTGGAGTCGCTGATCACCAATCTGACATTAGTTTTTTAAAACTCGAGATGGCGAATGTAATATGGCGGACAAAATTTTCAAATTTTAGTCGGAAAATTTGGCCGCCATATTGGATCCGCGATTTTGAATTTTGGAAAACTAATATCAGATTCGTAATCAGCGACCCCGACAACCCCTGAGTAAACAATTTCAAGCCAAAGTTAAAAAAGAATGTACAACAAGCATCAAATTTCAAATTTAAAAAAAAATTTAAGTTTTTAGGCGTCATTTTGAAAAAGCAAATGTTTATACTCAAAAAGTCAATATATTTTTTGAAAGTATAACAATCGAGTGCACGATTTATGGCAACAATAGCTGTCAAAAAAAATTTTTTGTCTTTAAAATTTAAAAATTTGTAATAAAAAATCTTTAAAAATCGTGCAATTTTTTTATTATATGCAAAAAAAATATTTTTAAACAATTTGTTATTAATTTTATAATATCATATTTGGATAAAGGATACTTTAATACAAAAAAAAATTATTTATCGAAGAGAAAATAATAAGTTTTTTGAAAATATTTAAGTTTAAAGTCAGACTAAAAATTCAGTGCATTCAGGCGTTAATGGGTTAAGATAGAGATGTGTGAAGAACGTCATTTTACAGTGAAAAAAATATATTCATGTTCGAAAAACGTTCGTAAAACATTTTAAAATAGTATATTTCGTAACGAGTGCGAGCAGTTGTCAATTTTGGAATGAGCACTTTTTTGGAACAAAAAATATGTATGTTCCAAAAAAAGTGCTCGTTCAAAAATTGGCAACTGCTAGCACAAGTTACGAACGATATTTTTCATAACAAGGTGCAAAAAAAATTCTTCGATAACGTATTGTAAACGTCTCGTGTACTGAGACCGTTTTTAGATTAATTTTCTACGGTGGCCCGACCGTAACGACATTTTTTAAAAAACTTTTAAAACTTTTTCAATTTTTGTCCAGACATTTTCTGATGTACAGAAGAAACATTCCACTTTAGAAGATCTTTCCAACCATATGTCAGAAAACGTGAAATTCGTCCTAGAACGGAAGTTATGGGCACAAGTCAAAATATCAATAATTATATAATACATTATAAATTAACAAATAATATGTAGTGTATAGTAATACAGTACATAATAATATTACTGAGAAATAAATAACAAAATTAAGTAAACAAAATTATTTATTTAAATGAACCAAATACGTTAACTAAAACTATTTATTTGAATAAAACAAATCTTTTCTCTCAAAATAAATAATTTTTTTAGTCATATAAAATACAATTTTTTGGTTAAGTGTAATAACCATTCAGTTGTTTTGAACAAATTTTTTTCTAAGTGTACCCTATCCAGTATGCTGTCTAAAATTATTTCGTCAATAATCATCGTTGGTAAGTCCATTGTCACATTTTGTCAAGTGCGTCGTCTTTTGTCTCGTAGTCGCGTCGTACGCATCCGCCGGTTTTTGGTCCAGGGCGGAATCTCCACTAAGGTTTAATATTTGCCGACGGATAGAATTCCGTATTGCTCCTCCATAGAATTCCGTTCAAGAATTACGATTTACAGCTCAATGAAATCAGACGACAAGAATGATTATTGTATAAAATCTGTCGTTTAAAAAAACTGTATCTCTACAATGGAATATCTAGAAAGAATGAAAGAAAGAAATAGAGAGAGAAAGAGAGAGAGAGAATATCAACCTACGCGAATCGACTTCTTGTCGTTGTTGTTGTCTTTTAAAGACTTATTTTCGTTTAAAGCTTCTCGTTCGGCCTTCGATGGGCTTCGCAATTCGTTTTCAAGCAAACAACGTACGATTTACAAGACACACACCACCGGCTGGAAAAGGTGCTCGCCTCGCGCTGGGCAATATCTCATTGAGAAAGAAGAAGGTGACTTTAATGTGCCTCTCGTCTCGTGAGCAATCGCGGTGAGGCACCCGACATCCCGGTAAGAGTAAGATCGTTAATCTTTCCACGCCGATCGGTCTCAGATAGTAATTGTTACGTTCCCGTTCTCGCGCCTGACTGCCTCTCTTATACTCACTTGTTTTATCATCTATTTCTTTCTCTTTCCTTCTTCTTTTCTTGATTTCTCTCTCAACTGTTTGCCTCACCTACTGCTCGTTGGTAGGTAGTTCCTTCTTTTATGGTGGGAGTACCGATGAGACCACTCACCCACCACCGGTGTTAATGCCTTTGGCAAGTTTGTTAGCATTACAGTAACGCTGATCCGTTTTCCCTCCTATGTCCCTCAACAAGTTCAACGAGTCCTTTCCGCCCTTCTCGAACAACCTATAAATTTAAGAAACCCGCCCTTCAATGACTTGTGCGATATATCGAAAAAAAACCATCAGAAAAAAAGAAACAGAGTGTCCTCCCTTGATCTTTAAGAACGTTAACTGTTCACGCCAAGTGTCCTTTCTCTCTCAATCTTCAGAACTGAATTGATAGGTAGAGCCCTGAATTTAAAATCTTATAATACGGTTAAAAAATCGTATTGTATTAAAACAACTTATGTCAAATAATTATAATTAAATACAGGGATCACAGTCGTAACTTCATATATATGGGGCAAAATTTCTGAAGCGGACCCCCCTTCCAAAAAAAGGTATGTGATTGACATGATAATTTGGTAATTTGTATTTTTTTTATTTTGCGTAATTTTACATAAAAGAGTATATAAAAGAAAAAAATTAGCCCCAAGAGCAACAAAAAATATAAAAATTATGCAATTTTATAGAAGAAAATACAAGAAAGTAATTTTTTTGATAAAATCTTAAAATATTCGTAAAAAGTGCAAACAGAATCCTATTCAAAATTAAAAAAATACGCATTTTAGTATTTTTGAGTAGGATAACATATGTCATTGCGAAAATAATTCGCAATTTATATCGTCGAAATGCCTGCATGATTTAATATGGATCCTTTCATAATAATTTTGCAGTAAAAGTACAAAAATCTTAAAATTTACAGTTGTTAACTTTAACTTTAAATAAGTCTTAAAGGAGATAATTTATAAAAAAATCATAAGAAAACTTTTTTTAGAGCGTTAAATTTCCTATAAGAATACATATATTTTTCATTGATGTAAAATGAAATATTTAACGAAAAAAAAATTAATTTGTAAAAAGTAGCAAAATCCCATGTATTTTAAATGGAAAATGTATCGTCTTTGGGGCAAGGTTTATTGTGAATATTAAGGGTTTATTTTAGTGTGACATTTTGTTTTAGATGGTTAACTAATAATTTAGGGGGCGTCGCAAGAAATATAAATAAACTTGGTAAATAACGGACATCCTAATATATATATGGGGCAAAATTTCTGAAGCGAACCCCCCCCCAGAAAAATTGTGGGATTGAATTGATAATTTGTTGTCCTATATAAGAGTGATAAATTCCCCAAATATCGGAACATTTGAAAAAAAGTTGTAAAAAGTAGAGGGGGTAAAAGTTTTAAATTTTCGAAATCATTGACATTTTCAAATCCCTATAAGTCGGATAACACTTTATGGATTTTAATTTATGAGGAACGAATTTTGAAGTATTTTTTATGTACTTTCTGATGCATACAAGAAAATTTTCAAAAAAAAATTTTTTACTACTTTTTTTTCAAAATTAATTTTTATTTTTGACTTTTAACCGATTTGGGTATTTTTTTTTTTTAAATAATTTCATTGGGAAGCTGAGGTTTTTTCCGATAAAATATGTAATTTGCAGAGTGGGACAGAAAATAGTTTAAGAGAAACTTAATAAAAAGTCTAACGTTGCGCGCGCGCCGCGCGCTGTTGGTGCGCCTTTCACGACTGCGGTTTCTGACTGCATTTTAGTCAGTAATAGCTCTCTGCATTGTTCAGGGTTGAGACTGTCATTATACAATAATGCCTGCATTACTGTTACTGAAAAAATTTAGAATAACCTGTTTTGAAAATTTTACTTTCAAATCAATTAAAATTATAAATTAATATACTATTATTAACCGAAATAGAAAATTTTTCTGGAGGAAAGATTGAATAACAAACAACAATTTTTAACAAAACTTAATTTTTTGTTTCACAAGAAATAAAAAAAATTTGTATTAATTCTATATGTCAATAATAATTTTTGTTACAAAATTTTAATTTGTTTTTTTATAAGAAAACTTTTAAAAATCACAAAATGTTGAAAAACAGTAAATCATTGCAAAACACATCGTATTATCAAATATCTAGGTTTAATAAGTAAAAATTCAACTTAACATTTTTTATTCACATAATTATTAATTATAATAATCGTGGGTCAGATCTCGTGAAATTTTCACAGAAAACAAACAGTGTTTTTTTAAATCTAAATGTTGAAAAAACATTTCTATTTGTTCTTAGGAATGTTTCCACTGAAGAACAGAAAAATTTTTTTTTTATTAAAGTTATTGTAAAATTAATTTTTTTGCAACTTTTTAAACAAAATGTTATTTCTCCTAAATGAATAAACCGATTTAAGTGAGACAAGCGGAAATATAAAGGGGATAAAATATACTTTCGTTTAGAATTAGAAATTTTTAAAAAAGTTTATTTTTTAATAATTATTTAATAAATTTTTTATAAACGATTAATTTGTTTAATGTTCTGCACCTTTTAAAATTTTAAAAAAAATTAAATACACTTAAAACTATAAGAAATAAAATCCATTGAGAAAATTTATGAACGACAATTATTTTAAAAGTTATAATGGAAATTATATTGGCGCGGTGTAGTGCATCAACACTTAACTTAGTTTTTGATCATTTTTATGGTTATATAACTGAATAAAAATGTTAATTCAACTGTGTATTTTTATCATTTTGATTTAAAAAAAATACGTTTTGTTTTCTGTGAAAAGTTCACGAATTCTGACCCATATTGCAAATTTTTTCCCTTATAAAAAAACAAATTAAAATTTTGTAACAAAAATTATTATTGACATATAGAATTAATACAAATTCTTTTTATTTCTTGTGAAACAAGAAATTAAGTTTTGTTAAAAATTGTTGTTTGTTATTCAATCTTTCCTCCAGAAAAATTTTCTATTTCGGTTAATAATAGTATATTAATTTATAATTTTAATCGATTTGAAAGTAAAATTTTCAAAACAGGTTATTCTAAATTTTTTCAGTAACAGTAATGCAGGCATTATTGTATAATGACAGTCTCAACCCTGAACAATGCAGAGAGCTATTACTGACTAAAATGCAGTCAGAAACCGCAGTCGTGAAAGGCGCACCAACAGCGCGCACTGAAATGGCGGCTTCCGTATACAAATATTAAAACAATACTTGCAACATTTATCGATAATTGGTAGAATTAAAAAAACAATTTAAAAAATGTATTAAAATCATTTAATAAAAAAAATGACAAAAAAAATTAAATTTTTTTTTATTTTGCTTCCTCATAAGGAAGCTTTGCATTCGTGACGATTTTCAATATTTCAAAACATGATTATATAGACTCATTTTCATCTAGGATATATGTATATTAAATTCTGAGCAAATGTCCAGATGTATGTGTGTATGTGTGTTTGTATGTCACAAAAAATTGTGTACAAATTATCTCAAACAAATTTTTATGGATTGCCCTGAAATTCTGCAGGTTTATTGCAGTCATTAATACCTAAAATGTGACTCAAGGTTTTTCAAATTTATCTACAAACTATTTTTTATACAATTTTTTCAATATTTGAAAAAAAAATTTTTTGTATTTTTTTAAATAACTTTTTTGTTTCTTAATAGTTTCATAAATTATTCTCAAAATTACATTCCTGACAAAAAAACGAATCGATTGATATATACAAAGTGCACATTTCATCAAAATTTATAAAATTAATCAATATTTTTCTTTTTCACAAAAAATTCAAAATTTGTGTTATTTAAAATATTACCTTAACATATTAAAATGAAATTAAGCAATTGGTTTATAATATTTATTCACTTAAAATTTTATTCTTTATAAAATATTTAATGCCACTCGTTTTAACTAAAAAAATAAAAACAAAAATTTTTTTTTTTTAAAGTTTTTTAAATAAATTTTTTGTCGTCAGACTGTTATAATAGACTAGTATACCAATTTTCAGCTCATTAGGTCAAATAATGTAAAAATTAGAAAAAAAAATTTTTTTTAATTTTTTAGTTTTTCTTTGACAACGATATGGCTATTATCACATAGCAAATTCTCTACATTTTTTCTGTAATATTCATGTTAAAATACACCAATATGCCAAATTTTAGCCCTCACTTTTTATGCATTTTTAGCCAAAAATCTTGTTATTTCCTTGACAACGCTATGACCATCACCTGCGATCACATTATTTATATTTTTCCTTTAATCTACGTGTGAAAATACGTATCTAGGCCATGACCTAGTTTAATAAAACCACAATTTTTAGATTCCTTATGATTTCCCGCGTTTCTTCATTAAAAAAAATTGATGGAGGGTCTAAAACTATGGAAGTTATTCAAATTTTAGTCCGACGGTGCACATATGAGATGTCCTCACTATACGACACGCGGTCCACGCGCACAAACCTATTTAAGGTTTATTGAATATCCACTACTTTAGAGTCAGTTGAAGCAGAATATTCTTTACAAATAATTTTTGAATCTATTTAAAAATGTAAGTTAAAAGTCCTTTAAATGTTAGAAAATTGATTCCTTGTAATTTTTTTACAACGATTCTACGGTTTTTAAAAGTTTTGAATAAAAATTAATGATATTTAAAAAGATGGGTCAAACCATTATATTTCGAATAAAGTCGTTGCGGCCTAATTTTAAACAAAAATTGATACTTTTAGAATTAAATCTGTATGATATCTGAATAAGGAAATGAAAATAATTATATTTAAATATTTATTACTTTTTTTAAAAATATGAGTGTAAAGTGGAGAAGGTGACAAAAAATGGCACTTTTTTAGCAATTAGAAAATATTTTAAAAAGTATTGATAAATTCTTAAAAGTGCAAAAAGATTTATTGATTCATGTTTAAAATTAATTGAATAATTATTCTTTAATAATAAAACTAGTAAAAATATTAGATAAAAAAGGTTTTTAAAGTGGATCTACCAAATAACCTAATTTTGACGTTTTTATCCATTAATTACGAGAAAGTGGAATTATTGAATTAAATAAAAACTCACCGAATATAGATTATTTTTTATGAACTTTCAGAATTTCTTATCACTTTTTTAATTTTTCCTTCAAATATACAAGAAATATTGAGTTGAAAGTACGCGATTTCTGAATTGTTGCGTACTTTACAACTTAATAACTCTGTTAAAGAAAAATTTAAAAAAATTGTCTCTTTCACAACTTTTAAATAACAACGAAATCTATACACTCAAAAATTTTCGTTTTGGTCCCGGGACTACTTTAAAAAAAATAAAGGTTTAAAAATTGCTCACTTTTTCAGGTTAAAACTATTTATTTTCTTATATTTGAAGTTGGTTTATTGTTGTTAATCACGTTCCGATCATAGTGTTTAAATTAACATCCATCTTCAATTTTAAGAAAATAAATAGTTTTAACCTGAAAAAGTGTGCAATTTTTAAACCTTTATATTTTTTAAAGTAGTCTCGTACCAAAACAAAAATTTTTGAGTATATAGATTTCGTTGTTATTTAGAAGTTGTGAAAGTGCCAAATTTTTTAAATTTTTCTTTAACAGAGTTATTAAGTTGTAAAGTACGCAACAATTCAGAAATCGCGTACTTTCAACTCAATATTTCTTGTATATTTGAAGGAAAAATTAAGAAAGTGATAAGAAATTCTGAAAGTTTATAAAAAATACTCTATATTTGGTGAGTTTTTATTTAATTCAACAATTCCACCTTCTCGTAATTAATTGATAAAAACGTCAAAATTAGGTTATTTGGTAGATCGACTTTAAAAACCTTTTTTATCTAATATTTTTATATTTTTACCAGTTCTATTATTAAAGAATAATTATTCAATTAATTTTAAACATGAATCAATAAATCTTTTTGCACTTTTAAGAATTTATCAATACTTTTTAAAATATTTTCTAATTGCTAAAAAAGTGCCATTTTTTGTCACCTTCTCCACTTTACACTCATATTTTTAAAAAAAGTAATAAATATTTAAATATAATTATTTTCATTTCCTTATTCAGATATCATACAGATTTAATTCTAAAAGTATCAATTTTTGTTTAAAATTAGGCCGCAACGACTTTATTCGAAATATAATGGTTTGACCCATCTTTTTAAATATCATTAATTTTTATTCAAAACTTTTAAAAACCGTAGAATCGTTGTAAAAAAATTACAAGGAATCAATTTTCTAACATTTAAAGGACTTTTAACTTACATTTTTAAATAGATTCAAAAATTATTTGTAAAGAATATTCTGCTTCAACTGACTCTAAAGTAGTGGATATTCAATAAACCTTAAATAGGTTTGTGCGCGTGGACCGCGTGTCGTATAGTGAGGACATCTCATATGTGCACCGTCGGACTAAAATTTGAATAACTTCCATAGTTTTAGACCCTCCATCAATTTTTTTAATGAAAAAACGCGGGAAATCATAAGGAATTTAAAAATTGTGGTTTTATTAAACTAGGTCATGGCCAAATAAGTGTAAAAACGGTTATATATTATAAACGGTTATAAATCTTAAGATCATCCTGAAAAAATGAAAAAGATTCATTAAAATTTGTCAAAAATATCGCATTTCAAAGAAACTCTAACCTAAAAATTAAAAGCACCGTAACTCTAACAATTTTGAAAATTTTTGAAAACCCTCTGACCTACAATCATATCTTTTCTAACACTAAAGATATACCCATTTTCAAAAAAATCAAAAGACCCCCGACCAACATTGATATTTCTGAGAAATTTTGACCCTAATGTCCGAATTTCTAACTTTAACTGCGAATTTTAGACAACCCGCAGATTAACTTGTTAATGTCCACATTAACGGATTCCGGACTGTAACTATAACATACATCAGGCCCAGATCTATAGGGGGGAGGCTAGGGTGGACAAGTGCCCCGGGCGCGAACTTTATAGGGGCGCCAAAATTGCTTCTGTGTAATTTGAAAAAATATAAATATATTAAGAAAAACAAATTTTCTGTTTCCTTATTTTAGTGAACAACTATGAATAGACATTAAGGGCATGTCCAAGTTGTGAAATGTAAACAAACCGAGCACTAAAATCACATTTTTCAAACAGACTTTTTTCTCACAAAAATTAACATTTTTACACTTTCTTAAGAGAAATGGTAAATTAGACTATCAAAGTTTCCAATTAAATAATTTTTGACTATAAGCAATGAAAAGCAATTAGTAAAATAACAAATTAAAATCACCAGTAAAATAGCATTTTCGACGCGTCTGGAAAAGTAAACTGTTTGAGTATATCAACCGCTGCACTGGCGATGAAGAAGTCTCATATCAGCGATTGGACCATCAATATGTGGAAGGGAAAATTTTTCCCTTTCCTTCTTGAAATTACAAGAGAAAGGGTAAAAACTTCTTCATCGTCCGTGCGGTTGATATAGTCAAACACTTTAATTTTTCGCGACCTGAGTCTCTGTTGCTCTCTGCGCATGCGCATACCTTACTAAGAATGCATTGACAGCACCATGTGGAAGTACCCATTTTGTTTGGAATAAAACTTGATTGAAATATAATGCTTTTAGTATAGCTCTTTAACAATAAAATACACAATGGGATTAATTTCAACAATATTTTAAATTTGATTTAATAAGTAAAATATCATTTTAATGATTAAAAAAAAAGGCGACGAATTGCATCCCTGCACCCCCCTTATAAAAATTTCTAGATCTGGCCTTCGGTAAAAAAGAGAATTTTATTTTTTTAAAGGGCGATTTTTTAGTCTAACAAATAGAGGAATTTTCGAATGTAGTAAAAATTAAGGAGCGGGATTTTGGAACCGGTTTGGAGCGCAAGCGGTAATACCAGTTAGTACTCAAATGACTCAGTATTTTTTTTTAATAAGCTATTTATTGGATTCACATATTTTTCATTTAATTTTATTAAATAATATACTTTCATTAAGTAATACATTATTGGAATTAAATAATTTTGTTTACTTGAAGCGATAAAATTTATTAATTGTGTTAAATAATTTTTTTTTGTATCAAATATCTAATCAGTTGTGTGAAATAAATAAATTATTTGTTTGAAATAACTTACTGCTTGTATTAAAGAAATTAATTTATTAAATTAAACTAATTATTTAATTGACCTAATTAAGATTTATTTGATTAAATAAATGTAGTATGTAATTCAAATAATTCAGGTTCTTTAAACAATTAAATACAGGCAAACCTGTATACGGCGGAAAGCAATTTGAAGATTTGGCTGTAAAGAGGTTCGTTAAAATGCTATTAGTGAGTGAACGTTCAGGGATGTATCAACCATTTTAAGTCACATGATCTTTAAATATGAAATAGAAATTATGGTAATTTATTAAAAACTGAATTTAAAAATATACTTATAATACTGCCTTTCAGATTCAGTACCTACAAAAAGAAAATGTAATTATTTCCTAAAAATTACTTTTATTTGTTTCTCTATTTTTAAAATATTTTTTTAATATAAAATATATAATGAAGTAAACAAAAGTTATACATCAAATATGAAATAAGTAATTGAAATAGAAAAATAAATGTGTATATATAAAATTAAAAATGAATATAATAATTTAAATAAGTCAGTCTTCTATCGTTAAAATCATGTTTAAAATCAAATAATACTTTATTTCAAACTATTTAGATTTGTATTTTAATTAATTTATAAATGTTTATGTTTATCTTTTGTAAAAGAAAATATATCACGAAATATACAAAAATTATAAATCAAACATAAAATAAATAATTCAAATAAGAAACTCCTGTATAAAAATTACAATTCAGAACTTTTCGACTCTAAATTTCATGACACTCACACAGTCACAACTCTCACTGCTATAATCCCTTCTACGTCTACCTGGCGTATTTCCGCCGTATATTTACCTATATTATTAGATCCACATAAAAATTATTATTTGAAATCAAATAAATATATTTTTCAAATAATTTGAACTAATTTATTTTTTAAAAAAATTTTTTTAAATTTCTTTTTCTTTCCTTTTTGCTCCCGAGAGAACCAGTTTTGTATGCTAAAAATTTACAGATCTTCCTAAAAAATGTTCGATTCGGATTAATCTCTCGTCCTTTTTTTTCATCCTCATTCACTCCTTGGATTCGGTAGGATCTGTTTTGGGAGTGGAGGGTACGATGAGGTTGAAGACAAAGACACAAACAACTACTCGATTCGTATTTACAAACGATTCATTTAAATAAAAGAATTTAACAGAACTTGTTACAGAATTATATATACGTATTCAAGATGTACTTTTTACATTCTCATCACATAAGAAATTTTTTTTTAAGATTGTGTATTCACTTCTCTAGTTTAAAATTCTTTTGAATCCATTGGCTTAGCGTTTTCTTTTTATTTGCGCGCAATTGTATAGTTTATATTTTTTCCACAGTTTCCTTGAAAAATACGTCGAGGTGTGAAATAAATCTTTTAAAAATGGATATAGCTTCAGAGTATATTATTTTCTTCTAGGACTAGTTTCGAGCTCGCGTCTTCGAGTGAACTCGAGAATAATTTAGTATTTCTGGTAGATAAAAAAAGTTGAATTGAGCTAAAGAGTTAACCACTATTTAATACGAGAGTACAAATAATACTCATTGTTTCCCAGAAAAAAATTCGTTGTTCTTTTTTTAAATTTGAACTATATAAATAAAGGTCAAATGTGGTTGATATACAATATTCGTACTTGTAGTGAATGTACTAAAATTACTAATATCGATGAAGTGAATTTTCACTGAGATAAAGGCATATTCGAAATAATATATATATATATATATATATATATATATATATATATATATATATATATATATATATATATATATAATTGTAATTGTAATTCTACAAAAGAGGGAATATATCATGTTTAAGGTTGATTTTTACATTAATTTTGAAAAAATAAAATTAATTTTAAATTTTGTCCCTTGAATTCATTCTCAGTTTCCTGGCATTTCTGACGTAAAAGAAAAATAAGACAATTTGAGGTTTAAAATCAGGTTTCTAATCAGAAAATGAATAAATATTTGGATAAATATAAGTTGTTTTAGTCATAATCAGGATTAAAACAAGACTTATATTTTTTTCAACTAAAACAAAAATAGTAAAATCAAGTACATAAATATTGTTAACATAACTGAAAAATTAATTAATTTTTCCACTGAACTACTTAATGGTATTTAATTAAAATGAATTTTTACTCTAAACACTTTCACTCTCACAATGTTTAAATTTTGAATTTATATAAAAAATAAAATTACCATTCCAACTGTTATACTAAAAACTCTTGATTGAGACTTCTAAAACGAGACTAGAAATCTTGAAAGAGTAAATTCCACTCCTGACTATATATATATATTTGAGGCATTCCACGTCAAGTGATCAAGGGGTCTTTTGGTGTAATGTTTATTTCAATAATTTTTTACTCTTAAACAATTAAACATACTAAATTGGACAAAGTACATTTTGGAAAGGTTTTTTCATGATCTTTCGATTGGAAATAAGCATTTTGAAAAAAAAATTTTTTGATCCAAAAAAATCAAATATAAAAATAAATTTCAATTTTTGGGGGAGAAAGGTACGATTTTTTTTTAAACGAAAGCAGATGTTTTGTCCTAAAAGGACATATAAATGATAAAGTGGGACTAGAATGTTTAAACATTGAAAAAAGAGTTTTCTACTCGCCGGAGCGCTCAAAACCCGGTTTTTAGCTCCGTTTAGGAGAAAATTCTTTTTTTTAAAGTTTTAACATTCTAGTCCCACTTTATCATTTATATGTCCTTTTAAGAAAAAACCTCAGCTTTCGTTAAAAAAAATTCGTACCTCTCTCCCCCAAAAATTGAAACTTATTTTTAATTTTGATTTTTTTGGGTCAAAATTTTTTTTTTCTAAATGCTTATTTCCAATCGAAAGAGCATGAAAAAACCTTTTCCAAATGTACTTTGTCAAATTTGTATGTTTAATTGTTTAAGAGTAAAAAATTATTGAAATAAGCATTGTACTGAAAAACACAAAAATCTAACCCCCTCCCCCTCGGAAAATATTGGACTAGGTAAAAAAATATTTTCACAATAAATTACTATCTATGAGTACTACAAAAGCCCCAAGTTTTGCTATGATTGAAGAAAAATTTTTCTCCACCTTGATCACTTGACATGGAATCGCTCATATATGGGTAAGTGTTTAAAGTGAAAATTCATTTTAAAAGTAAATAACAATGATACACTTATATACGATAAAATTCAGTCAAAAAATTAAAATTCCATTACCCACATAGCTCAAAAACTTTCAGGAAACTTCCAGGAAGTTTCCTGGAAGTTTTTGTGCTATGTTGGTAAGTTCAGTGGAAAAATTAATTCATTTTTCAGTTATGCTAACAATATTTATGTACTTGATTTTACTATTTTTGTTTTAGTTGAAAAAAATAATTAATTTGACTAACAAAAATTGTTAAAGCTCACAGTTCTTCTAGAAATCAAAAGAATCAAAACGTTGCATAGCATTAAATTTGGAGTACTTTTTGGATTCAAGACTGTAAAATATAAGTCTTGTTTTAATCCTAATTATGACTAAAACAACTTATATTAATCCAAATATTTATTCATTTTTTCATTAGAAACCTGATTTTAAACCTCAAATTGTCTTATTTTTCTTTTACGTCCAAAAATGAATTAAATTTAAGAAAAAACGCATTTGAGCTCTATAAGCACTTTAAAACTTTGTTTTACAGTTAACTTGAAATCTTAAAAAAAAACTGTAAGTTGAATGAGAATTGTTCTTATTGATTCTCATTTTGAAATAAAATTACACTTTCAAATTTCTTGGGTGTGAAAATTTACTCTACTATAAATAACCTCTGACTGATATATTTTGACAATTTTTAAACAGAGGTGACTTAGTTTAGAATTTAATTTCGCTTCCTTGTAGTTTATAATATTGAAATTAATTTCAAACGGTGTGTGAAAATATGTGAAAATTCCACTTTTAAATTTTAAAAAAGATATTTTATCTTATACAAGTGTAGTGAAATTTTACTCTTCATTTTCATAGTGAACGATTATTTTTTAAAGACATAGTCAATTTTTAAAATAGACACCGAAAAAAAATTATTCTTGTTTCAAGAGAATAATTATTCTTTTAAAACCTTAAATTTATAATAAAACAAGAAATTTTTTCTGTTCAGTTTTACATATTATGAGAAATAATACCATTGTCTGCAACGATTTTACTCTGAGTTACAATATTTTACTTTCGTTTTGGAGTGATTAAAAGATTATTTTTCATGACGCTCAAAGAGTGTTTTATAACTCAAATATATATGGCTTATTTCATTTAGAAAGTAAATTTCATGTCCCTTGGTAAAAAAAAAGTTTTTAGATAACAAATGAATATTGTTTGGTATATTTGATTAATATCTAAAACACTCTATTTTTTATTAACTTAATAGAACTTTGAGGTGCATTAAAACGAAATGACAGACTAAAAAGAAACTAAATGTCCCCTACTGTCCCTGTCCTCGAGGCACTTGCACTACATTGCCTCCAATAATAAATATATTTATATTCTGTTTTATTAGATCGAAACGAAATTTTTTATAATCTCTAAATATTATTTTTTTAAATTCATTAATTACTTCATATAACATGCAAGAATATTATTTGAAAAAGTGATTAAAAACGTGTAACTTATTTTCATATTTTATATTCTGCCAAAATGTATTCATTTTTGCACACTCACTATGAATTGGTTACGTGCTTATACTCACTGTTTAATACCGAAGCTACAATAACATACCCTGGCGGAAACTTCGGACGAATGTCGGAGTTTACAACCGACTGGGATCCGCGCCCGTACAGACCGCAAGTACCGACTCGGATCTGAAAACGCAACCGGCGTAGTACAGATTATGCTCCGACTGTCGGAACTGTCTTTAGTCCAGTCGCCCTGTGTTTTTTCGTGCCAAAAACAAATAAAAAATTTGAATTCCTGAGAAAATTTTAGCCCAGTTTAAAAAAAAATGATCAAAATTCATCAATTTGTTTGAATGTTATGACAACTTTTACGAATTTGAAAGTTTGAATTCAACTTTAGCGCGAGCGACTGATGATGTCCCCCACTATGCATCCTAGAGCATCTAGGCTGTTCAAACGTTGCATTCGAACGTTGCATACTTTTGAAAAATATTTTTACGAACAAGAAGTGCATAGATGTTTAGATTGATTTTTTTATAATTAGTATGACTAATCAACTAAACAAATATAATAAAAAAAATAAAAAATATTAATAATTAAAGGCTCAGGAATTTTTTGAAAAAAAAAATTATCTCCCCCCCCCTTTTGACCTAGATCAAAATTTTTTTTTGCAAAATTTGCAGAAAAGAATAAGTAATCAAATGGCGTTTATGCCAAATTGTTAAAGTAAAAATTGTTGATGTAGTGTTCATTTGTTTATAAGCCAAAAATTTCTCCCCCCCAAAAACTAGTTTTTTTGTAAAAATTCAATTTGTTACAAATTGTGATTGATAGATTGGCATTTCATGAAGAGAACCCAACAAAAAAAATTGATTTTCTTCCGGCTAAAAATGTAGAAATTCCATTTTAAAAAACCATGTTTTTAGTTAACAAATGGAATTTCTGATAAACAATTTATCGAATCGGATTCAAATTTGGCACATGTCTTATGGGTCTTGAGAGTTATATTTTTGTAGAATATAGAAAGAATTTGTTAACTTTTGTTCATGTTATTAAACAAATAAGAAAGTGCCATTTTTAGTGGTTTAAATTTATTTGCAAGTAAACAAATGGACCAATTTTAACATATGACCCATCATTTTAAAGGTATTTTCGAGCTCTATAACTTTTATTAACAACTTTTTTCCCTATAATTTGATGGGAAAGAACGGTCATCAAAAAACTGTTTTTCGGCACCTTCAAAATTGTTTATAACGCGCAGCATGAGAAATCTCGAGTGGGAAACATATACATATTCATACAACCACCCCACACTATATGAATCCACAATCAGACTTCAGGTATCAATTTTGGCAAAAAATGACTACTTTTTTCACAGGGCGACTGGACTACTTCCCACTATCGTCAGTACGGGCTCGGTACTGGATTTCTTCCGCCCGCGAATCTTATTTTTCTGCGGCGTCGCAAGAATAACAGATATGTTAAGTCTGTACTGGCTCAGTGCTGGGCCGGATCCGACTGCGGATCCCGTCATTTATTGTCACATTATAAATCACATTATGAATTTCTTTTTAATAAATGTGTCATAACTAAATAACTATTACAATAATTAATTGCATTATTTTAGAAAATAAAGATTAATTAATAAATAAATTTAATCAATATATTAAGTAATTATTTATTGAGAATTAATAATAAATTATTAATATTAATATTCATGTTAATTAATAATATCTTTTTAATTAAAAGATTTTAATTAAAATTATTAATATTATTATGTTCAATATTATTATATTGAGAAACAATTATTTAATATATTATATAATAATAAAAATATAGGTGTAGCATGGACACGTAGTAATTCTACAAGTTTTATTTCAGCTCGTGACACTTGAGAGTATTTATACTGATTCTACACTTCCCAGTCGCTCCGCTTTTCCGTGGCGCTTCGTGTAAGACAGAAAAAGAAAGATATAGTCTCTGTCTTTTTCTCTTTCACGCAAAGCGCCACGAAAAAGCAGAGCGACTGGAAAGTGTGGAATCAGCATTAAGATTTGAGAGTCCCATGCGAGCGTAGCATAGTGGTTAGCGTGCGAGATTTCGGTGCGGAAATATTCATTTAGGCGTAGGTTCGTACCCCCAAGCATTTGGATTTTGCAAGTGGCTATGTAATAAAAAATTGCGTTTAAGTGTATAAAAAATAAAGAAATGTGTAAAGTTAACTGTCAATGAATTGTTATCAGTATTTTTATCTTTTGCAATTAATTATTATTTTTTAATTGATATTTGTTAAAATTATCATTTGGATCTGATCCGGTTGTCAGGTGGTAGAATGCCAGCTATTAAATTGAAAATCCGCATTTGGTAGAGTGCCAGGTCCCAGCCGGTTGAATTATACACGGAACGGCTTCTTCCGGCTGGTTGGAAATTTCCGCCTGGGCAGGCACACAAAAAAAGTTGTCTGTTTATTGAACCAGACAGACATATCTTATCGTATATTTGCACGCTGAAAACTAATCTGCAATCAGAATTGCTCCATCACCCTCTGTTTTTTTTAAATCGAGAAAACTACCCTTAACTTGAAAGTGTAAAGTAAAAAAGTTGAATAACAGATTTCTCTTCAAAACAAAACAATAAATTTATCTACTTCTGCTACAACAAGTTAGAAGCAATGTCAACATTGCTTAATCACCCTTTGTTTTTTTAAATCGAAAAAACTACCCCTAATATGTAAAAATTCAAAATGTATAATAAAAAAATGAAAATAGAACAATAAATTTATGTACTTCTCTTTCAACAACTTAAAAACAATGTCAAAATTGCCCCATCACCCTCTATTTCTATTAAATTAAAATAAATACCCTTAAATGTTCTCCATTTTGTTCTATTGAAGCCACAAATAAAAAATTATTACCATGGTAACATCGACCAATGGGTTTGTAATGTTGAACCAACGACTAAAAAATTGCTTTCTTAAAGTAAAAAAGGAGTTTGAATCTCATTTTAATTGGTCTAAAAAGTAAATTTTCTTATAATTTTAGAAAAACGAGATAAAATTGACTATAATTTATGTTCCTAAGTATAATTACTTATTTTCTGCTTTTGTATTTTTTATATTGCATTAAATATACTATTAATTGTGTTTGTAATTAATTAAATTAAAAAAGGTTAATTTCAATATACAATTTCTAGAATTATATTGTTCGATTGTACAGGATAAAAATTATGATTTCTTTTTTTATTTTTCTGTAATAAGGCATGTAATTTAAAACCATGGACAAATGTTACTCCCGCCATCTGTCGCGCAAAATGAGCGGCGATATATCAACTTTAAACATTAATTTCTCAATAATTTAAAGTTAATTTATCCGGAAAAATATATCATTATCATCCTGGGATATTCCTTTATTCTTTCAATAGTTTTCTTTAACTGTTTTTACCTAATTATCGAAATATCCTAACGAAATACGAAGTGACGACAAATTCGTCGTATTTTCGTATGACACCTATCCGCCAGCCTCAAAACATCAAAGCAATTAGAATATTCTGATCTCTATCATGCAAATTATAAAGTCGAGCAGAAGAATAATTAATTAATGGCTGTAACATAGTTGTCTACTATTGTTCCGTCCGTAAAATAATAAGTAAATACTTATCTTTTATAAGTCAATTATTATCAAACAGTTTTAATTCCTTAACCCTCGGAGAACACACCTCTTTTTTAGACTATTTTTCAAAGCTCAACCAATTTTAAACTGCTCATCTAATCAAACTAAATAAATTTTTTAAATGTAGTTTAAAGTCTGTAGAATAAGTCTATTTACTTGAAAATCCTTATTAAAAATATTAAAGAAAGATAAAAAGCTTTTCGTAAAAAAGCTTGGGGTCAAAAAGACCCCATGTGTTCTCCGAAGGTTAAGAAATCTGACAGCTTGCGTTGCTTATTTCTAAATAACATATTTATGTTGTGAATAAAAAAGTGCAAAATGTCCCCTACTGTCCCGAAGTATCTTCTCTCATTTTTTGTATAAAAATTATTATAATAATTAAATTAAATTTTATAAAAAATAGTGATCATATTCTGCCAAAACACTGGCTGCCATAAAAATATTTACGTCTAATATTATAACCACTATCCTTTTCAATTTTTTAAAACATTAACTAATATAGAAAACTTTATAACAAACACAAAATCGAATATTTACATTTTAACTTTCCTGCAAACCATATTTTACCTTTTAAATGAAATGAGCCATATATTCAAATGCATATCTTAGAGGACAAAAATTTTAATAATTAAAAATAGTAAAAGTTACTCCGAAAAAGTAATATTAATAGAAACGACTTGTATTTTTAATTTTTTGGTTTGTGTAATTATAGTTCTGAAAACTCATCGTAATGCGATTAGATTTTTCATCGTAATAATAATAACATTTTATACAAAATTTTTAAAAATATTTAATTTTTTTAATCTTATCAAATTTATTGCAGTAAAATTTTTAATTTTTTTTCTAAATCTAAAGTTGTTCTGGAGTTAAAATCTACCACATTTTTTATTAAAATTCAACTTTAATTGTTGAAACAAAATCTACTATCATCTTTAAATTAAACTCCATCCCAGCTGAAAAAGTTCTATAGAATTTCACTAGAATCATTCTATAGAATCGTTCTATATGAATTCTAGTGAATATTCTATAGAATTTCACTAGAATGATTCTATAGATTTTCTACATAAATACTATTAAATTTTAGTGATTTTTAATTAGAAAGACTTTCAATTTGTGAAATAATATTTTTCAACAAATTTTAGGCCAAAATAATTGTTTATATCCTTTAAATATATAAAATTCATTGAACTTTGTAACCATACATAACTATAATGTTAAAAAAATTATTTCACGAAATTTATATTCCTTTTAATTAAAAACCACTAAAATTTAGTAGAATTCACGTAGAAATTCTATAGAATCATTCTATTGAAATTCTATAGAATATTCTCTAGAATTTATATAGAATGATTCTAGTGAAATTCTATAGAACTTTTTCAGCTGGGATTATAATCTTGCAGTAAAAATTGACTGTAATCTTGCAATAAAAAAAATTTTGAGGTATGAAATTCGATTTCTAGAAACTTTATGAAAAACTAAGGTAGGTTTCTTCTAATATTACTCATTTTTAAAATTACTAACAATTATTCTTTTCAAAATTTTAGTCTCTAACGCAATATACTTTTCATATTTATGTTTTTTTTCGTAAAACGTAATATTCAATATTCCAGAATACAATTTTCGCTTCCATTAAAAAACACTTCTTTTAGAGGAAGCAAACTACTTACTTTATCGTGTGAGCTTTCTGCAATATTGCTGTAATATTGATACAAGCTTACGCCATTATTGCAGCAACATTGCAGTAACCTTGATCTATAAATCATTTTTAATATACTCAGATAGCTCGAGAGCTTACAGTGCAACGTGCAATCTTATGCTGCAAACTTGGAAATAATGCTACTAAAAAAAGCATGACGTGAGCTTGTAGCAAGCTTAGCAATGTTGCTCAGTAAGCTTGCTCTCGTGCAATCTGGGAATATATATTAATTTAATAAACTAAATTTATTTGGTGCAGACATGTCGCAAGCATATCTCAGGCTTGCCAGAATTTTAACACAATATTGAAGCAAGCTCACCAGGAATACAAACTTTTTAAACGGGGATATTTAAAGACTGCTACAATATTACATGCTATTTGGGTTTTTTAGTTGCAATGGACTTTAAAAGTCAATTAATACAATACTCGACAATTGTAGGAGTACAATTTTAACTCTTTTCTTCTTACTCCAAATATCATTTCTGTTCAAAAGAAGAATTATATTTTGAAATTAAAACTATGCATATAATTATTTTTGTATTTATTTGTAACTCAGGTTAGTGAAGTTAGCATCAAACAAAAATATTTTGCCGCCAAAAGTATGATATTATAAAAGAAACAAAATAATATCAAATTTTTTTGGCAAATTGAGACTTAAATTTTAAGCTAAAACAGTGTCAAGATAAATTTATGAACCTTAAATGAAATAGGGTAGATGTACCAGTTGTGGCCACTTTAAGCGGTGTGTCGTCTTACATTAAGAAAATAAATTTATTGAAGCACTAATTTCATTATTATTTTTTTATATTATATCTAGCGAATTGTATTATTTTAATTTTTATAATCAAAAACATGATTTAACTATATTTATTATTTAAAAAAAATGAAATTGCTTCAAAAAGCCTTTTTCACCAGTAGTGGCCACACAAGCACCTCTTGTGGCCACCCTTTGTCCCACTTTTGGCCACTGCTTAAAAAACTGTTATGGTATTATTAAGTGAATTATATTTTTTAATAAATAATTAGAATTGATTAATCAATCAAGCACAACAATTAAAAAAATTTATTAAAGAACAAAATTTAGTATTAAAATCAATAAATTTATATTTTACTTAAAATCACAAATGTTTTTTTAACATGATTAATCAACGCTTATTTATTATTGATTATAATAATGAATAAAATTTTTATTTTAAACTCTATTTTATACAAAAAGTATAAACTTTAATTTTATTTAATTTGTTTTTAGAGCTATAGAGGATAAATAATTAAAAATTGCTGCATCAAAAAATGTATTACTTAAACATTAAATAACTGTTATTTTTATTCACTCATTAATTCAGTGGAGTCAGAATAAATACTATATTATACTTTAAATATTCTTAAAAGTGAATTAATTTATTTAAAAAATTGTAATATGAAAACTATACGAGTTGTTAAACTAAAATTATGACAATTTAACGTATGAAATGTAGTGTGGCCAAAAAGGGTGTTTTGATACTTTTGCTGTGCCGTTTGTGGCCATGGACTTTTTAAAAAATATTTGATCTAATTCTTTTAACATTCGTATTTTTTATAGTTATTTAACTCCTATATATAGTATATAAGAGATAGAATATCAGAATATTGCCAATAATATCGAAAAATAATCATTTACTGACCAGTGATATTTCATCAAATTTACTAAGAATTGTAGTTATTCGACACTGTCAATACATTCGTACAGTTTACTGTCATTTTAAATTAAGCCAACTAAATTTCTGTCAAAAGTAAGTTTACAGAGTGTCATCTACTTATATCAGGATTCTAGGAATATATCTACAATGCACTAGCAACTTTAGAAAATTTAATAATATCAACTTTAATCCAAAAGTGGCCACAACCGGTGCAGTGGCCACAAACGGTACTTCTACCCTAGTGTAAAAAGGAAAATTTCTATTATGCGAAAAACAATTTTCCACGCTAACTTCAAGGGCCACGCAACTGCAATATTTAACAAATGGCGAAAGCATACTTCTTTGAAGTTAGATTCCACTTAAGTGGAATTTTTTTGAATTATTACATTTATTATTATTCCTTTTTGTTTTAATTATTAATCTAATTACAATTACCATTCAATGAAGATTTTTTTGATCCCTTCAGAATATCTAAAGTAATAATACTCTAACTCGAAGAAATGCAGAGACACTTATAAGGAACACGTATACACATGTATGCTCTTTTATGAAGCAATTATAACAGAAAATCAATTTCTGATTATTAATTCACTAGCCCTGTGGCTCTTACACGGACAGCACTTTGTATCTTCCCAGAAGATATATATCTTTGTGTGTAACAAGACATCACTTAAAATTAGAAAAGAGGTTTTAATTTGTTTACAACAGAATCTGACAAACAATGAGCAAAATCTTAAAAGATTTCTTTTTTTTTAAAGGGCGGCTTTCCACATATTCATGTTTTGAATAACTAAACACGCATTTCTACCATTAAAACAATACTGATCAGTGATAATGAAAATAAGTTTGTATTGACTTTCCGCATAATGCACCAAAAGCTAGTGTATGCCATCTTGAACTCCAAGAGCTGAAAACGCATTTACAATGCCCTACAAATTGTATGCTATTTTTCGAGAATATAAATTCCCAAGTAGCACGTAACATTACTGAAATGTTGCAGCAATGTTACATGTTATGTTAGTAACATTGCAGTGTAATATTGAGGTAACATTCCAGTAATATTAAAATGTCCGCCCCAAGGCAATATTACATGTAATGTTACAGCAACATTACATGGTAATGTTACTGCATTGTTACAAAGAAAGATCGCAAAATTCCTTATAATAGTAATTTTATGAAATTTCTTTGTATCATTCATGCAACATTACAGTGACATTGCAGTAACATTGCAGTAACATTACCATGTAATATTGCTGTAACATTACATGTAATATTGCTTTGGGGTGGACATTTTAATATTACTGGAATGTTACGTGCTACTTGGGAAAAGTCTTGAATAGACCTGATTTGAAAAATTAATAATCACCTTGTGAAAGATAATTATCAACGATCGTGTTTGGTTAATTCAAGAGGTTGTTGATCAGTCCAATGATCCCTCCATGCGACTGGTGAAGGCGACGGTGTATCTTGTTCGGAATCCTGAACATCAATCTCCACGTCCTCATCTTCGATAGATTCAATTTCTGGTCTTCCTGGTCCGCGATCTACTCCTGGCTCACGATTACGTTGATCAGCTCCTGGGATTGGTGGGCTACTAGGTGACGTTTCGCCAACCAATTGACTTATCATGCGAAAAGCACTTGGCTTTCTCTCCGGTTGTCTTGCGAGATTATCAATCCTCTCGATACGTTCGACTGTTGTTGATGTTGGTCCAGTGATGACTGCGCGGAAAGCACTATTTTCGCCGCCCATTCCACCGATGGAGCAGCCCGCTGTACGGTTGATGTCTAATCCAGCGGAATGTGGCGGCTGTTGCTGTTGCTGCTGCGATTGTGGCGGCGGTGGCGAACGTTTTAAGAGATTCATTCGTTGATGACGCCGCCACTTTGCCCGTCTGTTGGAAAACCAAACCTAAGAGTCACGAGTTAGGTCGTTAGATGGCTCGTGACTAGATTGCAAATTTTTTTTTTATTTTCAAATTGAAAAAAAATGTTGGAAGCAAAAACTTACCTGGACACGTGCTTCCGATAGGGAGGTCTTTGATGCTAAACGCTCTCTTGTCGATACACATGGATAATGAGATCTCTCGAATTCCTTCTCTAATTCTTCGAGTTGCTCCGGACTGAAAGTCGTTCTATTGCGGCGAAATTTCGGTTGTTCCGAACCGTCTAAACTTCCGTCATCGCCATCGCCATCTGCGCAAAAATCACCTTCAAGGTGACGATATTTCTCGTTAGATTTCATTTTCTAGTTTCTCTGCTTCATTATAAACTGTTAAAAATAAACTATATACTTTTAAAATAAGCAATAAAGATTTTTTTGATTTTTTGAGTTCCAAAAAGGTATGTAACCCCCTTAATAATAATTACTGTTAAAATCATTTTACAAAAATAAATAATTTAATTTAATACAAAAAAAAGAACAAAATGTAATGGGGTCAGTCCACTGACTTTTGTCTGAGAGTCGTTGCGACCATATTTTAAAAAAATCTAATTTTCATATATTTAAAACTCGATGATTTGCTGAGTTCATTAACAATAATATAATGGTACAAAATTTATTTCGTTAAATAATATTAATTATCAAAAGTAGGTGGTTTACAATGTGATTTTGTAACCTTAAATTTTTCAACTTTTTAAAAGACGTTATTATTTAAAAACTATTAAATATTAGGAGTTGGTACTTACCACAAATATAAATATTTTGATTCTGCACGTTCTAACGTCCAAAATAAACTAACAATTTTATTATTTGTGGACGAAAATTGATTTAAAAAATTTTTTCGCCAAAAAAATTACACTTTTCGTTTCACTTACAACTTTTTTGTCGGACCTCTAAAAAATTTGGGGTTTTGCAAATATTTTTTTAAGAACATAATTTATCTTCTAATGAAATTTGTCGAAGGTGTTTTTCTTCATCCTCGAAATAATAATTATAAAAATTTTGTATGTAAAAAGGTTCATTTTAAGACTTGAAGTTGATATTGACACTATAATAACAATGCTTGTTGTTCATTTCAAGTCTTAGAATTAACTTTTTTACATACAAAATTTTTATAATTATTATTTCGAGGATGAAGAAAAACACCTTCGTCAAATTTCATTAGAAGATAAATTATGTTCTTAAAAAAATATTTTCAAA
This sequence comes from Leptopilina myrica (nomen nudum), assembly GCA_032872475.1. Taxonomy (NCBI): domain Eukaryota; kingdom Metazoa; phylum Arthropoda; class Insecta; order Hymenoptera; family Figitidae; genus Leptopilina; species Leptopilina myrica (nomen nudum). The sequence goes on along the minus strand of CM065459.1, from coordinate 33,464,786 downwards.
ACCCCAAATTTTTTAGAGGTCCGACAAAAAAGTTGTAAGTGAAACGAAAGTGTAATTTTTTTGGCGAAAAAATTTTTTAAATCAATTTTCGTCCACAAATAATAAAATTGTTAGTTTATTTTGGACGTTAGAACGTGCAGAATCAAAATATTTATATTTGTGGTAAGTACCAACTCCTAATATTTAATAATTTTATAATAACGTCTTTTAAAAAGTTGAAAAATTTAACCCATTAAGAACCAAACGGACGAAATATTAGTGTTGAATTCGAGGAGTTTTCTTTATATGAAAAGGATCCTGAAAAAACTAATATATACCATACCTAATGTAAAATTTATCGCTCTTTCAGATTCCGTTGTCAAAATTTGTTTATAACAATTATGAAAAAAGTTATGATTAATTTATAAAAAAAACACTATTTTTCGAGAAAAAAATTCATTTAATGGATATTTTCACACAGAAAAATTAAGGATATTGTCTCGAGAGCTCAAAATATCGCGTCCATGGACCCTCAGCTACAAAAAGTATCAAAAAATAAATTTTAATTCCAAGATGGTGGTCGACAAAATGGCGGCTAAACCTCGAAAAATGGTCCACAAAAGTCCCAACGTGTTAAATAAATGAAAACTCAAATGCACATGCATGAAAATTAATTTGGTAGAGTTTTTCTGATCGCTGATTACAAATATAATTAGAATTTTAAAATATAATTGTAATTTTAAAAAGTTAAAAATTGCGGATTCAATATGGCGAACGAATTTTTCAAAAATTTTGCTGAATTCACGTGAAACTTGTTACTCGGGGGTTTTTGGGGTCGCTGATTACGAATCCGATGTCAGTTTCACAAAATTCAAAATGGCAGATCCAATATGGCGGATGAATTTTTAAAAAATAACTGAATTCACTTGAAACTTGTTACTCAGGGGTTTTCGGGGTCGCTGATTACGAATATAAAATTAGTTTTCTAAAATTCAAAATGGTGGATCCAATATGGCGGATGAATTTACAAATTTATTGTCTATTTTTTAGTAGCAAGTTATTCTTTTTTTAAAATGTTTTTGTCCCTTAGCCGTCGAAATTACAAAAATTAAAAAAAAATGAAGACTCTTCAACATGTCCACCTCCTCGCGGTAAGAGTCGGTCAACGGCGAGACTATCGACGACTAAGGGACAATAACATTTTAAAAAAAGAATAACTTGCTACTTAAAAATAGACAATAAATTTGTAAATTCATCTGCCATATTGGATTCACCATTTTAAATTTTAGAAAACTAACTTTATATTCGTAATCAGAGACCCCGAAAACCCCTGAGTAACAAGTTTCAAGTGAATTCAGTTATTTTTTAAAAATTCATCCGCCATATTGGATCCGCTATTTTGAATTTTGTGAAACTGACATCGGATTCGTAATCAGCGACCCCAAAAACCCCCGAGTAACAAGTTTTACGTGAATTCAGCAAAATTTTTGAAAAATTCGTTCGCCATATTGGATCCGCCATTTTGAATTTTTTAAAATTACAATTATATTTTAAAATTCTAATTATATTTGTAATCAGCGATCATAAAAACTCAACCAAACTAATTTTCATGCATGTGCATTTGAGATTTCATTTATTTAACACGTTGGGACTTTTGTGGGCCATTTTTCTGAAAGAGCGATAAATTTTACATTAGGTATGGTATATATTAGTTTTTTTCAGGATCCTTTTCATATAAAGAAAACTCCTCGAATTCAACACTAATATTTCGTCCGTTTGGTCCTTAATGGGTTAAGGTTACGAAATCACATCGTGAACCACCTACTGTTGATAATTAATATTATGTAACGAAATAAATTTTGTACCATTATATTATGGTTAATGAACTCAGCAAATCATCGAGTTTTAAATATATGAAAATTAGATTTTTTAAAAATTGGTCGCAACGACTCTCAGACAAAAGTCAGTGGACTGACCCAATGTAATTATTTACAATCTATTATTATTAAACAATAGGTTACGTTAAACAACATTAACATAAAAATTATTTATTATATCATTTTTTACCTCTACATGTTCTAAAACTTAATTTAGAAGAGTAATGTTATTTAGATGCTACATCCATAAAGTGCCATGGTACTGACGTTTTCAGTTTGTTTTGTGTATTACTCATAACCATTTTATTTTCAATATTGTGAAAATCTCAAAAATTTGGGGACAAAGTTTGAAGACGTCTAGACAATTTTTAATAGTTAATTGTAAAAAAAAATCAAATTGCGCCGCGGGCGTGCGACCTGCACGGGCAGCTTAATTATTTTTTTTAACCGATTATGATTTACAGGTATGTTTTGAAAAAAGAAAATTAAAAATTTATCATACCTAAAGTTAAAAAAAATTAAATTGTTTATAAATTTTTTTAATTTTTTTAATAAAAAATAAAAAAAAAATTTTGTTTTTATTTCCTAAAAGTCGAAAGAAAACTAAAACTTTCGTTCTTTAACAACTTTTTTCTAAACTCAATATTTTCGGACTTATAAGCTGCTGAATATAGGTCTACGATTAAAAGTGCAAAATTTCGAAAATTCATAACTCGAAAGTTTTGACAATTAAACAAAAATAAAAAATATGTATCTGTTTTTTTCGATACAGAATAGAAAAAAAATATTTTTGGCCGATTTTAAGAGGTCGACTAAAATCTCACGTATATACATAAATACCTATATACATAATGTTTTATATTATTATTAATACTTGAACATGTATCAAATTATTAATATTTAAAAACAAACTTAAAAAATTGCATTTTTGACGATAATGATCGACAATATAACGGCGAGTACACAATTGGATTTATGTGTCTCTGGTATAAAAAGTGGGCACATACTTATTTTCTAAAATAATTTTTTCAAAGAAATTATTGTCAAAATAAAGATGTTCCCTCTAAACTAAAGAATGAATTTCTTTATCATTTTAAATACATTTTTTCTATAAACAGTGTATTCTACGAAACCACTATTTTTCCCCAGAAAACCTTAATGACTTTTAAATGAAAAAAAAAATTGGACAAGTGCGAGTTGAACTCGCACTGCAATGACGGGTTCCGTACACAAATATTAAAACCATACTTGCAACATTCATCCATAAATGGTAGAATTAAAGTAAGCAATTAAAAAATATATTCAAATCATTTGATAAAAAAAAGTAATTAAAAAAAATTAAAGTATTGTATATTTATTATTGTTTACAATATTAGATATACAATACTTTAATTTTTTTAATTATTTTTTTTATTAAATTATTTTAATATATTTTTTTAATTGTTTATTTTAATTCTACCATTTACCGATGAATGTTGCAAGTATTGTTTTAATATTTGTGTACGGAACCCGCCATTGCAGTGCGAGTTCAACTCCCACTTGTCCAATTTTTTTCATTTTATTTAAAAAATTTTTTTTTAAATTTTTTAATATATTTTTTGTGATCAGATTGTAAAAAGATACTACTAAAGCCATTTTGAGTTAATTAGATCAAATAATGTAAAAATTAGAAAAAAAAATTTTTTTAATTTCTTTTTTAGGTTTTTTAATATTTTTTTTTTGAGATCAGACTGCAAAAATATACTAATAAACCCATTATTAGTTAATTAGATCAAATAATGTAGAAATTAGAAAAAAAAAATTTTTTTAATTTTTTTGTTTTAGATTTATTTATATATTTTTTGTGATCAGACTGTAAAAATATACTAATAAACCCATTTTCAGTTAATTAGATCAAAAAATGTAAAAATTATAAACAAATTTTTTTTTAAATTTTTTAGTTTTTCCTTGACAACGCTATGACCATTATTACATAGCAAGTTCTTTATATTTTTCCTGTAATATTCGCGTTAAAATACGCCAGTATGCTAAATTTTAGCCCTTCACGTTGAATAGTTTAGGAGTTAAGCGGGGGGAGAATGGTCACTTTTTGTTCATTTTTGGCCACTCAGATGCATTAATGCTGTCCTTCCGGTTTGACGGTATTGTGTAAAGTCGTATGATTTCTGTCAAAATGTTTTCAGTTCATGACATATGACAACATTCGTATGCAACGATCTAAGAATATTTTATAGAAATGACACAACTTTTCCAAATTCCTTTAAACCGGAAGGACAGCATTAATGCATCTGAGTGGCCAAAAATCTTGTTATTTCCTTGACAACGCTTTTAACGATTAATTGTTTTACGGCTTCTAATTTAATGTTCAATGGTCGCCGTTTAAAGGGTTTACATTTGGAATTAAAAGAAATTCCATGTTTTAAAACCAACATCTCAAATTTTACAAATCTGATTTTTGGTTTGTAATAAACAATCCAAAAGTTATTGGTGCTAAATTTTATAAGTTTCATTTCAATTCATAAAAATTTATAAAAATGAAATTTCATTTCATAAAAAATGATAAAGGATTTGGATCCTTTATCCTGTAATCTACATGTGAAAATACGTATCTGTACCAAATTTGAGCTCTCTAGGTCATTTAGTTTAGCCGCTAGGGAGGGGGACACGATTTGGCTACAGACACAAGAGTCTCACCAATAGGGTTCCGTCGGTACACCGAAGGTGTACGGAACCCTAAAAATTGTTTCCAAAAATACTGAACAAAATTATCTTTAGCCACCGTTGCTCAGAAACCTCGTAGGAAACGAATTTTAAACAGTAGTCAATAAGAAAATGACCCTCAGCAACCAATTTTAAACAATGGTGTTAAAATAATAGCACTTAGCAACCGTTGCTAGGCAACTATAAAAAGCGTTAGGCCAGTGCTGTCTGCCAGCGTAGCTGCCAGTACTGACAGTGCTGGCGCAGTACTCCGCCAGTTGTAAATTTCCCATTGGGACAGTATGGTAGTGACATTTTAGGAATGTTTCATGTCATTACATCAATATGGGTTAAAAAAAACAACTTTTCTTTGTAGGTCTACTTAGAATAGTGAGTCTCAAATATAATTTATATGAAGAAGATCGTTAATTCATTTATGAGCGGTTCCATGTCAAGTGATCAAGGTGGAGGAAAATTTTTCTCCAATCCTAGCAAAACTTAGGGCTTTTGTAGTACTAATAGATAGTAATGTTTCGTATAAAATATTTTTTTACCTAGTCCAATGTTTTCCGAGGAGGAGGGAGTTAAATTTTTAGGATTTTCAGTACAATGCTTATTTCGATAATTTTTTACTCTTAAACTATTGAACATAAAAATTTGGCAAAGTACATTTTAAAAAAGGTTTTTTCATGCTTTTTTGATTAGAAATAAGCATTTAAAAAAAAAAATTTGACCCAAAAAAATCAAAATTAAAAATAAATTTTAATTTGGGGGGGGAAGTACAGTTTTTTTAACGTAAGCTGAAGTTTTTTACTAAAAGGACAGATATATGAAAAAGTGGGACTAGAATGTTTAAACATTGAAGAAAAGAGTTTTCTACTGACCGTAGAGCTCTAAACCCGGTTTTTAGCTCCGTTTAGTAGAAATTTCTTTTTTTTCAATGTTTAAACATTCTAGTCCCACATTTTTCATATATATCTGTCCTTTTAGTAAAAACCTCAGCTTTCGTTTTTAAAAAAAATTGTACCTTTTCCCCCTACAAATTAAAATTTATTTTTCATTTTGATTTTTTTGGGTCAAAAATTTTTTTTTTCATAATGCTTATTTCTAATCAAAAGAGCAGGAAAAAACCTTTTCAAAATGTACTTTACCAAATGTTTATGTTTAATAGTTTAAAAGTAAAAAATTTATCGAAATAAACATTACACGGTAAGACCCCTTGATCACTTGACGTGGAATCGCTCTTATATGCAGTTAAAACCCATAGTTTTTTTTGACTCTATCCATACTTTTCCTATAATTTGCTAGCTTTTGCCCATACTTCTATTTCTCTTCATGAGATTAGGTATGGTTTGATTAAAATTTATGAGATGAGATCAGATTTGATTATACCACACAAAAAACCCAGTCTCATTTTTGTTGCATCTCAAAATGAGACTATGTTAAATGCCATAGAACGTGGCGCCACCTAAGAGTCTCATTTTTGTTGCAACTCAAAATGAGTAGCGTATGCAACTCATTTTGAGACTAGGTTTTTTCAGTGACATTGTCACGTTTTAATAGAGGAAAGTCGGGTAAGTTCACACAAAAAAATTTAAATAACACAATGTTATTTTGTAGGCAAACAAAGTATTTTATATTAAAAGGACAATCTTTGAAAACAAAATGAGGTAGTTGTTTAAATCATTTATTAATAAAAATGTTAATTAATTCATAATTGAAGTATTGATGGTAAATTTGTCGAAGTGGTTAGAGGTGCGGGTAAGTTCGTTTTTGCCATAAAATAGGCATAAGTAAAAATTAAGTTAAAAATACTTGGTAGAGGTTTGATAAACGATGAATCAATCAATATTGAAGGTTTACTTTTAGTAAACAGTAGAGTGGTCGTTAATATGCTAAGTTTTGGATTTCTTCCATTCCACCTCTTAATTCGCTTCCAAATGTGATAAAAATGAGCTGTAGACAAGGACAGCTCATTTAATGAATAACATATATAGGTTTAATGCAATTCTTCAGACCCCGGTAAAAAGGCTTGGATTAGAAAGTGTTGAAAAATTTGAATTCCTTTTAATTCTTTTTTGTTGGTGGACGACTAACAAAAATTGATCAATGAAAATCCAGAAAGTTAGTTGAGAAAAGGATTAAAAAAGAAAAGAAAGTGGCCTTGTTGAAAGTGATTCAGTGACAGTTGTAATGTACTTTCAAAGCGACAAAAACAAAAGAAGGAGAAGAAGTGGTAATGTGCTTGATCAAAATTACTAAAGTGCAAATAAAATCCTACACAGCATCGAAAATTTCTCGAAAGATGACAGTACTTCACCCAGCGAGGTTAAAAATATTGCATGGTAAAACTCATGGAGAATGTGTTCTTTAAATGCCCGCATATAAGGAAATATTAAATATCAAACTTAAACAAAAATTTTATTACAATAATTAATACAGGACATGTTCAGGCAATACTCGCCTAATTATAAAAATGTCGTCTGATAATATAAACTGATCGATTTCCTGTCAAGTTTTAAGAAGTTCTTCGTGCTGTGTGATTTTCATGTAAATCACATATAATGTAAAATTCGTCTTAAAACTTCATTTAATTTTAATTATTACTTTCCTTTATTTGACTTACTCATAAAAAATTTACATCATGAGCATCAATATTGCTATAAATAACAATATTTAAAATTGAATACCTTTTTATACCTTGGCCAATGATTATAACACAGGCACACAAAAAAAAATAAAAGTCAAAACCAAAAGGTCACACCACCCTATCCCCATGTTTTTGGGATTGCTGAAACCATGAAAAACAATTTTTTATCGCCCATTTTCCCTTTACCACCCCCTTAAACCTGCTCCCGGGGGATGGAATTTCAGTTTAAATAAAAGTTGAGTAGGGTGTCTATTCCTATGTTTTTTGGGTCGTTGAAACCAAAGAAGACTACCAAAAACAAAATCCTCCCTCCTTTAACCCCCTACAACCCCCTTAACATCCCCAGGGTTGGGTTTAAATTCGAATTTTTACAAAAAGTCGAGTACGGTGTGGAAACCTACGTTTTTTGGGGCGCTGAAACCAAAAAAGATTCCGAAAAACAAATCCTATGCACCCTCAACCCCCTTAACACCCCCAGGGTGTTAAGGTTACAGTTTTGGATGTACTAAAACAGGTGACAGCTATTGACAGGTGATAGCTGTCAAAAATCCTGTCAAACTTTTGACAATGAGTATCCAAGTACTTTATTTGAGTATTTTACATTCATTTAAATAAGTTAAGAAACTTTCTAGAGGTTAAACTAAGTAACAACATGTCTTTTTGAAGTTTGACAGCTGTAAAAAACTGTCAAACTTAGGAAATAGTAGTTTTTGTTTTCCACTCAAATCTCGCCATAACGACCTTCTCTATGACAAGCGCTCTCTATAACGAGGGCTCTGTCTCTCGGTATAGCGAGAAAATTTTCTGCCGTTTGTCCCCACTATTTATAAACAAATGCACATTCAGTTGGTTCAAATCAATTTTATTTATATATAAAATAAAAATAAAAAAGTCACTTCCTATTTAAAATTATATCAATCAGTCGAACATCTTCAAAATTTTAGCTTATATAAATTTTTTGTTTATTAAAGTTCAAATTAAACTAGGTTACGTTTGTAATGTTGACATTAGGTAAATTGTAAACACTATAAAAATGAATGAAGAATCGTAAAAGTGGGGATTTCTCATTTCTCCTTTTGCGCTCGTAATAGAGGGAGACTTGACTCCCGAACTTCTCGTTATAGCGAGATTTGAGTGTACAAATTTTATCTTTATTTTCTTAAATAGAAATATGTTTTAGACTATAATGAGATCAATCCGAATAATGTAATGTCATTTTGATATGGTTAATAGCTTATTGCTACTAATATTAAAAATAGCGCAGCACAATACAATGTAATTCTATTATTTCAGTAAAGTTTTACTGTTAGTAAATCATATTTAACTGATGTTTAACTTGATATTTGACATATTTTTACAGCTGTCAACTGTCAAAAGACATGTTGCTACTTAGTTTATCCTCAGTTGTCTAGGAAATACTTATACTTATTTAAATGAATGTTTAAAAACTATTTGGCGCAGAGTTTACCTGGCACACTCGAATTTATTCGAAAGTTTTAAGTTGAATAACATTGTCTCTCCACTCAAGTTAACGTACTTGATGAACTGTGTGTTTGTACAAAGTTTAATTTTTCTTCATTGATTATTTTGGAGTATAGATGTTAAATTCACTCTCCTCTGGTTGAGATGTTTGTGTTTGCAAACAATACCTGCAAAGGAAAAAGCAAAGAACACAAACATCCTAACCTGAGGAGTGAAAACATTTAGAGAGGCCTAAGCCTCTATTGTCCAGAACGGCGACAATACCGTAGGGAAAACCCGAACATGTCTGGCGTCACGGGAAAAACCCGTGACGTCAGTTACGGGCGTCAACCAGTCATTACGTTGACTGCACGACCAACGCGAAGCGTTCAATATAATTTTTACCTTTTAATATTTTACTTTTATTTTCGATTTCTTTTTATTTTCTTTTTTTTTGCTTCATTAACTTGTTTGTTAACTGTGTTATTCTTAAGTTTGTTATTTTTTAATATTCCTAACAGTATTAATGTAATAGATTTTTGAAGAGATTTCTACTATTCTTAATATTTCAAGTAATATTACTATTGATATTTGATCTTAATATTATTCTTGCTCCTATTAGTAATAATAATATTATCAATTAATATTAGTATTATTTTTTAATGTAACTATTTATATTATAATACTTTTTTTCCATCACTATCACTATTTATATTATTATTATTATTTATCTATCGGACATGGTGCAGAGGTTCTTCCAATGGTATGGCATAAATGTAGAGAGAGGGACGTACATTCCGCTGCTCCTGCTGGACTAATTCTCGTTCACCATACTGCGCATGCGCGCGCCAGAGTGGGAGCGTCTCGTATGCTCATTGGCTCCTGCCTTATGGGAAAGGGAAACCGCGGATGCGACTCGGAGTAGAAGCATAAATATGCCGCATTTTCCCAGACACAGGCAGATTCATATATATGATCGAGTCATTGCCTGACAGTTGCACTGTGCATATCGCATCGACTTTTTTGAATATTTTGAATACTTCGCTCTCAAATCAGTCCTTCTCAGGACTAACCTTCGAATCCAAATAATTGTGCCAGTAAGCGTAAGTCCACTTTGCGTTCGTCGAACGGCGTCCTGTTTACAGGGTGTGGCAAAGTTCTGTTCACAAAAGTCCTTCGCCATGTCAACTCCACCTACCACCACTCCTGTCAACAACACACAAATCCCACCACCACTTAGCATTCCCTCAGAACCTACTCTCCTCTTCAAAGCCGAAATCTTAACAGTAATCGCTGACCTTAAAAAGATCCTTCATGTATATGAAGCCGCCCTTCGCACCGTCTTTATGGACACTGAAAGCCAGGACCTCATCATCGAGCAACCGAAACCTACCTTCTTTAAACCAACTATCACCAAACCAAAATCCAAAATTAAACGTAGACGCACCGAAACATCTACTGACTCAACCGATAATGAACTCTCTCTCTCTCAAGCTCCTCCGAAGAGAACGAACCAAAGGAACACAGCCCTCCTCCTATCCGCATTCTCCGAAAGGAACTCTGGCCCAGAATTCACTCTGCTTTAGTTAAAGCATACATCCCTATCCGCTTCTCCAAAAACACAACCGACGCCATCCTCATCTACCCTGTCAACGTTGCTAGTTTTCGCACCATTACCTGAATGCTTGATAAACACGACATCAGTTACATAACTAACCAACTGCACCAAGACAAAGACCTCATTGTTGTCATTCGTGGCGTCAGTGAGACCATCTCCGACGATTTTGCCAAAAAGCAAAATTTCTACCGTCAAAACCATTCACAGAATGAGAAAAGGCGAACAAATCTAGCCACTCATTGTTGTCCATCTTGACCCCTCCTCTTCTACAGCAAACACTATCTTCGACCTCAAAACTCTCGCTGGTTTAGATGTCAAAGTCGAACCCAAGAGAAAATCCTTACTCATTCCTCAATGTCTCCGCTGTTTGAAATTATCTCACACAGCAAACTACTGCCATGCTTCTTGGGCATGTGCCTTCTGCGCAAAAAATCACGCCACTGCTTCCTGCACCACCAGAAACAACAAAGACTCCGTTCCAACCTGCTTCAACTGTAAAGGTCCTCACCGAGCCACCTATCGTGGTTGCCCTAAATGCCCTCAAAAATCCAAACCAAACACACCCAACAAGGTGAACGCCCAATCCACTTCACTTTCACAAAACCTTCCACCCTTCTATCTACAAAACCTTCTACCAAAACAACAACACGTTCTCACATTAAACCAACCTATGCAAACATAACCTCTAAAACTTATCCTCCCACAAACCAACCACCACGACAAAAAAATTTAACTTCTGATCCAAACATCGCACACCAACTCCAACAGCTTTTTCGTGAATTCCTCACAACCCTCAACTCCACTCTCTTCCCCACAATCCACTCCTAAGCAAACCATCAACATCCTCACCTGGAATGCAAATGGTCTCTCACCTGCTAAACGTATAGAACTAGCTCTATTGTTGGAGGAGAGAACCATTGACATATCCTGCATCTCTAAAACCCATTTAAACCTAAAAAATCCCTTTTTCTTCCACAATACACTATCTACAGAAAAGACCGCCTTACCCAGAAGGGAGGCGGCGTAGCACTCTGCATCAAAAACTCGATACAACACAAACCTATCAACACCAGTAACCTATCCAGCGAAACAGTCGGAGCCACTATCTTCCTCGATTCCGGCTCCCTTCGCATCTTCGCACTTTACTCCTCAACCAGCCTAAAAGATATTTCCAACCTCCAAGACTTTTTTGTCTCCGATGCTCCCACAATTGTTGCCGGTGATCTTAATGCTATAAATACAGCTTGGGGTTGCCTCCGTAACAACAAAAAGGGTAACACACTTTTTAGAGCATCAATCCGCTATAACTTCAATATTGAAGCTCCTGCCGAACCAACTTACCACCCTACATGTCCTCGATGCCAACCTAGCATTTTAGACATTTTTCTTACAAAAAACATCACTTTGCACAAAGACCCCTGGACACATCCTGAACTCAGTTCCGACCACTCTCCACTCTACCTTGAAATTACAGGAAACCCATCTCTCACTCCACCTACAGAATCAAAAATAGACTACATCCATCTAAAATACATCCTAGAAACCTCCTCCTTCAAATGCCCTTCCATTATATCCAAGACAGATTTAGAAGCCGCAAATGACTCCCTGACTACTGAAATTCAAACATCAGTAAATCTCGCCACAACAACCACTATTACTCCAACACACACAGACGGATCATCACCCCACATCCTTCGCCTTATCCAAAAGAAGAATAAAGCCAGAAAAAGATGGCAAACATTTCGTCTTCCCCATTACAAATGCCTCCTAAACTCCTTACAGAGAAAACTAAAAGACTCCTTAAACCACACCATCGAAACATCCTTTGATTCATTCATAGCTGAAGCTGAAAAACAACCAAAAAGCTGTTAGAAAGTTATCAGATCCCTTCGAAACAGAAAAACTCACTCACCACCCCTAAAGAAAGACGGCAATCTTCACCTTAGATGAAGGTAAAGCAAACATTTTTGCTGAATCCCTTAAAAACAAATGTTCTCCTTTTCCAAGTCGCCAAAAAATCAACTCCTTTCATAAAAAAGTCTCAAACTTCAACAGCCTCGATAACAACTTCCCTCCAACATCTCCTAAAGAAATTCTTAACACAATTCGCCTCCTTAAAAATCGCAAAGCACCAGGAAGCGATGCCATCAGCAACAAAGTACTCAAAATCTTTCCTCGCAAACATCTAGTTGCCATCAGCAACATAATAAATGCTATGATGCGTTTTTAATACTTTCCTCTTACCTGGAAATCTGCTATTGTCATATTCTTACCTAAACCAGGAAAATCCCTCAGTGACCCTTTTAACCATCGTCCAATCAGCCTACTATGCACCCTAAGAAAAGTAGCAGAATCAGTTATCCTTTCTCGCCTCGACAAATTCATCGCACAAAACAATATTCTTCCTGATTTCCAACATGGCTTTCACAAAGGTCACGGCTCAGCCAACCAACTCTTACGCGTCTCTGAATTTATCGCTGACAACCTTAACAAAAGTAAGCATACTTCCATGCTCCTTCTCGACTGTAAACAAGCGTTCGATAGAGTTTGGCACGACGGACTTATCTTCAAACTCATTAAACTCAACTTTCCTCATTACCTTATCGGCCTAGTAAAATCCTTTCTCACCGACAGAACCATCAGCGCCCGTGTAAGCAGTCTTCTTTTCACGACGCTTGCGCACTCCTCCTAGACCCATAGTAAACTCCCATCCTATTAAGTGGAGCACCTCTGCCAAATACCTTACGCCATCCCCATCTGGTGCTCTGCTTCACCACGACAGTTAACTCGATTTAACAAGACTTACATGCGACTACTCCGTTCTGCCTTGAACTTTTCCTGGTTTATTCGAAATCTACAAATCCTCAAGGAAACAAACCTTCCTTCCATTTTTACAGCCGCCCGAACCTACTAAAAAAACCTTTGTCTCTCCATAGAAAACCACCCAAACCCAACTATCAACTCGCTCATCCAGTACAAGAGCTCTCGTTGGAACCAGGACGGACAACGCCGCCGAGAAGCTCTCTCCCTTTATTTACCTCGCCATCGCCGCCTGCCACTGGAAGAACCGAAGCACCAGATCCTCTATTGGGTAGATAAAATATAGGATCCATCTGTAACTGCGGTCTCGTCACTCTAGGTGTCAGTGCTCAGAACCTTGTTTAGGTTCGAGTGCCCGACACCCTGCTCGGGTTCTTTTTCTCGAACGACACCGATCGGCTCTGTGCACGGTGACTGCTCATTCCAGCCAGGTTCTACTGCGTCAAGAGACGCCGTTCAGCGAAGGCAGCTCGCGTGCGTGCCCATCGCAGGATCCTCCGGGAACATAGCGCCGAACTCCAGGCGCACCTTGCCTACGACCCAGAGAACATGCGGTCATGCCGACATATCCTGGAATTCATACTCAGGTATCTAAATTCGCAGATTTTCCACTTCCGACTACAAAAAAAATATACGTTTAATATATTGTTAAAATATTTTCTAAGATATTTAAAACCTTTAATCATTAACAATAACATTAATTATGTAATTAATTTATTATTAATTATTAGGTATATCATAATAATATAATAAATTATTATTAATTAATTATTTTTAAGTAATATAATAAGAAATTAAATATAAAATAATTAAATTTATAATTTATATAATTTTTTTAATAATTTATTTTTATTAATTAATTTATTCAGTATATTTATAATACTTTTTCTCCAAATAAATATGATACAGTCAAATTGCATATTGTTATAGCACTGTATATAACACCGACACACAAAAAAAATTTGGATCGCCAGGACTGCCATGTGGTAGGTTTTCTTCCTTAAGGTGTATCTAAAAGAGAAAAACATTGTCCGACCTAAAAGTTAATTCGTGTTATCTTTTTACAGGTTTGGTGGGGGGGTGAATTTTGAGAAACTAATTTTTATGGGAATTTACTTAATTTCTATAAATAAAGCTGAATTTTGGCTTCTTCTGAATACGAATCTGATGGTGGATATTAAAAATTAAAAATGGCGGATCCAATACGACTTACGATGAAATTGTTTTCAGATTTTCTTGATACTTGGTACTTAGGTGTTTTCTCTAGTCGCTAATTTTAAAGCTGAATTCTTTCATAATCCTGAAATGGTTCGTAATCAGCGACCACGAAAACCCCCGAGTAATGAGTTTCAAGTTAATGCGAGGAATTTTTAAAAATTTTTGTTCGCCATTTTGAATTTTGAAAATCTGATGTCAGATTTTTAATCAACGACCCCAAAAACCCCTGAGTGAAGTTTCAAGGAAATCTGAACAATTTTTTTTAAATACACCATTTTAAATTTTTTTACATATTCAATTCTTATGATATTAAAGTCACTGAATTCAAAAAAATATTCAAAAAAAGCCAAAATTCAGCTTTATTTATAGAAATTAAGTAAATTCCCTTAAAAATCAGTTTCTCAAAATTCACCCCCCCCCCCTTACCAAGCCTGTAAAAGGAGAACACGAACTAACTTTTAGGTCGGACAATGTATTTCTCCTTAGATACACCTTAAGGAAGAAAACCAACTACATGCACGGAGAAACTTTGTATACTAGTTTTTGTTAAATACACTATGTGTTTTTAGTAAATTGACTACTATAGTGGGGAAAAACTGCGACGGTATCAATATTTCGTAGTCTGACTATTAAAACCCAGAAAGAGAGTTTGAAAATTTAGTAGTCAGTTGATCAATGTCTAAAATTCATGATTTCAATAAAAAACATTGTCGAATGTCAGTGTCAGGCACATATTTATAGAATACTAATAAGTAAGGTGGAAATCTATTTTTCTTTATACGTACATGCCGATTTCCTACAGTCCGACCAACCGATGCACAAAACATTTTGCTCACAGTGTAGCGGTGGGCAAAATATTTTGCGCAGCGTTTGTTCGCACTGTAAGGCGATCGGACATTTTGAACTACTGCAAGTGCTTACCAAACGAGGTTATGCCTGCACTTATAAAGAAAAATATTGTTCGATAGACGGTGCCAAATGAGCGTTTTGCACCTTGTATCGGAATATACTATTACCTATGTCGATTGATAGCTTAATTTTAACGCAACCTAATCAATCTTATCACCTAATATACAGATAAAGTAACGCACACTTTAATCGACTGAACGTATATACAATCTATATATAAAAAATAAGTCAGTGTTCTTATATACTAATCCAGCATTTGTATTGGGAGAAAATTTGTATGCGTTATCTAAGAGCTGTTTTGAACAATATTTGTTTGTTAAACAAAATTGATAAAATTAGTTAATTACTTAAAATTAATAAGGTCAATTTTTGAAATAAACATAATTAATTTTAATCCAAACTTTGTATTTGTAATAAATTATAAAAATATTCAACACATAGAAAAATAAGATATAATATTTTTATTTCGTAAAATATAATTTATTCTTTTATTTAATTTTCATTTAATTATTTATTTAAATTAAATAATATTATTTAAATAATTTAATTTCACTATTAATTTTTTATTATCAAAAAACATATTAATACGTCATTTACAATTATTTTTCATTAATTAAAAAACAATTACACTGAGAAAATATTGATTGTCAATATCTGTGACTGATATACATAAACATCTTGTTCAAACATAACCTCACATTTGTAGATTATACTTTTTGAGATCTGAAACATTAAGCAATAACACAATAATGATAAACATTAACATCTTTTTCTAATATTTAGTATTTTAAGATATTTATTATCCACTTTTCTTCGTATAATAAATTATTAATTTATTGGAAAAGAATCAGGTGGATTGACGGCGGCCATTTAACTCGAACATATGTTAATGAGGTTGAGTGTTTATGTGTGACTACACGAACAGCGGTGCTCGTTTGTATGCGTGCAGTTTTGATCGTTTGACTACTAAATTGTAAACATGGCACAAAGAAAATATCATTTTTACAAATATAGAAAATAAAATTTTGACATTAAGTTTTTCTATACTAACTTATTTCTCGTATATCATAAGCGAATTTTTGTCAACTTAACTACTAAATTTTGAAAAAATAGGAATCATATAATACTATAGAAATTTCTATTAAATTATAAATCTCGTCTAGTGACCACTTTTCCCCTACTTTAGTAGTCAGTTTACTAAAAATACATTGTGAGTTTCACAAAAAATAGTATACAAAGTTTTTCCGTGTGGCAGTCCTGGCGATCAAAATTTTTTTTTGTGTAACGGTGTAATGGACCCATAATTAAAAAAAAAGTTTAAACGCTATTGCTTCCAAGCTTGCGGGGCTATGCGGTATGTGTATTCGGCTTGCGTTCTCGAGGTCTATTCATTACAAGGGTGTATACATCCCTGAAAGTGGTGGGAAATGAATGGTGGGGGAGCGATTGACTGGACGGTGAGGTAGCGAGTTCGAGGGAAAGTCAAGATTCTGCAATATGTACAGGTTGCGGGGACTAACTGTATATGGTTTGAAACTTTTGTTAGTTAAAGCTGAGATGATACAGCAAGTTTTCTATGCAATAAGAACTTAAAAAAAGTAAAAATGTTTAAGTTAAACAACAGTGAAAAATGCTCCACCTAACGCCGGTCTCCCCTACTTGAATACTTTTTGTCAAAAGTTTGACAGCTGTCACCTGCAGGCCCGGATCTATAGGGGGGCTAGGGTGGGCAAGTGCCCTGGGCGCCAACTTTATAGGGGCGCCAAAAATTGCTTCTGTTATATAAAACAATATTAATATATGTGCCCTGACGCGGTGAAAGGGACCTTACGTTCAAAAAAATTAATTTTGAATTCTTGATACCATTCTATCCAGATTTTTTCAATTGATATAATAGCATTAATTACTAAAATTTAATTATTTGGGGCGTAAGGTCCCTTTCACTGCGTCAAGACACATATTAAGAAAAAACCAATTTTCTATTTCCTTATTTTAGTGAACAACTATGAATAGACATTAATGGCATGTCCAAGTTTTGAAATGTAAACAAACCGAACACTAAAATCACATTTTTCAAACAGATTTTTTTCTCACAAAAATTAACATTTTTACACTTGCTTAAGGGAAATGGTAAATTAGACTATCAAAGTTTCCAATTAAATAATTTTTGACTATAAGCAATGAAAAGCAATTAGTAAAATAACAAATTAAAATCACCAGTAAAATAGCATTTTCGACGTGTCGCGAAAAATAAACTGTTTGAGTATATCAACCGCCGCACTGACGATGAAGAAGTCTCATATCAACGATTGGACCTTCAACATGTGGAAGGGAAAATTTTCCCCTTTCCTTCTTGAAATTACAAGAGAAAGGGTAAAAACTTCTTCATCATCCGTGCGGTTGATATAGTCAAACACTTTAAAGGTACCGTCCCATGTCAGCGTGAAACGGAAAACGTTCAACCAATAAGAATTTTCTTTTAGAATGATTTCTATTGAATCGGAAGTTGTTATTGGCTAAACGTTTTCCGTTTTCACGCTCACATGGGACTGGCCCTTAATTTTTCGCGACCTGAGTCTCTGTTGCTCTCTGCGCATGCGCATACCTTACTAAGAATGCATTGACAGCACCACGTGGAAGTACCCATTTTGTTTGAAACAAAACTTGATTGAAATATGTGTCCTGGGGGCCGTATTCTCGAAAGCCTTCGACAATTCTCGTATGCGTAAAATGTCGAATGGTTAATGTCGCATGCGACTTCAAAAGTATATTCTCGACGACCATTCGAGATAGGTTGTTCGGAAATTTCCGTGTGCGACATTTATAAAGCGTTGCCGTCGTTTCCAAATACTTATATACCAATAAGAATTAAGGTAGAAGACAAATTGCCATATAGAAAAAACACAAAGAAGAATAAAATATAAATGGGTCAAAATTTCTCAGAAATATCAATGTTGGTCGGGGGTCTTTCGAATTTTTTGAAAATGGGTATATCTTTAGTGTTAGAAAAAATGTGATTGTAGGTCAAAGGGTTTTAACAAATTTTCAAAATTGTTAGAGTTACGGTGCTTTTAATTTTCAGGTTAGAGTTTCTTTGAAATGCGATATTTTTGACAAATTTTAATTAATCTTTTTTATTTTTTCAGGATGATCTTAAGATTTATAACCATTTAAAATAAAAATTTTAATTTAAAAAATTTCAAAAAATTTGCCAGGAAAAAAGTCAAAATTTTTTTTAAAATTAGTTTTACACTTATTTGGCCATGACCTAGTTTAAAAAAACCACAATTTTTAGATTCCTTATGATTTCCCGCGTTTTTTCATTGAAAACAATTGATGGAGGGTCTAAAACTATGGAAGTTATTCAAATTTTAGATGTCCTCACTATACGTCACGAGGTCCACGCGCACAAACCTATTTAAGGTTTATTGAATATCCACTACTTTAGAGTCAGTTGAAGCAGAATATTCTTTACAAATAATTTTTGAATCTATTTAAAAATGTAAGTTAAAAGTCCTTTAAATGTTAGAAAATTGATTCCTTGTAATTTTTTTACAACGATTCTACGGTTTTTAAAAGTTTTGAATAAAAATTAATGATATTTAAAAAGATGGGTCAAACCATTATATTTTGAATAAAGTCGTTGCGGCCTAATTTTAAACAAAAATTGATACTTTTAGAATTAAATCTGTATGATATCTGAATAAGGAAATGAAAATAATTATATTAAAATATTTATTACTTTTTTTTTAAATATGAGTGTAAAGTGGAGAAGGTGAGAAAAAATGGCACTTTTTTAGCAACTAGAAAATATTTTAAAAAGTATTGATAAATTCTTAAAAGTGCAAAAAGATTCATTGATTCATGTTTAAAATTAGTTGAATAATTATTCTTTAATAATAAAACTAGTAAAAATATTAGATAAAAAAGGTTTTTAAAGTCGATCTACCAAATAACCTAATTTTGACGTTTTTATCAATTAATTACGAGAAGGTGGAATTATTGAATTAAATAAAAACTCACCGAATATCCCAGGTGCGAAAAGTTGGTCGGGCCATGGTCGCGCCGACCTAGTAGATAGTCGTGCCAACCTTGGCAGCCAAAGGTCGGCCGAACTACCGAATTGTAACATCGGCCGTCCAGTGGTTAACATGGTCGGGCCGACCTTAGCAGCCAGAGGTCGGCCGAACTAGCGAATTGTAACATCGGCCGTCCAGTGGCTAACATGGTCGGGCCGACCAGGGGTGCCAAAGTTTTACCGACCATGAGAAAGAAGGTCGGCTTCACTTTGGCAACCATGGTCGTATCGACCTTGGCAGCCAAAGGTCGGCCGACCGTTTACAAAAAATTATTAACTTTACAATTAACAGATATTAGGTGATATCGTAAATTAATTATTTATATATTTATTTCATACATCTTAACACTAAACACAATCTTACACATAAATACAAATTAAAATTTCTAACGCTCGCAGGGATCGAACTCGCAACCTAACGCACCGAAGTCTAATACTCTAACCATTACGCTACGCACACATGAAAGCCTAAGAACCAAAATGATTTTATAAGCTGCAACTCAAACAAAAAGAAATTTGTAATTCATAACGACCAATAAATAAGATAATGTTTATTAACTTTTGGTTAATTCATTATAAATAAAATAATTAACTCAAAAAATTTTATTTTTTACCATGTCAGTATAGAAATTTTTCATAAGACGGTCGGGCCGACTCAGGCCAGAGTCGGCCCGACCAACTGAAATTAGGTTTTTTGCACTCTGGCAACCATAAATGTTCGGACCAGCAGGCCGACTCTGGCCAGTGTCGGCCCGACCAACTGAAATTAGGTTTTGTACACTCTGGCAGCCATAGTCGGGCCAACTTTGGGTGGAAACAGTAACCAAAGTCGACCCGACTTTGGCTGCCGACCTATTGGCAGCCATAGATGGCCCGACCTGGGCCCGACCTCCCGACTCTGGCAGCCGACCAAAATTCGCACCTAGGATAGAGTATTTTTTATGAACTTTCAGAATTTCTTATCACTTTTTTAATTTTTACTTTAAATATACAATAAATATTGAGTTGAAAGTACGCGATTTCTGAATTGTTGCGTACTTTACAACTTAATAACTCTGTTAAAGAAAAATTAAAAAAATTTGGCACTTTCACAACTTCTAAATAACAACGAAATCTATATACTCAAAAATTTTTGTTTTGGTACGAGACTACTTTAAAAAATATAAAGGTTTAAAAATTGCACACTTTTTCAGGTTAAAACTATTTATTTTCTTAAAATTGAAGTTGGATGTTAATTTAAACACTATGATCGGAACGTGATTAACAACAATAAACCAACTTCAAATTTAAGAAAATAAATAGTTTTAACCTGAAAAAGTGAGCAATTTTAAAACCTTTATATTTTTTAAAGTAGTCCCGGGACCAAAACGAAAATTTTTGAGTGTATAGATTTCGTTGTTATTTAGAAGTTGTGAAAAAGATAAATTTTTTTGTTTCTCTTTAACAGAGTTATTAAGTTGTATAGTACGCAACAATTCAGAAATCGCGTACTTTCAACTCAATATTTCTTGTATATTTAAAGGAAAAATTTAAAAAGTGATAAGAAATTCTGAAAGTTCATAAAAATACTCTATATTCGGTGAGTTTTTATTTAATTCAATAATTCCACCTTCTCGTAATTAATTGATAAAAACGTCAAAATTAGGTTATTTGGTAGATCGACTTTAAAAACCTTTTTTATCTATTATTTATATATTTTTACTAGTTTTATTATTAAAGAATAATTATGCAACTAATTTTAAACATGAATCAATAAATCTTTTTGCACTTTTAAGAATTTATCAATACTTTTTAAAATATTTTCTAGTTGCTAAAAAAGTGCCATTTTTTCTCACCTTCTCCACTTTACACTCATATTTAAAAAAAAAGTAATAAATATTTTAATATAATTATTTTCATTTCCTTATTCAGATATCATACAGATTTAATTCTAAAAGTATCAATTTTTGTTTAAAATTAGGCCGCAACGACTTTATTCAAAATATAATGGTTTGACCCATCTTTTTAAATATCATTAATTTTTATTCAAAACTTTTAAAAACCGTAGAATCGTTGTAAAAAAATTACAAGGAATCAATTTTCTAACATTTAAAGGACTTTTAACTTACATTTTTAAATAGATTCAAAAATTATTTGTAAAGAATATTCTGCTTCAACTGACTCTAAAGTAGTGGATATTCAATAAACCTTAAATAGGTTTGTGCGCGTGGACCTCGTGACGTATAGTGAGGACATCTAAAATTTGAATAACTTCCATAGTTTTAGACCCTCCATCAATTGTTTTTAATGAAAAAACGCGGGAAATCATAAGGAATCTAAAAATTGTGGTTTTTTTAAACTAGGTCATGGCCAAATAAGTGTAAAACTAACTTAAAAAAAAATTTTGACTTTTTTCCTGGCAAATTTTTTGAAATTTTTAAAATTAAAATTTTTATTTTAAACGGTTATAAATCTTAAGATCATCCTAAAAAAAATGAAAAAGATTCATTAAAATTTGTCAAAAATATCGCATTTCAAAGAAACTCTAACCTAAAAATTGAAAGCACCGTAACTCTAACAATTTTGAAAATTTTGTAAAACCCTTTGACCTACAATCACATCTTTTCTAACACTAATGATAGAACGTCCAAGCGCCCGTCCTGCCGGAAGGATGTTCCGAAAATAACGCTTTTAAAAAAAGGCAATTCAATTTTTCTTTTCCGGAACTCCTTGGGATTAAAGTAGACGAAAAGACGAAAAAATCCATATATTTGACTTTTTAAAACAATAATATTAAACCATTTTTCAAAGCCTTCAAACTTTCTGTTTCTAAAAAGTAAAAAAAAACATTTTTTCGTAAATTTGATGTAAAATCCACAAAAATCAATATATTTTGTCCGGTCTTGTCTTTTTTTCTTCAGAAACGTTCAAAGAATGAAACCTATTTGTTTAATTTAAAAAAATTTCATTTTTAATGTTAATCAGCAAAATTGCGTACAATTGAATAAAAACTCTCTTCAAATTTTCTTTATAAAATTAATATGGAAGCAGATAAAAACAAAAACAAATATATCGTTGGAAAGGTAATGAAACAAGCTTTCCAATGATGTAAATATCAAGTTTCTAAATTTATATGCCTTGGCTTGGTAGCCTTTTAAACAAAGCGAAAAGCGTCCTCCCGGCAGGACCGGGTTCCATCATTTTGCGACTAAAAATTATATGAATTTTTGGAAAATTCAACTTCTTTAAGCTACCCTGCTCTTCGGTTTGAACTTACAAGCTCGACATGTACAGGCGCTGAAAGCTTGTTTCATCACCTTTCCAACGATATATATTACTTTCTGTTTATGTCAATCCATGTTAGTTTTATTTAGCGATTTCGGACGGACTCACCTGAGTCTTTTTGGTCCTGCCGGAAGGACGTTGGACGTTCTATCACTAAAGATATACCCATTTTCAAAAAAATCGAAAGACCCCCGACGAACATTGATATTTCTGAGAAATTTTGACCCGAATATTAGTTTTTCTATTTTAAAAAAGTTGCATTTTTACAATTTCATAACATTATAATTTTTAAGGAATTTAATTAACAATTTTAATACTCAGATTTTTAAAGAACTTTAAAAATTAAAATTCTTCTAAAATTAGTTAAATTTGTCAATACATACAAATAATTGCAGAATATATTAAATTAATTATTTAAAAAATTTTTTTAGTGTTAATTAATAAATTCATTAGGAAGATGAGTACTAAAATTTTTTATGTTAGTGGTGTGCAACAATGCGGTCAATTAATTATGTGAAATTGTTTTAATAGTACTATTGAGCGATGATCATGCCCGTTTACATTAAAATAATTAAATAAAGAGTAATAAAATTCTTCTTACAAAATTCAATTAATTTCAAATTTTTTTTTTAAATTACGTAAAATCTTATAGGAAAAAATAATAATTATTTTTAAAAAAAGTTACTGATGTTTACAAATAACTTTAAAATTAAATTAATTTCTAAATAAATGTAACTGAACATTTTTTTAAGTAATATTTTTTCTTTATTTTCTAAAAATTTCAGTTTTAATTAAAATTTATACCTAATAGACAAATGGACTTTATATAAACCTTTTTCCCTGGATCTATGAAAATTTTTCAATTTTATTAAAGCAGTTGCAATATTAAGAAATAGAAATAATACAAATTATTTCCTTATGAAAATTAAGAATTTTCTACAAAAATGAAACAGGAATATGCAATCAAGAAAATACCTGCATATTTTCAATTTGTCAAACAATATAAAAACAAAAAACAAAGCATATACACAAAAACTAATTTAAAAGTGATAACAGATAGCTGCTAAGAATAATAATAAATAATTAATAATAATTGAAAATTTATATTATATATTATATTTACAAAAATAACAAAAACATTTTAATTTTTTATTATAAATGATACTTATTAAAATTGCTTTAAAAGATAATTTGAAAAATTGTTACATAAACTTTTATTTCGTTATAAGATTACGTTAAATTTTTTAATTATACATTTAGGTTATATTGTATAGTTTTTCTTACTTTAGCATACGGTTTATGCACACTAATACTACTTTGTATTATATACGTTTATTATAAATGACACACAACCTTATTTCTCACTAGCATTTCGTATGCGACTTTGCATCTCGAGTGGTCACTACCCACTCGAGATGAACCATTCGAAAATTGTCGCACACGACATGAAATCTCGCATGCAACACGTGTTCGAGAATAGGTTTTTCGATCTCGCATGGTCTGTCGCATGCGACATCTAGGGTCATCGATTCGAGAATACGGACCCTGACGCAGCGAAAGGGATCTTACGCCCCAAAAAATTAATTTTTAGTTATTAATGCCATTATATCAATTGAAAAAATCTGGATAGAATGGTATCAAGAATTAAAAATTAATTTTTTTGAACGTAAGGTCCCTTTCACCGCATCAGGACACATATAATGCTTTTAATATAGCCCTTTAACAATAAAATACACAATGGGTTTAATTTCAACAACATCTTAAATTTGATTTAATATGTAAAATATCATTTTACTGAATAAAGAAAAAGGCGACGAATTGCATCCCTGCCGCCTCTATAAAAATTTCTAGATCCGTCCCTGGTTACCTGTCAAAATTTATTTTTGACTACAGACTCGGTTTTAGTACATCCTGCACTGTAAGTATGCGGAGTTTTAAACAATTAAATCAAAAATTAGAATATAAAATCTGAAGAACTGCACTAAACCTATGTAAAACCCTATTTAATCTTTAACCCTGTACAGGCACGGGTTAAAATTCATTAAATGAGTTGTCTTTATCCATAGCTCATTTTTATCGCATTTGAAAGAGAATTAGGGGGTGGAAAGAAATCCAAAAAATCACATATTAACCACCACTCTAGTAAACAGCCTGCAATATGGGATTAATTTACAATTAATATAATTAGCCATAAATATAGTCATCACCAACTAAATGAGAAAACCCACCTTGAAGGTAACCACGAGCTATAGCGTCGGCTGCGTGGAGAGCGTGATCGGGACTTCCGGCGACGGACGCCGAAGCAACGGCAACCGCCGCTGCTGCGGCGGCAGCACCGGGGCTCAACGATGTTGGAAGTAGCAGTGCCGATGCTGCACCTGACATTCCACTTCCTAGTGGTGGCAGTACCCAGGGATGACCACCGGCACCTGGCGTTGGCCATCCGGATGATAAATGATGAGCTGACGACGAATGATGATGAGCTGAATTAAAATACGGATGCGGTCCAGCCGCGTACAAACCGTAACCAGCGGCTCTTGCAAATTCCGCTGCGGCACGCTCCGCCGCTCGATTACGTAGAATTCGATTAATACTACTTACAGATGGTGCTGTTGCATTACTGCAAACTCCTAATTAAAAAGCAGAGACAAATTCTTTTAATCTCTTCTTGGTAGGGAACTTGTTAGTTTTTTAATTTTTAATATTTCTTTTCCAGTTCCATAATTAGTGTATTGATCTTTGCGTCCTAGAAACATTCTAGCGGAATTGTTTAAGGGGTTACAACACTGAAACTTTCTTGTCATAAATTGGTGCCTCTTTACCCGTTAGCACTTGCGCTATAGAGAAACGTCTCACGCAACACTACTCGACCTATAGGGCGCTCTTAGAGTGCGAGTGAGACACTAAAAAAGCGATAGTGCTGACAGGTTAATTAACATAAGTGACAAAAATTATATAACATTTTTTCAGGGACCGTTACTAAAACGAAACTAAATAGAAAATGACTTTCGTTTTAGTATTTGAATTTACACAAAACTAAATTGACAAAGTGACTTTAGTTTCAAGTCGACACAAAACTAAATTAACAAATTAGATTTAGTTTCTTGTCGACACGAAACAAAAGATTGGAAAATAAAATTATTTAGTGTCAATCACAGAAAAATTGCTTCCCCTGACTTACGTAACTAGAGCAACGTAAGTAATTAATATAAGTTACGTTACCAGAGTAAATTACGTAATCACAGTCACTTAAGTAAATGGTTAAACTTACTTAAGTTTTGTAACTAGAATAACTTACGTAAGTTACGTGACCAGAATAACTTACGGAATTGAATGAACTTACGAAAGTTTCGTCCGTATAGTAACTTACATAAATGGTCTAATTTACTTAAATTACGTAAATAATCACAGTTACGTAAGTTAAGTTATTTGCTCTGGTTATGTAACATACGTAACTTCCTTTAATTATGTAAGTTACTATAGTAACGTAAGTCAGGGGAAACAATTTTTCTGTGATTGACACTAAATAATTATGTTTTTCAATATTTTGTTTTTAGTCGACACGAAACTAAAGTCACCAATTTTAATAGTAGTTCTAAAGAACTAATTCTAAACCGAAAATGCTAATAATATTAAAAATTAGCTGTCGTACCCGTCTTCGACGGGTTTTAGTTCCTACACTGAAAAAAGTAAAAGCACGCTGCTGTCTTTGTAGTGATAGATGTTTTTTTTGCAGGAGAGAAGTACACTCTATCAGAAAGGAACGCAGTTAAGCAGCGGTTACACCTCTGCAGACAGCCTGCCTGCCTGCAGGTTGTCGTGGTAATATACAAGAGTAAGAGAGTGAGTGAATTGAAAATTCTCTCTTACTCCTATTGCTCCTGTCTGCGTAGGCAGGCAGCCTGCAGAGGTGTAACCGCACAGAAAAAAACCGGACTCATTTTTGTTGCAACTCATTTGGAAGTTGGTCTCGAAATGAGTAATCGACAACTTCAAGTGACTCGAAATGAGTAATCGGCAACTTCAAGTGACTCAAAATGAGTAAAATAACAATATTCTAGTTACTTTCTTTTGTGTTTCGCATGTTTCGTGTTCCATGGTTGGCGATCCTTGTCTGTCAATTGACAAATGTCTAACCTAAAAATTTTTTTCCATTTCTCATAAAAACAATAAATCGACTGCAAGTATTAATGTTTTGACAAGTGCAACGTGTTTATTAGTTATAAACAATTATTTTAATTCATATTTTGATAAATTATTCTTAGCTTTTTCAATGTGATTGTAGTTTTATCGTAAAGAAAAAATGAAACACCTTAAGACTCATTTTGAGTCTTTTCCCTAGAAACTCAGAATGAGTCGAAGGGGTATCATTTTTGTTGCAGTTCAAAATGAGTCTCATATGCGACTCATTTTGAGTCTGGTTTTTTTCTGTGCGCAGCTTTAACCGCAAAAAAAGAGTGGTTACTCTTTCAGGAATATTAATATATATAGCAGTTTGTCTACCAATCTGGAAAACCAGAAAATAATAAAGAAAAAATAATAATTATTTATCATTAACTGTTTCAGTGGGAAAATACTTCTATTTAAATCAGAGACTGACATTTTATAATCAAATCAGTTATTTTTAACTAATTCAAATGCAGATAACAATATTTGTCAATTTGTGCGAATTAATATAATAAAACATTTTTTTATTTAATAAGAATATTCCAGGCTTAGCTAATTCCCAGTTTTTTTCGGTCACATTAAATTCCCGACCATTTCACATTTTAATAACAAAAAATTCCATTTCCAATATTTCTAAAATTCTTGCAATTAAATAATCCTTATTAATAAAATCAGACATCTGTCTGAACATTACTTAAAACTTCAAAATTTAATCATAAATAGTTGTTATTGATATCAAAGATTACAGAAATAATCTTAAAAATTTTAATCTATGTATGTATGTGTGTATGCATGTCTGTCACAAAATCTTTGTACCCTAATCACACAAAAATGCATTTTACTGATTTGAACTAAATTTGGCACATTGTTAGATACTGACCCAAGGATGGTTTATCAACGTACGGATTTAAAAATTATTAATTAGAACGGGAGATATTCCATGTTTTCAAGAAATCAAAAAATTGAAAATTTCACATTTTTTCATGGATTGCTTTTAAACTTGTTACACTTAAGTATTACATATTATGTAGGCACATTTTAACATAATTTTTCAAAATTATGTTATTCTGATTTCAAAATCCTATAACTAAGAAATATATAAAAATTATTTTCAAAAATCGAAAATTTAGAAATTTCACATTTTTTACACGCCACAGTGGGCCAGGAGAACCTGTTCGGTGGCCAAAAGTCAATTTATATTTCAAATGGCCTAAAACTTGTTACTCGGGGGTTTTTGAGGTCGCTGATTACGAATCTATTATTAGTTTTTAAAAATCCAAAATGGCGGATCCAATATGGCGGACGACTTTATGAAAAATTCATCAGATCCACTTGAAACTCGTTACGCGGAGGTTTTCGGGGTCGCTGATTACGAATCCATTATTAGTTTTTAAAAATACAAAATGGCGGATGTCTTTATTAAAAATTTATCAGATCCACTTAAAACTCGTTACTCGGGGGGTTTTCGGGGTCGCTGATTACGAATTTAATGTCAGATTTGAAAAATTTATTCTGGCGGTTTCAAGAAGGTAAACGATACGCAATAAAATTAATAGATTTTCTTGTAATTGCATATCTAGGGGTTTTTAATGTTGCTAATTTTAAACCTCATATTCAGGCTTTAAAAATAAAAAGGTTTAATTTATCTGCAGTTAAAAAACTCGTCCGCCATATTGGATCCGTCATTTTGAATTTTTAAAAACTAATAACAGATTCGTAATTAGCGACCCCGGAAAGCCCTGAGTAACGAGTTTCAAGTGGATCTGATTAAGGGGGAGCCTACTTTAGAAGGCTTAAAAATAGCGCTTTTTTAAGAATTTTTTTAGGAAGGAGAAAAATAACTTAGACCTCCCGGCTTTTTGAGATGTTTTTGTACATATTTAAAGCATTTGTGATAATATTTTTGACATGAAATATTAAAAAATAGATTAGTTAAAATTAATTGTTGATAGTGGTGCACATCTGGTCTTAAAAAACGGTGGGCACGATATAGACCGCAATTCTTGTTTGAAACATGAAAATAAAGAAAAATTTTAAAGTCAACATATGTAGTTTCTATTTGAACTAAAAAATTCAAAAGAAATAGTGAAATTCGATAATTTTGAGTGATAAAAACAGAAAAATCATTTTTTGAAAAAAATAATGACTTTAACTGGTTCTCAAAATTGTTTAAAAAAAATTTTTTTTATTTTTTTTAGTTTAAGTAGAAGAGGGATTAATACTGAGTAAAACAAGCCATCGTTCATTAAAATCGGTCCAGGCGTTTTCTGCCAATCCTGCATTTCCTCCAGTTTATTTATAACAATTCCACAATTGGTTGTAACCTTCAATGTTTTTAACGTAACTTTTTACACTCGACAAAAATCAACGAAAAACATGACAAATAATTTAGATTGGCCTCTAAAACTTTAGGTACATATTCTTGGATGTATTTTCTAACGATTTAAGCAAAAAAATTGATTTTTTTCACCATAACATGGATGATCCGCCATTTTGAGTTTTCAAACTCTGACATTAGATTCGTAATCAGCAACCTCAAAAACCTCTGAGTAAAAATTTTTAGCCACTTTTGAATGGATGTTGATATTGTAGCCAAGCTTTTCCTAATCTTATTCACTACGTATATTGTGACTCAATCATTGACTTTAATATTTACAAGTTTTAGTAAACAAATGAATTTGTGGTAAAATGTGCCACTTTTTCTTAAAATACGTATAACAAAGAATACATACCTATGCGAAACTTTACAAAATCTTGGGGAACTCCGGGGAACTCTTAAATCAAGTATTATTTTTCACACAACTTTACTTAATTTTTAACTTCTATGCTTATAAAATTAATCGAAAATAAATTATCCAATAATTAGATACTGATTTTTTTGTTTGTTTGAGACTAATGTTGAACATCATTAAGTAATTGTTTGAAAAAATTAACTCTATTTCGAGAAATATACAGAACTTCAATGAAATTTTTAAGAGAAATTTTTAAATATTTTTAAATTTTACATAATTATTAACGTGTTAAATATTTATAAATAACCGTGTCATTAATGAAAAAGATGCCAGAACTATCACTAATTAGAATGTCATAAACTACTTTAACAAAAGATAAAGTTCAAAAAGTCGACTTTTGGCCAGTAATCAAGGTGTTCTGGTCCACTGTGCACGCAGAAAAATTCGATTGAAAATTTTAGAGTTCAGCAGAAGTAATTTAGATTTCATTCCCAAACTTGTCTACCTTTGCGGATGCAGGATAAAAAACAGGGAAATGAATGGTAAAAGATTTAAAGCACGTCAGTAGGCTTAACATGTTTTCCTTCTTATCCACACTTATACGCGGAACAAAACAGACTGAACACATTGATAGGCGCTTCTGGGCGGAGTTCAAGGCAAGTCTATAGTGTCGAGTCCCATACTGACAATAATGTGAGCAGATCTTCTAGTGACCTACATTATTATTTTTAGTTGTTAAAATATTTACTTTTATTGGAATATTCAATTTAAAACTGAATATAAAATCTAAAAATGAAACAACTGAAAATATTAGAATACTTTGAATTATATAAAACTTCTCACTGGGATTTTTATTATTCTTTAGATATTTAGACGTCAAATCTCTTAAAAAATTAAATACAAGTCCTTTGCCATTTTTACTAAAATGATTTGTTTTAAAACGTTTAAAGAAACGTAACACACCTAACCTAAAAATGAGATTAAACATTTCACTTAGATATTCTTCTAAATTCATTTGTAACACTAGAACTTTATCACAAAACTGCACTAACTATTATATTTTAAATAAAAATTTTTATTAATTGAAACAACTCATACGGTACGACGCACACTACGAACCACACCGAGACTTTCGTGTATATCATAAACGAAGAAACTGAACAAACGCGGGCGCAGGTGCGCCACAGAGTTTCACATTCCTAAAATCTGTTTGGGAATGAATCTAAGGGCTCTCGCACAGAACAGTCCCCGTTGAAGTGAACGTTGATACAAAGTTTGTAACAATTGAGTAGCTGAATTAAAATAAATGCAAGTAATAATAATTGTATCTAATTCTTTTCATCTTTGAATTAATTACGGAATCTGATTGCACTAGTTGAAAGAAGACTACCCAGGCGCGAACTGACGCTGGATTCAGGCTTTACTGAAGCTTGGATGAGGATTGGTCAATATTGATCAAGCCTTGGCGGGACGGCGGAAGCAAGGTTGATTCTAGCCATAATGTAACATTTATTTAAGTCTCACGCTCCAGTCCTTGTTGAAGATTGACGTTCAATCTTCAATCAATGCTGCGGAAGCTTAATTCAAGACTGAAACAAGGCTGCCTCCACTGTTCCCCAATTTACGCGACTCTCGCGCCCATTCAATATAATATGAAAATATCAATTGATAATAATAATAATAATAATAATAATAATAAATATTATTGTTATTATTTTTATTCATATTATATATGTGTATAAATTTAATTGCAATATACTATTAGAACAATTATATATATTATTTTCATGTAAATAATATATTATTAAAAACAAATGTCATTTGAAATAGTAAAATAAAAAAAATAATTTTAGTAAAAAAAGATAATTTTTTTGTTAATCGGTACATTTTTTTCTTGATTTTTTAACAGACTTTTAATATTATTTACAAACATATTCACATTTTTTATTCACAACACAACACACAATTTTATTATTTTATTTATCGCTTAGAAACGAAAACGGAAAAATATTCGCTCGCATGTGGGATCGAAACCCCGACGCATACCCGACACCCCTATAAACGCACCTATTTAAACCGCACGGCCAACGAAGGTTGGAAGGGATCCTGCTTAATCAAGTTTATCACTGCCAGAGCATGGTAACTCAACATTGATTCAGCATTGGACACCAATGTTCGTTCCATGCTCGATTCAAGACTCAGTCAATCTTCGTGAGCGAAAATACAATATTCACTTTCTTTATCACCGTGTACACTGAACAATATTAAATATAAATATTTATAATTTATTTTATATTACAATATTTATTTTTGATAATATGTTTAATTTTATTATATATTATTTTTTTCTTGCACAGTGTCAAATTATTATTTTTAAAGATCAAGAGTTTCGTTTGTCTGAAAAATTTTCAGTGATCAAAAGCTTACAGTGTAAAAAATGTTCATTAAGGTGCAATAAATATTTATGCTATATATTTTTACACTAGGATTAACCGTTTAATAAATATTATTAAAATACTATTTTTTGTCAAACGCGTGTGACCTTGCAACTCAGCGTTGCCAACTCAAGAGTTTAACGTATGTGTTGAGTTGGCTACGCTGAGTCGCAAGGTCACTCGCGTTTGACAAAAAATAGTATTTTGATAATATTTTCTAAACGGTTAATCCTAATGTAAAAATACTTGGCATAAATATTTATTACACCCTAATGAACAATTTTTACACTGGAAGTTTTTGATCACTGAAAATTTTTCAGACAAACGAAAGCGAAACTTTTGAAATTTGTAACTAATAATTTTACACTGTGCAAGAGAAAAATAATATAAGATTTAACTTTATTTGTTATATAATATCATTAATGTAAATATTATACACTAAATAATTATTAATATTTATTTACCACTGTTATCTTAATATTATAATTATAGTATTATTATTTTAAATAATAATAATAATTAATAATAATACTTATTATATTATATTATTATATAATTATTATTGTATTTAATAATAATAGGTATCAATAATTATTAAATATTAAATAATTATTTCTAAATATTTACATTTAATATATTAAATGTAAATATTAATAAATTATTAATTATTTAATAATTATTTATTAATTTAGATAATTTTTTATCTAAATTATTTGATTATTTATTAATATTTACATATAATAAATTAAATGTAAATATTAATAAATTATTTATTAATTTAGATAATTTTTTATATTATTTAAAAATGATTGATGAAATTATTGATTATTGTTTAGTGCATACGGTAATAAATAAAGTGAATATTGTATCATCGTTGATTCAAGCCTTGATTCAAGCTTGAATAAAGATTGGATATTCAAGCTTCACACACGAAGATTGATCGAGTTTTGAATCGAGCATGGGACGAACATTGGTCTCCAATGTTGAACCAACATTGAGTGACAGTGTTTTAAAGACTGCTTCAACTCTGGATTACCCACGCTGGGCGTTCAAGGCTCAATAAAGCTTCAATCCATCGTCAGCATTGGTCTTTCGCGCCTGGGTATTAGCGTCTATTAAGATATTTCGCATTGATCTTAATTGAAAATCATTACCAAACTTTTTAGGATAGAGAACCAAAATTTAATATTTCTTTCTACGATAATACAAATCATTCAAATTGTTTTATATTCAGTCTGAAATCTGAATTTTCATTTTTCTTCGTATAATGGAAAGCTTTTAAATTATCTGTTTAAAAATTGTTTTAATGTCAAAAAATCCAGAAAAATATAACAGATATTATAATTACTATTGAACTGAAGTCAATATTAATTGCAAGAATTTTATAAATATTGGAAATGGAATTTTTTTGTTATTAAAACAGTATTGCAGGATGTCAAGAATTGTAAATCACCTGTGATACAATATAAGCATTATGCTACTCGGTAAAAACTTACATGTTGAAAATTTCTTTATTTTTATTCTAGATTTCACTTTTAGAGATGTTTTGAGCAATGTAAAGACAAAAATTTTAATAACAGGGTGTCTACTAACCGGAAAAAAATGTGAAATGGTCGGGAATTTAATGTGACCCAAAAAAACTGGGAATTAGCTAAGCCTGGAATATTCTTATTAAATAAAAATGTGTCCGCGCAAGCGCGGACACATTCTCATCCGCGCTTCGCGCGGGTGCTCGCCAGTTTCAGCGCGCCTCGGGGCGCGCAAATTCTGATAGTCGCGCTTCGCGTGTTGTTGCGCGCAAATGGCTCGCTTCGCTCGCAGTGGTCTGTAGTTGTTATGCATTATTTGTGTTCTTGTTTCTTTTTATATGTTTCATAAAACATTTTTTTTTCTTAAAGTTACTACGACCTTAAGGATTACATTCTCATCACATGTTTGTGTTTGCTGATGATTGCAAGATTAAGTGGATTTAAATGTATATTTTTGGTCTTGATGATTAAAATTGTGAAGTTATTTTTAATTATACTAACTCTCTTTTAGCAGAAACATGATTTGCAGAAGCAGCTAAAATATTTTTAAAGTATTAATTTTTTTGTGTAGTGTAGACCGGAGCGGAATGGCTAACTTTTCACTTTGTTGATTTACTTGGACATAGGTTGCACTTTATGCATAGTGTGTTGCATTAGCCAACCCGCTCTAGGCGTACTTGGGAAATAATTTGTAATTTTTATCAATACAGTAAGTGTGAATCAAAAATCTCAAATTGACCCTCAAAAAATGTTTCAAACTTAAATAGCGATTTTAGTTTCTTTTTTAAAGTTATTTTAAAAAAATTAGAACGAAAAAATGAAAATTTTAAAAAGTTACTTTCATATGTGAAATACAGTTTTTCTACTATATTTCTTACAACAGTGATTGAATAATAAATAATCAAACTCTGTAGAAACTTGCAGTACATCAAATTGTCTTTGGAGCGAAATCATTTCAATTTACGATTTTTAAATAAATTACAATTATTCATTACTCTCCTTTGATATTATGTCCCGTTCACCCTATATATGTGATTATTGTAAATGATATCAAATGAATGATTAAAAACATGTAAATCCGGATAGAGTGGATGTGATAGTATAATTCTTATAAGAAAAACTTTAAATTTACTGAAGACTTAAAAATGAACAATTAGATGAATTTCCTGCATGATTTTTTTAAATGAACGTCCAAGCGCCTAAACTTTCGGAAGGGCCTTCCGGCAGGACGCGCCTCTGCACATTACGGCGTCTTGTCGGCAGTACGGCAACCGTCCTTCAGAAAGGACAAAATTTATTTTTGTAATCTAAAGTAATATAAAGTTAAAAATAATGAAACTTGAAAAAATTGAATTTTTAAAATTTTGAAACTACTGTAGTTTGCGTAGTTTTCGACGAAAATGGCTGGCTAACGAACTCGATCTTTATTTTAACACTAAATTTGTGCATGCAAAGTTGCAAGTTGATGCAATAAGTTTTTCAAGAGTTATCGTAGGGACACCATTGTGTCTACAGACAGACATACGGACAGACACTTTTTTAGACCATGTTTTTCGGTCTCAGGGGACCCCAAAACGTCGAGATTTCATGAAATTAGCGAAAGTCAATTTTCGACCAAAACTAATACTTTCTCATGTGATGAGAATGTAAAAAAATGTTTTATTATATTAATTCGCACAAATTGACAAATATTGTTCTCTGCATTTGAATTAGTTAAAAATTACTGATTTCATAATAAAATTTGAGTCCCTGATTCAAATAGTAGTATTATCCTACTGAACACCGTGGTCTTGAAGCAAAATAAAGTTTTTCTACGTCGCCAAAAAACATCATTTGTAAAATCTTTTAAAGTGTCAAGTTTTTAAATGCGCGATTCTTCATATTTATATTTTGACGATTATAGGCGATTAGAGTAGAAAAGGGACATAGGGGTATTCCCCACCAAATTAAGGAAAAGCGGTAGGAACCGCGTAAACTTCTCATATGAAAATCAGTGTTTGTACGACGTCAAAGAAAGTTAGACGCACTTTTGTAATTTATACTAAACGATTCAAATATGGGGAATTCCATGTCAAGTGATCAAGGTGGAGAAAAATTTTTCTCTAATCGTAGCAAAACTTGGGGCTTTTGTAGTACTCATAGATAGTAATTTTTCGTGAAAATATTTTTTTACCTAGTCCAATATTTTCCGAGGGGGAGGGGGTTAAATTTTTGTGTTTTTCAGTACAATGCTTATTTCAATAATTTTTTACTCTTAAACAATAAACATATAAATTTGACAAAGTACATTTTGAAAAAATTTCTTCATGTCCTTTCGATTGGAAATAAGCATTTTGAAAAAAAATCAAAATTAAAAATAAATTTCAATTTTTGGTGGTAAGAGACCCAATTTTTTTTTAACGAAAGCTGAGGTTTTTTCCTAAAAGGACATATAAATGAAAAAGTGGGACTACAATGTTTAAACAATGAAAAAAAGAATTTTCTCCTGAACGGAGCTAAATTCAAGGCATAGTTTAGAGACATTTCATTAAATCACCTTGAATTTATTATAATGCATCCTTCCTCCATAATACTTTATGAAAAAATTTATTAATTTTTCTTTTGTTGTAGGGGGGGGGGGGTAGGTTTTGGGTTCGATATCTTCCAGTTCCAA
Source organism: Leptopilina myrica (nomen nudum) (assembly GCA_032872475.1). Lineage (NCBI taxonomy): Eukaryota > Metazoa > Arthropoda > Insecta > Hymenoptera > Figitidae > Leptopilina > Leptopilina myrica (nomen nudum). Next base: position 33,428,696 of record CM065459.1, on the reverse strand, counting down.
ATATAAAATCAATTGATTAATTGATTAATTAAACAACAAAAGAAAAATTAATAAATTTTTTAATAAAGTATTATGGAGGAAGGATGCATTATAATAAATTCAAGGTGATGCATCCTTCCTCAAAAATATGAATGTCTTTGATACTTTGAGGACGTCTTCAAAGTATCGCAATGTCCTTAAAACATACTTTGGTCTGATGAAATGTCCCTAAACCATGCCTTCGATATATATATATATATATATGAGCGATTCCATGTCAAGTGATCAAGGTGGAGAAAATTTTTTCTCCAATCGTAGCAAAACTTGGGGCTTTTGTAGTACTCATAGATAGTAATTTTTCGTGAAAACATTTTTTTACCTAGTCCAATATTTTCCGAGGGGGAGGGGGTTAAATTTTTGTGTTTTTCAGTACAATGTTTATTTCAATAATTTTTTACTCTTAAACAATTAAACATACAAATTTGACAAAGTACATTTTGGGAAGGTTTTTTCATGCTCTTTCGATTGGAAATAAGCATTTAAAAAAAAAATTTTTTGACCCAAAAAAATCAAAATTAAAAATAAATTTCAATTTTTGAGAGAGATGGATACGATTTTTTTAAACGAAAGCTGAGGTTTTTTCCTAAAAGGACATATAAGTGATAAAGTGGGACTAGAATGTTTAAACATTGAAAAAAAGAGTTTTCTACTCGCCGGAGCGCTCTAAACCGGGTTTTTAGCTCCGTTTTGGAGAAAATTCTTTTTTTCAATGTTTAAACATTCTAGTCCCACTTTATCATTTATATGTCCTTTTAGGAAAAAACCTCAGCTTTTGTTAAAAAAAATTGGGTCTCTTCCTACCAAAAATTGAAATTTATTTTTAATTTTGATTTTTTTTCAAAATGCTTATTTCCAATCGAAAGGACATGAAGAAATTTTTTCAAAATGTACTTTGTCAAATTTATATGTTTATTGTTTAAGAGTAAAAAATTATTGAAATAAGCATTGTACTGAAAAACACAAAAATTTAACCCCCTCCCCCTCGGAAAATATTGGACTAGGTAAAAAAATATTTTCACGAAAAATTACTATCTATGAGTACTACAAAAGCCCCAAGTCAAATGGGGTACCTCTGTTTCTCCATGATGGGTACATTTAATTTTTTTATCCTCGATATATATCATTCATTTTGATAAGAAAATGTTATTAATTATGAGGGCAATATGAAACTTTTTTTTTTTGAAAGTTATACAACTTTAAAGTTTTGAGCGAAAGAAATATCGATTTTTATCGAAATTAAAGTGCTTATAACACTTTTTGGGATAATTTATAGAATTTGAAATTGTGGGATCTATTTCGGCACTTATTAAAGAGTAATTTCTAATAGAATAGATTGTTAAATTGTTTACAACAATTTGTAAACATTACATTTTGTTGTACTATGCAGTGCGGGGCAAAATGGGGTACTTCTGTGTTCGGCCATGCCGGGTGGTATTTAATATTCATTGAACTACTTAAAAAGGTTATATTATGCATATTTAACAACTTTCCGCAAAAAAGTCAAATTTTTGTTTCGGGGTATTATGCTATCGATGTTTCACAATCGATATATCGATATTTTTCATTATCGATGTTTTTATGTTAATTTCTCGTAAATATTGCTTGTTTTTTTCATAATAATAAAGAATCTTACTTTTTGTTTGTATTTATAATCTCTTACAATAAGAATTTAACAAATTTTGAAAAAATATTCCATGTTTTGTATGGTACTTTGATACCACCCCATTTTGCCCCACCCATGGGGCAAAATGGAGTTTTTGCACCTTCTCAGAAAATGGGATATAAGTTCTTTCAAAAATTTTTTTCTCCGCAATTATCATAATTTCCTCAAACCTAAGAGTACAAAGATGAATTCTGATGATTAGTTGAATCGATTTATTCGTTTGGTTCTCTGTAAACAGCCAATTACAAAAAGGTACCCCATTTTGCCCCACTCTCCCCTATATGTGTTTGTATAAATGTGTATGCATTGAGTGTATATGTGTGAGTATACATGTATATGAATTAAGTGTATATGTGTTAGTATAAATGTGTATGTATTGATTGTATATGTGTGAGTATCTATGTATATGACTTAAGTGTACATGTGTGAGTATACATGTGTATATATTGGGTGTAATTGTGTAAGAATTAAGTTGATATATGTGAGAATACATGTGTATGTATTGGGTGTATATGTGTAAATATTGAGTGGATATGTGTGAGAATACATGTGTATGTTTTGGGTGTATATGTGTAAGTATTGAGTGGATATATGTGAGTAGACATGTGTATGTATTGAGTGCATATGTGTAAGTATACATGTGTATGTGTAGTGTGCATATGTATGAGTATTCTAAAATATAGTTGAATGAATCAACGAATTTGCAATTTATATCCTTTGAGAAATTTAGAGAGCAAGAGAAATTATTTTCATAGAATTTGAAAAAAATACCAAATATTTGTTAATGATTTTGGTTTAGAATTAAAGAGTAGGATTTTTACTACATAAAAAAGGTATAATCAAACGACACTTAATATATCCCAAGTGATGTCATATACACACACATATATATATGGGGCGTTCCACGCTAAATCGGATAGTATTTGACTTTTGCATCTCAGATTTTTTTCAAATATTTTTTTTCTTTTAGTGCTCATTAAAATAAGCTATCATGATTTTTTTCAAATTTTTTCATCAAGCCGTTTAAGAGATACAGGTTTTTGAAAAATCACGTTTTTTATGAAAATGTTTTTTTGAAATGGTTATAACTCGGTTAAAAATTGACCAAATTTGACGTTCTATATATAAAAATTTTTGTTTTTACACGTAGTTTTTGATAAAAATATTTAAAAAATTTATTTTTCAAATTGACGAATTTTTTTTTAATTTTTAAAATAAAATTTTATTTTTAAGAATGTATGTATCGATCGATTTTTTTCAAAATTTTTTGTAAGAAACTAGAACTAAATTAACAACTTTTAGGCGTTGTCTGATTGTGGGCAAACGATGGGATCTATTTATTTCAAATTTTTTAATTTTTATATCCATATAATATAGCAAACAATAGGGCTTTTGAGCTAAAATTATTAATAACACAGGTCAACAAAAAAAGACTAACTTTTTTTTATGAGATATCATAGTGTCCATTAAAGACGCTGAACACGATCCCGGGTCACAAAATTGGCCATCACGTCAGGATTTTGAGAAAAGTGTGGGTAAAGACCCCAAAAAAAAGTGTTTTTGTGGGTTTTCAAAATTTTTTATATCCTAAACCTGACGCGCCGGAAACTTCTACGTAGACCTAAATTAAAGCTCGAATTGTCCACTAAAAGACCCATATCCGTAAAACCAAAAATAATTAAAAATTTTTTCAAAACACGAGGTGGAAGTTACCAAAAATGTGATTTGTGGGGTCGCTGATTATAACGATCAGATTATAATATTTTATAAGTTTCTGGCACGTCAGATTATAATCCGCGACCTTAAAAAACCTTGAGTAACAATTTTCAAGCGAATCCGATCAATTATAAATTGTACCATCCCCCATCTTGGATCCGCCATTTCATATTTTTAAGAACTAATATCGTAGTCGTAATCAGCGACCCCAAAAATCCCCGAGTAACAATTTTCAAGCGAATCCGATCAATTATAAATTTTGACATCCGCCATTTAGTTCCGACATTTTGAATTTTCGAAAACTGATATCGGATTCGTAATCAGCGACCTCAAAAACCCCCGATAACAATTTTGAAGCGAAAGCAAAACAATTTTAAAAGTCCATTAAAGCAACCCAAAAGTCACATTTTTAGTAACTTCAACCTCATGATTTGAAAAAAAAATTTTAATTATTTTTGGTTTTACGGATATGGGTCTTTTAGTGGACAATTCAAACTTTAATTTAGGTCTATGTAGAAGTTTCCGGCGCGTCAGGTTTAGGATAAAAAAAATTTTGAAAACTCACAAAAACTCTTTTTTTGGGGTCTTTACCCCCACTTTTCTCAAAATCCTGACGTGATGGCCAATTTTGTGACCCGGGATCGTGTTCAGCGTCTTTAATGGACACTATGATATCTCATAAAAAAAAGTTAGTCTTTTTTTGTTGACCTGTGTTATTAATAATTTTAGCTCAAAAGCCCTATTGTTTGCTATATTATATGGATATAAAAATTAAAAAATTTGAAATAAATAGATCCCATCGTTTGCCCACAATCAGACAACACCTAAAAGTTGTTAATTTAGTTCTAGTTTCTTACAAAAAATTTTTAAAAAAATCGATCGATACATACATTCTTAAAAATAAAATTTTATTTTAAAAATTAAAAAAAAATTCGTCAATTTGAAAAATAAATTTTTTAAATATTTTTATCAAAAACTACGTGTAAAAACAAAAATTTTTATATATAGAACGTCAAATTTGGTCAATTTTTAACCGAGTTATAACCATTTCAAAAAAACATTTTCATAAAAAACGTGATTTTTCAAAAACCTGTATCTCTTAAACGGCTTGATGAAAAAATTTGAAAAAAATCATGATAGCTTATTTTAATGAGCACTAAAAAAACAAAATATTTGAAAAAAATATGAGATCCAAAAGTCCAATACTGTCCGATTTCGCGTGGAACGCCCCATACATACTAGGGAGGGGGGGCCTGCCCCCTGCGCGCTTTGCGCGCCATTTCCCTGATATTATATTTACTTCTATTTATGGATAATATAAAGGATTGTAAAATGCGATCTCATGACATTAGCCATTCTCATATTTTAAATCTTTGTCATCAATTTTGAAGTATTATAACAGCCTGCAAGTAACAAAAATTGTTTTAACATAGGCTTTGACGTCCTATTTGACGCTCCTATTTGAGAGGGCAAGCTCTGACCTTTTGGTAAAACACAGATCAACTTTTGACGTAATGCACGGAGAAAATTTCTTTCGTAATGATTACAATAGTCTATATTACAGCTCGGATATGTGACCACTTTTTGTAATGATTACGAAAACTATGTAATTTATTAAAAATTTAGTAGGAGCGATTACTATAGTTACTTTAATGAATCCAAACACTGTATTAATCGTGTTGAAATTTATTTTTTGGAATCATTAATAATTTAGATGTACAGGTTCAGAAAGGGTACTGTAGGCATTCACGCAGAGACTTGTTATAATTACAATAGTCTACGTGAAAAGGAAGTCTTGGATTCTGTTCCCATGTGTAGCCGTCTAAGGAAATCAGTGATACAGACTGTAGTAGCCTTTACAACAGGACTATAGTAAAATAAGGTGACCGCGGCTGCCTTGCCTTCTTATTTTACTATAGTTCTTCGTAAAGACTACTATTGCTATATTTCTGATTAAAAATGACTGTTGTAAAGTTAAAAAGAAAATTTTCAACTAAAATAGTTTTTTTTGTAATTCATGACTTGCGTAAAGTACGTAAGTTACCTAATTAGTGCAATTTACAATAATTCGTCCATTACGTAACTTAAGTTATTTACGTAAGTGCAACTTACGTTATTTACGTAACTTATATTTTTACGTATCATACATTATTTACGGAACTTATATTTTACGTAAATTACGTAAGTTAACTTACTTATGCAACTTACTTTTTTATTTACGTAACTTACGTAAGTTGTGTAAATTATATAACAATTTATACAGGCAAGAAATCTTGTACCTTCGGTGCGTGTGTTAGAAAAAAAATTTTTCACTATGGAAATGTAATAAAAAATAAACCTTACAATATTAAAGACTAACAATGAACAATAATTGTATTAATTACTGAGAACGAAGTGATTTTTTGACATTTAAAGTGTATAAGTCTTTCTCGCAAGCTGTGAACTTTCATAGCAGTTAGTATATAAGGAAGTTTAAGTCATGTATAAATATGTGTAAATAGCGATCGTTATTATGTTATGCGTTTAGTATTTAAGTTAGATTTATGTACTTAGGGTTTAGTGAAATTGTCTAGTTTAATAATATAATTTATCTTGAAGTGGGTAGTCTTGGAAGAGTGAAATTAATGTGCAATACATGATTAGAAGTCATGAATTACAAAAAAATTTTATTTTAGTTGAAAATTTTCTTTTTTAACTTTACAACAGTCATTTGTAATCAGAAATATAGCAATAGTAGTCTTTTTGAAGAACTATAGTAAAATAAGAAGGCAAGGCAGTCGCGGTCACCTTCTTCTACAATAGTCCTGTTGTAAAGACTACTACAGACTGTATCACTAATTCCCTTAGATTGCTGCAAATGTGGATAGAATCCAAGATTTCCTTTTAACGTAGACTATTGTAATCAGTCACATAGACTTTGTGCTAACTCATATTTAGTTCGTATTTATTTCAAATAAATTTTTAATGAGTACGTTCGACTTACAGAATTGTTACAACGAAGCTACTTTAGGCATTACGAAAAGTGGTCACATATCCGAGCAGTACTGTTCGACTATTGTAATCATTAACAGAAAATTTTTCTCCGTGTGTGAAGGCCCACATTAAGGCCCCTTTTAAAACCTGTATCTCAAAAAATAGGTAAAATTAAACATGTATTTTTATCCGTTATTTATCCACTTTTTGACCTAGGTCAAAAAAGGCCAATTTTGACATGTTTTGATTCATGTTTTTGACCTATAGGTAAAAAATAGATCAAATTAGACATAGATTTTGAAGTAAAGTGAGGCCGTTATTTATCCTCTTTTTGACCTCTAGGTCGAAAAATAGGTCAATTTTGACATAAGTTTTGATTTTAGTTTTTGACCTATAGGTAAAAAAATAGATCAAATTAGACATAGATTTTGACGTAATGTAAGACTATTATTTATCCACTTTTTGACCTATAGGTCAAAAATAGGTCAAATTAGACATAGATTTCGACATAATGTGAGGCCGTTATTTATCCTCTTTTTTAACCTATAGGTCAAAAAATAGGTAAAATTAGACATAGGTTTTGCGGTAATGTGAGGCTGTCATTTGTCATCTTTCTGACCTATAGATAAAAAATAGGTCAAATTAGACATATATTTTAACGTAAAGTGAGGCCATTATACACTGAAAAAAAAGTGCTGTTGAATCAAATAGCTTCATGCTATTGAATTTCCCGTTATTGATTCAATAACACATTTATTAATCGAACAGCATATTGCTTAAAACGAAAAAATGAAACTGTTTAAATTAAAAGTACGGTACTGTTAAATTAATGATATTCTACAAATTGTTTCTATAGTTCATCTATATATAGCAACAGAATAATTTATTGCTTCTTTGACATTATTCATTTGAAGCATCTAATAGATAAATTTGAAGAAAATGCGTGTAAATTTGAATCAAATGAAAAGTTGTTTGCTCCAAAGAAGCGCGGTTTTGAAAATGAAAGCATATGCTTTCGTTTCAATGAGTGGTGCTATAGCGGACTGCCTATAGCATATGCTATAAAAATAAGGACACTATGTATTTGATACATTGACAGGTGCTAAATTTATTGAAATACTTATCCACACTTATTTATATGTTTATTAAACCTGTCGTTTTTGAGATTCTTATATAAAAAACTATTATTTAAATTGTTTTAACGAATTAAGGACTAGTTAAATATAAATTCCCTATATAAATTCCCTTATTTACGAGAAAAATCTCGCGCACGTTATTTAACTACAAAGTAACTGCTCAATGTAAGAAGCGAATGTATTATATTGCAGCGCGGCAGTTCTCATCCATCACTAAAGTTAAGCACGTTTGGTCGCGGTTACTACATGGATGGGTGACCGATTGGGAACAGCGTATTTTTCAGACTCAAAATAATATAAAGTGTGTTTGAATGTGTATGTATGTGTGTTTGTCGTTGGAAAAAATGAAAAAAATAATAAAGATATGTATGTTAGTGTGTAAAATTGAAAAAAAGATGTATATAAGAAGTGTTGTGTTAAAGGTGTGAGAATTAATTATAGTATATAAAAAATATGTGAACAAAAATTTCATTTTTTCAATTTATCGTTCATATATCTTTAACTACATAAAAGAATTGACTTAACAGTATGGTGTTATTCAATCGATAGCAACAACTAAAAAAATTAAAAGTACAAATTTTTAAATCATAAAAATGATGCTTTTAAATTGAAAAACTAGTCATTGACTCAAAAGCATATACTGTTAAATTAAAAAATTTTGATCGTTGATTCAAAAGGAATACCTTCAAATTAACATAGTATGCTGTCAATTTGAGAAATATGCTTTTGTTTCAATGAAAGTGATACTATCGAATCATTAGAATCGGTGCTTTCGAAACAACAGCATATACGTTTGGCAGCCCGTTATGACACTATTCAATGAATCAAACTCATATGTCATTGATTCAACAGCATTTTTTTCTCCGTGTATATCCACTTTTTGACCTATAGGTAAAAAAATAGGTCAATTTTGACATAAGTTTTGACAGACCCTTTGAGATAGGGCGCCCTTAGCGAATCTTGAAACATCAGCGGCGGCGTTGGCGGCGATATCTTTTTTATAAGATATATATATATATATATATATATATATATATATATATAGTAAATTTTTAAGGGTATGTCCCAGTTGTCAAATGTAAACAAACCAAGCACAAACTCACAATTCGGAAACAGCCTTTTCTCCCACACAGAGAAAAAAATGCTGTTGAATCAATGACATGTGAGTTTGATTCATTGTATAGTGTCATAACGGGCTGCCAAACGTTTGCTGTTGTTTTGAAAGCACCGATTCTAACGATTCGATAGTATCACATTTTTATTGAAACAAATGCATATTTCTCAAATTGACAGCATACTTTGTTAATTTGAAGGTATTCTTTTTGAATCAACTGTCGGGAGATTAGACTGTAATTTATACAAATGACTCATTATTAGTTTTAAGATATAATGTATTCTCTAGGCCTTTACTCGCCTAGAACAGCTACGCCCCTCCGATAAGGAATACCGAAGAGGCAACAACATCCGATCCGTACGAATCAGACGAAGCCAGCATTATAAAGAGGGATGCTTTAGATTTTGCAACCTGCAAGCCCCTAAAGGATAAATCGCGAGAAGTAATAATGGGAAATTGTAGGATTAACATATTAGGTACGTGTAAATTAAAAATTTTAGATAAAGAAGATACGTACTTAGTAGCGAAGAACAATTTTCCCATAGAATATGACGGAATTTTAGGTATCGACGTAATGGAAAATCATAATGCCATTAATAATAAAAAGGATCGCACTATTACCCTTAGTGATGAAATTTTTAAATTAAATGAAACACCCACAATAATTCCTCCTCTTACTGCTAAAGTTTTTCATATTACCTTAGATAAGGAATACTCACATCCATGTCTATTAGAAGGAAAATATATTACTTTAGGAATAGTTTCAGGGAAACAAAAGAACAAAATTTGTCACTATAATCCTAGTTTAGATTACCAATATATTTATCAATCTAATATGAGTGTCAGACCTATCATGCTAATGGAGCTTTCAGAAAGCGTTAAAATTCGTACACTAAAAACAGTTGACGTTTTGCAAAGAAGAGAATTACTTTTTTCGAACACGCGATTAAATCATTTAAAACAGGCCTGCTCACGTGAGTAGCCAGCGAGTAAGGGGAATGGAGTGGGAGACTTTTCCATGTAGGCTCTGCGCCTTACTCTTTACCCCTCGGCCCGTCGCACAAGCCTATATGGTGGCATGGTGGGGGCTGTTACTTGTTTCCCCTTACTCGCTGGCTACTCACGTGAGCAGGCCTGATTAAAGAGATATAGAGAGTGAAACAATTAAAGAAATTTTAAAGGAATTCACAGATGTTTTCGATTTAACAGGCGACGAATTACCTGTTATAAATGGGATCACGCACGAAATTCATCTTGACACTGCTATTCCCATACACACTAAACAATACAGGTATCCACCTATTCATCAAGAGGAAATCACAATCCAAACGAGGGAAATGCGTCGAAAAGGGATTATAGAAGAATCCAATAGTCCTTACAGAAGTCCACTTTAGTTAGTTACAAAAAAGAAGGATGCATCAGGAAAACAAAAATGGCTAATCGTTGTGGATTACAGGAAAATTAACGAACATACACCCCAAGATAGCCATCCTTTACCAAACCCCAAGGAAATAATTGAAAGCGTCGGAGGAATGCATTATTATAGTGCATTCGACTTATCTTCTGGCTTTTATCAAATTGCAATGGACGAAAAATCAAAAGAGAAAACAGCGTTTTCAACACCGGATGGACATTTCCATTTCAAGAGGATGCCTATGGGATTGAAAAATTCTCCAGACACTTTTCAGCGAGCGATGAACTTCGTACTACGTGGATTGATAGGGCGAATATGTTATGTTTATTTAGATGACGTCATTATTTTTGGTAGAACATTAGAAGATCACAATAAAAACATGAAGATGTTGCTGGAAAAATTACGAGAATTTGGTATAAAACTGCAACCTGACAAGTGTGAATACTTACGGCCGGAACTGGAATACTTAGGCCATGTTATCACAAAAGATAGAATTAAACCGAATAAAAATAAAGTTAGTGCAATTGAAGAATTTGTAGCCCCAAAAAACCAAATGGAAATTAAACAGTTTTTAGGGCTTACCGGATATTACAGAAGATTCATAAAAAATTATAGCAAAGTTGCGAATCTTTTAAGAAAGGGGGAAGTTTTGAATATTTAAATCAATCTTTAATGAAGGAACCAATTTTAATGTATCCAGATCACTCTGAAGAATTTACACTTACTACAGATGCTGGTAATTTTGCATTAGGAGCCGTTTTATCTCAACAGTACAATGGATTTGACAAACCAGTTGCTTTTGCATCACGCACTTTAAATGAAGCAGAAACTCGCTACAGTACAACGGAAAAGGAATTATTAGCAATCGTATGGTCTACAAAACATTTTAGTCACTTTTTGTATGGGAAAAGGTTTAAAATTTTAACTGATCATAAGCCATTAAAATGGCTTATAAATGTAAAAAATCCATCCTTAAGATTAATGAGATGGAGATTGAAGTTAGAAGAATTTGACTATTATATCGATTACAAAAAAGGAAGCCTTAACACCAACGCTGACGCTTTATCGCGACAAATACGTGTTTTACAAGTTTCAGATAACAACGACAACAACTTTGAGGAATATCTTACGCAATATAGATATACTAATCTTCGTTCTTTGAAGGAAGTTTGCAAGACTAGGCTGACTCGTTTTGTGATTGGAAAGGATAAGGACACAATAATCGATAGTGAAACAGAACCAAAAATTGCCTATGCTAAACTGAAAGGGCGTATGACTTCGACCGAAGAAAGCACGTGATATGACTTATCACTTTTAGACGAAAATGTACGAACCAAGCTGATTAGAATGATAAAGTTTAGTGCTGACGATAAATTAATCGAAATAATAATCCAAGAAAAAAGAGTTGTGAAAGATGAAGGTGAACAAAAGGAAATATTTAGGATTTTTCATGGACCTATCAACGGACATTTGGGGATTCCAAAAACAATAGAAGCGAATACAAGGAAATATCATTGGACAAATTTACATAAGGACGTAGAAAATTACATAAAATCGTGTAAAGATTGCCAACTCACTAAACGAGTACCATATAACGTTACAGCTGATAGAGTACTAATTTACCCACCAACAAAGATAAATGAAAGAATCGCTATTGACCATGTAGGACCTTTACCCGCAACAAAAGAAGGAAACAAGTACATTTTAAGCATTCAAGATCAATTAACTAAATTTCTGACCTTGATACATGTCAAAAGTGTACAGGCATCAGAAACTGCAAATGCACTGCTTACCGAATATGTTTATTTGTATGGAACACAACACAAAGTTAAAATTGATAATGCGAAGGGGTTTTTAATCTGAAATTGCTAATATTCTATTTAAATCGTTAAAAGTGAAACCTATTGTCATCGCAGCAGGACATCCACAACCCAATGGATCCTTAGAAAGAGCACACGGAACTATAAAGGATCAATTAAAAATTTTAGTCTAAGACAAACCTGAGAATTGGGACGAACATTTAAGGAAAGTTCAATTTATATTCAACAGTATGATTAATAGAGTAACAGGATTTTCACCTTTAGAAGCCACCTTTTTGTCAAAACCTCATTTGGAAACAACTACCTTGCCAACATTACAACTTAAGTCACAGAATGCAGCAAAATACTTAGAAGAGGATGATGCGAATTTAATAAATAATGAAATTGGTAGTATTTATAACAATACTGCTGGAATTGCTAAACTTTTAAAAAATCAAACTGCAATTATTAAGACAACTATTAGACAATTTGAAAAATTATCTGCCTCACAATATGTAGATATAACAAGATTAACAGACCTTGTAAAAAATGGAAGTACTCAAATAAATATAAACAGTTTTAATTCTGATTTAATAGAGAGCATAACGGAATCTGAAATTGCTTTAGATGATTTGTTAGGAACAATAAATGTAATTTTTGAAGCTGTAAATTCTGGTAAAACAGGAGTTGTTTTTCCTTAACTTGTATCACCTGAAAATTTTTTGCGCAGTTTGAAAGTAATAAGTAACGCACTCAATTTAAAGGCACTTCCATTTCCTTTACAATTAAATTACTATTCCATGTATATGCAACTTAGTACTGTACAAATAATAATAAGTAATAATAGATTAACATATGTTGTACATACGCCAATTCTTACTGAGCCATTATATCGCGCTTTTAAATTTATACCAGTACCTATAGCTAGCTGGACAAAATACTACATTTATGAAAATGTAGCTACTAAACCAATTGCAATTAATTTCGAACAAACTGATTATACTTTAACAGATTTAGAAAAACATACTTAAGAGTATGTAAAATAATAAATCCAATTCATCGATTAGCTATAGAAACTAGTTGCTACTCTCATTTAATAAGAGACAAAACAGATGGAGAATGTAAAAAGAAATATTTTTCTTTATTAGACACTTATATTTTGGCTCTTACAAATGGCTATACTTGGTATATATTGCCGTATCGTGCAGAAACCATATCTATTTTTTGTCCGAATTCTCACGAAAGAACTGTTATCATAAGTAGTCCTTCGATTTTTGAGTTATCGCCACATTGTCGGGGATCTTCTCAAACAAATCTATATCTACCACGAAGTCACACTAATTTAACAGACGTAACTGAATACAAAAGTAATATCACATTTACACATTTTGAAATGGACATATTACAAAACGAATAACTTACGTTACCCACTTTTTCAAGTAGACATATAGACCTACAAGATCTTAAAGACTCATCAAAGACTCTAGACGAAATGACATCTGATTTAGATATTCTTCTTACGAAACAAACAAAACATGCTTGGATTCAAACTTGGCACACAGCACTTCAATACATAGGTATTTTAAGTAGAATTATTGTTTTAATTTACGGATTATTTAAATGTGGTTGTTTTTCTGCCCTGTGGAAAATTCTGCAGTAGTTATCATTTTCAATATGTTTTAAATTTAAGTATAATGAACCTCCTGTTCAACCTATTATTTCAACACAACAAGTAAATTTACTACCTGCTATGTATAATAAAGAGACAGATAGGAGTTTACCTGTTTCCGAACCATCTGTAAGGTTTCGAAAACTATTTTAAGGGGAAAGCTGTCGGGAGATTAGACTGTAATTTATACAAATGACTCATTATTAGTTTTAAGATATGATGTATTCTCTAGGCCTTTACTCGCCTAGATGCATTTTCCTACTCTGTATCTTCTTATCTGTCAATGCCCTTTTCGAGATACTGAAAAGGACCAGATAAAGAGTCGTGTGAAGAGTCGTGTTCACGCCAACCTCGTTAGTCTTATGTTTGAACTCATGATGGTAACAAGCTGAATCTCGTCAGCCACAGAATAAAGAATTATTCTATTTAATTATTGCCTTTTCTTGCTAGTCCCTTAAGGTCAAGCGTTCACCCAGTATTTAATAATTATTAAATTAATTAACTTTTATAACAAAAGTAAAGTGACGTTAAAATTCACGACAAACGATCAAAAATTTTTAATTTAAGGGTATGTCCAAGTTGTGAAATGTAAACAAAGTTTCCAAAAAAATCATTTTTGAATGTGTTAATTAAATATCAATTAGCAAAACAACTAATTCAAATGACCTGTAAAATAGCATTTTTGACGCGTCGCGAAAAATAAACTGTTTAAGTATATCAACAGCACTGACGATGAAGAAGTCACATATCAGCGATTGGACCTTCAACATGTGGAAAGGGAAATTTTTCCTTTTCCTCCATGAAATTACAAGGAGAAAGGGTAAAAACTTCTTCATCGTCCGTGCAGTTGATATAGTCAAACATTTAAATTTTTCGCGATGTCAGATGATTGCTCTCCGCGCACGCGCAGATCCTGCCAAGAAAGCATTGACAACACTATGCAGAAAGACACATTTTGTTTTACTTTGAAACTTATTTATTTTCACATACTTTCAGGTATACTAGGTATAGATAACAAATTCAACACTTCAATTTACCATTTTCATAAAAAAACTGTAAATTTCTATTCATTTACGAAAATGTGATGGTCGAAAAAATCTTCAATAATCGGTCTTCTACTGCTGCTTTTTTTCGACCATCACATTTTCGTAAATGAATAGAAATTTACAGTTTTTTTTTGAAAATGGTAAATTGAAGTGTTTGATTTGGTATCTATACCTAGTATACCTGAAAGTATGTGAAAATAAGTAAGTTTCAGTCTAAAACAAAATGTGCATTTTTCATGGTGTTGTCAATGCGTTCTTGGCACGGTCTGCGCGTGCGCGGAGAACAATCGTCTGACATCGCAAAAAATTTAAGTGTTTGACTATATCAACCGCACGGACGACGAAGAAGTATTTACCCGTTCTCCTTGTAATTTCATGGAGGAAAGGGAAAAATTTCCCCTTCCGCATGTTGAAGGTCCAATCGCTGATATGAGACTTCTTCATCGTCAGTGCGGTTGATATACTTAAACAGTTTATTTTCGCGACGCGTCAAAAATGCTATTTTACAGGTCATTTAAATTAGTTGTTTTACTAATTGATATTTATTGAACACACTCAAAAATATTTTTTTTGGGAACTTTGACACTCTAATTTATCATTTTTCTAAAAAAAGTTTTCTAATGGTAATTTTTGTGAGAGAAAAAGATGTATAAAAAATGTGATTCTAATGCTTTGTTTGTTTACATTTTGGTTTGTTTACGTTTTGCAACTTGGACATACCCTTAATTCTTTAAAACAATTTAAATAATACTTTTTTATATAAGAATTTCAAAAACGACAGGTTTAATAAACATATAAATATGTGCAGTTAAGTATTTCAATAAATTTAACACCTGTCAATGTCTTAAATACATAGTGTCCTTATTTTTATAGCATATGCTATACAGGCAGTCCGATATAGCACCACTCATTGAAACGAAAGCATATGCTTTAATTTTCAAGAGCGCGCTTCTTTGAAGCAAACAACTTTTCATTTGATTTAAATTTATACGCATTTTCTTCAAATTTATCTATTACATGCTTCAAATGAATAGTGTCAAAGAAACAATAAATTATTCTGTTGCTATATATATAGATAAACTATAGAAACAATTTGTAGCATATCATTAATTTAACAGTACCGTACTTTTAATTTAAACAGTTTCATTTTTTCGTTTTAAGCAATACGCTGTTCGATTAATAAATGTGTCATTGAATCAACAACGGGAAATTCAATAGCATGGAGCTATTTGATTCAACAGCACTTTTTTTTCATTGCACCAAAATTAACATTGGACCGCTTTTTTATAAAAATGATAAATTTGTGTGTCAAAGTTTCCAATGAAATCATATTTCACTATAAGCAATTAAAAGTAATTAGTAAAATAAATAATTCAAATGACCTGTAAAATAGCATTTTTGACGCGTCGCGAAAAATAAACTGTTTAAGTATATCAACAGCACTGACGATGAAGAAGTCACATATCAGCGATTGGACCTTCAACATGTGGAAGGGGAAATTTTTCCCTTTCCTCCTTGAAATCAGCCCCCACAGCACCGAAACTTTCCTAAAAATTTATTTAATATTCACTTGCAATATTCGGAATATCTAATTGCAATGTTTAGTAACAATTGTGTAACGATTTATATGTCCCGATTAAATAAGTGTTTAGTGTGAACATTTCCTGAACATTTCCTGAAGATTTTCGCCTAATTATAATTATAATTATAATTAGGCGAAGATTTCATTGAAATGTTCAGGAAAGTTTCGCGCTAAACACTTGTTTAATCGGGACATATAAATCTTTACACAACTTTCACTAAACTTTTAAGTTAAATATGCCGAATATTTCAAGTAAATATTTAATAAATATTTAGGAAAATTTCGGTGCTGTGGGGGCACATGGAGAAAGGTTAAAAACTTCTTCATCGTCCGTGCGGTAGATGTAGTCAAACACATAAATTTTTCGCGATGAAAGACGATTGCTCTCCGCGCACGCGGAGACCGTGCCAAGAACGCATTGACAACACCATGAAAAATGCACATTTTGTTTTAGACTGAAACTTACTTATTTTCACATGTTTTCAGGTATACTATAGGTCCCAGGTGAGAAAGACCAATGTTGACGATGAGTTGAAGCTTGATTGAGCCCTGAACGCACAGCGTGGGTAACCAAGAGTTGAAGCAGTCTTTATACCATTGTCACATTAATATTGTTTCAGCATGGGACACCAATGTTCATCCCATGCTCGATTCAAGACTCGGTCAACCTTCGTAAGTGAAGCTTGAAAATCTAATCTTAATTCAAGCTTGAATCAATCATGAGAAAATATTCAGATTATTTATTACCGAGTGCTCTTAATATTAAATATAAATGTTTATAAATTATTTAATACTATAATATATTCTACACGGAGAAAAATTTTCTGTTAATGATTACAATAGTCGAACAGTACTGCTCGGATATGTGACCACTTTTCGTAATGCCTAAAGTAGCTTCGTTGTAACAATTCTGTAAGTCGAACGTACTCATTAAAAATTTATTTGAAATAAATACGAACTAAATATGAGTTAGCACAAAGTCTATGTGACTGATTACAATAGTCTACGTTAAAAGGAAATCTTGGATTCTATCCACATTTGCAGCAATCTAAGGGAATTAGTGATACAGTCTGTAGTAGTCTTTACAACAGGACTATTGTAGAAGAAGGTGACCGCGACTGCCTTGCCTTCTTATTTTACTATAGTTCTTCAAAAAGACTACTATTGCTATATTTCTGATTACAAATGACTGTTGTAAAGTTAAAAAAGAAAATTTTCAACTAAAATAAAATTTTTTTGTAATTCATGACTTCTAATCATGTATTGCACATTAATTTCACTCTTCCAAGACTACCCACTTCAAGATAAATTATATTATTAAACTAGACAATTTCACTAAACCCTAAGTACATAAATCTAACTTAAATACTAAACGCATAACATAATAACGATCGCTATTTACACATATTTATACATGACTTAAACTTCCTTATATACTAACTGCTATGAAAGTTCACAGCTTGCGAGAAAGACTTATACACTGTAAATGTCAAAAAATCATTTCGTTCTCAGTAATTAATACAATTATTGTTCATTGTTAGTCTTTAATATTGTAAGGTTTATTTTTTATTACATTTCCATAGTGAAAAATTTTTTTTCTAACACACGCACCGAAGGTACAAGATTTCTTGCCTGTATAAATTGTTATATAATTTACACAACTTACGTAAGTTACGTAAATAAAAAAGTAAGTTGCATAAGTAAGTTAACTTACGTAATTTACGTAAAATATAAGTTCCGTAAATAATGTATGATACGTAAAAATATAAGTTACGTAAATAACGTAAGTTGCACTTACGTAAATAACTTAAGTTACGTAATGGACGAATTATTGTAAATTGCACTAATTAGGTAACTTACGTACTTTACGCAAGTCATGAATTACAAAAAAAACTATTTTAGTTGAAAATTTTCTTTTTAACTTTACAACAGTCATTTTTAATCAGAAATATAGCAATAGTAGTCTTTACGAAGAACTATAGTAAAATAAGAAGGCAAGGCAGCCGCGGTCACCTTATTTTACTATAGTCCTGTTGTAAAGGCTACTACAGTCTGTATCACTGATTTCCTTAGACGGCTACACATGGGAACAGAATCCAAGACTTCCTTTTCACGTAGACTATTGTAATTATAACAAGTCTCTGCGTGAATGCCTACAGTACCCTTTCTGAACCTGTACATCTAAATTATTAATGATTCCAAAAAATAAATTTCAACACGATTAATACAGTGTTTGGATTCATTAAAGTAACTATAGTAATCGCTCCTACTAAATTTTTAATAAATTACATAGTTTTCGTAATCATTACAAAAAGTGGTCACATATCCGAGCTGTAATATAGACTATTGTAATCATTACGAAAGAAATTTTCTCCGAGTACGACCATTTTTTTGTAATTTTTTATATTAATTTATTTAATAATTATTATTTAAAACCATAATAATTTAATTAACATTAAGATATTAATGAATAAATGAGTTGGCTACGCTGAGTCGCAAGGTCACACGCGTTTGACAAATAATAGTGTTTGATAATATTTACTAAACGGTTAATCCTAGTGTAAACATATTTGGCATAAATATTTATTTCACCCTAATGAACATTTTTTACACTGTAATTTTTGATCACAGAATATTTTTCAGACAAACGAAACTCTTGATCTATATAAATAATAATGTGACATTGTGCAAGAAAGAAATAATATATAATAAAATTAAACATATTATATAAAAAAATATTGTAATATTAAATAATTTATAAATATTTATATTTAATATTGTTCAGTGCACACGGTAATAAAGAAAGTGAATATTGTATTTTCGCTCACGAAGATTGACCGAGTCTTGAATCGAGCATGGGACGAACATTGGTGTCCCATGCTGAATCAATGTTGGGTTACCATGCTCTGGCATTCATATACTTGATTAAGCAAGATCCCTTCCAACCCTCGTTGGCCGTGCGGTTTAAATAGGTGCGTTTATAGGGGTGTCGGGTATGCGTCGGGGTTTCGATCCCACATGCGAGCGAATATTTTTCCTTTTTCGTTTCTAAGCGATATATAAAATCATCAAATTGTGTGTTATGTTGTGAATACAAAATGTGAACATGTTTGTAAATAATATTAAAAGTCTGTTAAAAAATCAAGAAAAAATGTACTAATTAACAGAAAAATTGTCTTTTTTTACTAAAATTATTTTTTTAATGTTACTATTTCAAATGACATTTATTTTTAGTAATATATTATTTACATGAAAATAATATAATTGTTCTAATAGTATATTGCAATTTAATTTATACACATGTATAATATGAATAAAAATAATAACAATAATATTTATTATTATTGTCATTATTATAATCAATTGATCAATTGATATTTTCATATTATATTGAATGAGCGCGAGAAACGCGTAAATTTGGGAACAGTGGAAACAGTCTCGTTTCATTCCTGAATTAGGCTTCGGCAGCATTGATTGAAGATTGAACGCCAATCTTCATCAAAGACTGCGCGTCAGGCTGAAATCGGTGTTACATTTATAGACTCAAGCAGCCTTGCATCGGCCGTCTTACCCAGCCTCAATCAATCCTGACCAGGCCAGAATCAAGCTTCGTAAAGCCTGAACTAGCCGTCAGTTCTCACCTGGGTATAGATAGGGCAGTATCGAATCCCGAAACGTATTTCTTTATGGTTACAACAATTCGGTAATGTTACTTACTGACAAGGTCGGCCACTATGTGTTTAAAATGCGCAAAGATGAGGATAAGCTACTTCATTTGCAAAAACTGCAATTCTGTATATAACTTATAATATAATTCATCATCTTATTAATATTTTTATTTAATTTTATTAATATTTTAGTGCAAAAATTTTTTTTATTTATATTTATTTTTTTATATTGTTTATTTTTATTATTTTGTTATTTCAGTAAGTTACAAACTGTAAACAATAAAGAATTAATTTTCCGTAACTCCAAACATGTTATTTTATTTTTTAACGATTAATGCCCTTTGAATTTTAAACATGGCCTACCTTGACTGTAAGGACCAACCAAGACTACATTTTTTTTTTAATCTTTATAACTTTTTCATTTTAAAACCAATCAATTTACTTTGTACAGAAAAAATGTTCTATTAAACAGGACTTTCCAACCATATACTTAAATTGTCCAAATTCATTTTTAAAAAAAGTTATAAACAAAAGTCAAAAAGGTGACCGACCTCGACTATCCCTAGTAGAAATTTGTCGTGGCATGACTAGATTTATTCAAGTTACTGTACAGTTTTAGTCTTGGAAGTTTAATCTAGCTTAACTGGCGAATTACTAGACAGCTACTGCATAACACTGTTAAAGAAAATATAAAGTTGAACTTGATTATTTCTGCATAGAAGTCCTGTACAGTTATTTTCATGGCACTATCGAGGCGTTCCGAGATATTATTTTCCAAAGTTTGTCGTGGCGTCAGCGCTACCGCCGGTTTCAGTAACTAAACAGTTGTGTATTGCCATTTTCGAAATATTTTCTATAAAATAAATCTTTTGGTTTTAAAGTTTATAGTTTTCATATTTTTAATTTTGTTCTTTTATTTTACTGTTGACAACTTGAAAACTTTTTTAAAATTCGCTTTAATTAATTGAGTTAATTAAAATAACTAATTTTTAAATTCAGAAGACAATTTTTTTTCAAGATTACATAATCTTATTATATGTATAAATATTAATTTAACAAACCTGTTACATACAAAAAGTTAGAATTGGTCCAATAAAGTAAGGTTATGTTTTACATTGAGGTATTGACGTTGACATATGTATAGCTCTCCGACCTATATAACAGAACTGTCTATAATTAATGACAGTAGCCAGTAACAATTTATTACTAATTCCTTACGGAAAAAATAGACATAATTCTAGTTATACCCGCGAATTATTTTTTTCAGTGTATACACTGATGTATTTATGGAAAATGTCTATATAACACTGGTCAGTTGCTGGACTGACGGTAGCGCAAACGCCACGACAAACTTTGAAACATAATTTCACGGAACGCCTAGACAGTACCATGAGAATAACTGGACAGACAGAACTTCTATACAATAAAAATCAATAAGTTGAACTTTAGAGTGTTATGCAGTAGCTGTCCAGTAATTCGCCAGTTAAGCTAGAAAAGATGAAAAAGGGAACTGCTTTACCTGCTGGTAGAGTATGGTTATTATTTTTCCGGAATCGTCCATCGACTAGAACGGCCGTGATGCGTAAGCGTGCGTTTAGGTATTTCGTCCCAGTGTGACCCGAGTTCGCTCCCCGATACCGCTAGATATTTTTCGTTTGAACTGAATTAATTCTTCATATTAGGGTTTACTTTTAAGTCTGTTGTGTGATAAAATAATAATATTTATTTCAGTGTTGTGCTTAATTCAAGGAAAAAAAAAATGTTGTTTACTGTAAAAAAAAGACATGTGTACAAGAATCAGTAATGTTCATAATTTTTTTTAATTATGTAGTTATTAAAAAATAATTTTACAGATAATTTATTATACGTAACAATAGATACACCAACAGTAAAAATATAGTTTCGTAAAATTTTAATTTATTTAATTTGTTGACAAAATAATTTAACGTTATATTTTCAAACTTGTGCGTGTTCAATACGAAACGTCAATATAAATAAAGTTTTGACATTTCCAAGTGAATTATTTTGTACAGTTTTTCTACAGGACTGATGATCAGAAACTGTAAAATTTGACTGGACAATACCTTGAACAAATTAGCGTGACATCACTTTATAGTTTGTAGCCAGTTTAACTGTAAAGTGCCTCGAAATTTTCCAGTGGAACTGTCCAGTGCCCTCAAAGATACTATGACGAATTTCTACTAGGGATGTTCCCCTACCAAATTCATCACTTTAATTTACCATTTTCATGAGAAAATTATAAATTTCTATTCATTTACGAAAATGAGAAGGTCGAAAAAAGCAGCAGTAGAAGACCAAATATTGAGGAATTTTTCTACCTTCTTATTTTCGTAAATGAATAGAAATTTACACTTTTTCATGAAAATAGTAAATTGAAGTATTGAATTTTGTATCTATACCTAGTATACCTAAAAGCATGTGAAAATAAGTAAGTTTCAGTCTAAAACAAAATGTGCATTTTTCATGGTGTTGTCAATGCGTTCTTGGCACGGTCTGTGCGTGCGCGGAGAGCAATCGTCTGACATCGCGAAAAATTTATGTGTTTGACTATATCTACCGCACGGACAATGAAGAAGTTTTTACCCTTTCTCCATGTGATTTCAAGGAGGAAAGGGAAAAATTTCCCCTTCCATATGTTGAAGGTCCAATCGCTGATATGATATGATTTCACAACTTGGACATGCCCTTAAGGAGTACCTGCGTTTACGAAGGCAAAAAAGTGGCCTTACTTTACTGTTTTTTTACAGTCATTACATTTAAAAGATTAAAAACTTTATTTTCACCTTAAAATACGATATTAAAACTACAAAAAGAAACAATTATTTCGTTTTTCAACTATTATTTACAATTCGTATAGGGCGCCAATGTATGGCGATCTCTAAGAGTTAGCGGTGTCTCCGATAGAGTAGTTCCTGACAATCTAAGGTTAAAAAAAACAAAATTTAATTCTTAGTATACATAAATACCTAGTGGACGTATGTGATGAAGTTTGGCGCCCTCTACGAATCGTAAATAATAGTTCAAAAGCAAAACAATGTTTTTAGCAGTTTTAATGTTGTATTCTAAGGTGCAAAAAGAATTCTTAATCTTTTACATGTTATGACTGCGAAAAAAAACATTAAAATGTGGACAATTTTTTGCCTTCGCAAACACAAGTACACCTCAATCAAAATAGTATTGGTTGAAGAAACGCTATAGGACGAGCAGCTGGGATTTTAATATTTATTGATTTTTAATCTTAAGATGATGCTTTAATAGATTATACAAATGATTTTTTTGCCAACATAAAAAACTTTATCCCTATTATTTTCCAGTTTTCCAGATTGGTAGACAAACTGTTATATATGTATTGGTAGAAACTGAAACCCGTTAAAGATGGGTACGACATCTATAGTACTGATAATAAATTGGATGAATAAATAATTCTAAATTGTATTATTTTGACGTTAAAATCTTAATTAAAGATCCCAAAAATACTACTGACTCAAGCTTAATAGTAATTAGTATCCATTGTATTTTTCTTGATGTAATACTTAAGTATAGAAAGTTTAAAAGCAATCCATAAAAAAATGTAAAATTTTTGAATTTTTTGATTGTTTGACAATATTGAATATTTTCCATTCTAATTAATATTTTTTAAATCTGTAAATTGATAAACCTTCCTTGGGTCAATATCTAACAATGTACCAAATTTAGTTTAAATCGGTAAACGCGTTTTTGTGTATGCTTGGAGTACAAAGATTTTGTAACAGATATGTATACACACATACATACATAGATTAAAATTTTTGAGAATATTTCTGGAATCCTTAATGTCAATAACAACTATTTATGCTCAAATTTTGAAGTTTTAAGCAATGTACAGACAGACGTCAGATTTTATTAATAAGGATAGTACTGATCATAATAATAGTAGTGTATAAACAATCACAATAAATTGCACTATCAAAAATTTGTTAGATTGTTAAGTCGAATTCCTTGCATCTGTTTTTCTGCGTAATTATATATTAAGATAAAGAATTTATTGTTATTAATACCTTCGGAGATAAGTCGCTCTCGAATCTCCCAGGCGAAGATGGTTGGATTTTCTCTCTTATATTGTTCAATCTTTGCGACTACTGCGGGCGTCGCTACCTTGGGCTTGCTGCCACCAATCAGACCTGGTGGGCGGAGGGTGCCTGTAAAGTAAATAAACAGACCTCTAAGTAGACGCTAAAGCGAAGGAAGGATGGACACGATTATACAATCATTATAGCAAAAGAAAACCAGGTTAATGCTCTGTAAGTACTATATCAACCAGTATTTAATTCAAAGAGGATCGTTTTTACACACACATATATATATATATAAAAAAAACATTATAATTATTATTATTTTTTATTACTTTTTATTATTTTTTTGCGTTATTTCTCAAACGTCCCAGTCAAAATTTGAAAATTTTGGGATTGGCTTGGTATTTGGGGAAATTGTTGTTCTATAAGAAATTAATAAATTTGTAAAATATGAGCTCTTTAAAAAAAAATTGTAGATAGTAGTGGGGGTTAAACTCTTGACATTTTAAGTAACACTGACATTTTCTAAACCATATAACTTTTATAAAACTTTATCGATTTTAATGTAGGGTAAACCAGACAGTAGTCGGCCACTTTTCAAGTTTGAATAGCTATAAAACCGTACGAGATAAAAATATGTTTAAAGTTACTAATCATTTCTAAGGTGATCGTAAACATGCAAATGTAAACTTTTGTAATAGAAAAAAAATGTTTTTGAAAGCTTTTAAAAGTGGCCGATTACTGTCGGATTCTTACTTGTTTATTTACTAATTTTTTTTTGACGACTAAAAAATCTTTTTTCATGAACATGATTAGTTTAATAGTTTTGTGCGATCGTAAGGAACAACATCACATAAAAGAATTCAAAAAAAAATATGAATTGCTCTTTTAAAACAGCGTTAATTAAAAAGATTGCTTTTAGGTGGCCGACTACTGTCGGATTCTAACTTTTTTTGTGAATTTTTTTAACAAATAAAAAAATTTTTTTTGTAAATATGATTGGTATACTAGTTTTGTAGGAGCATTAGGAACAATTACTCATGAAAGAAATTATCCAAAAATTGTAATTGTAATTTTTAAACAACATTCATTAAAAAAGAAAGAAGTTTTACAAGGAACAATAATTATTATCGGTTAAAATAATTAATTTTGAAAAAAAATATTGATGTTTCGTAAATTCTTATTTAATATTTAAATGTTCCATTGGTTTTAAATATTTCCGTGTTTATTAGTTTCTCGAGTTCTTCCTAGATGGTTGTGGCTTTTTCTGAAACTCTGAAAGTGACATCTCTGTAGGTATAAGAGGCAGGCTGTATTCATATTTTTTTTCGCAAAATGTATTTTGTGAATGTTCTTCTTCAAGTCAAGATAAGCCTCTTGAAAAAATTTTTTTCCCGTTTTGCTTTGTTGTTTACGTTGTATTATCAATCGTAATTTGCTTATAAATTAAATTTGAGTCCTAAATTATTTTCAAAATTAATTATTTTAACTAATAATTATTGTTCTTTATAAAACTTCAATTTTTCCTTTTCAGAAGTACTCATTTTAATTTATAATAATAATTGTAACTTATAAAACCCAGCTGAAAAAGTTCTATAGAATTTCACTAGAATCATTCTATATAAATTCTAGAGAATATTCTATAGAATTTCAATAGAATGATTCTATAGAATTTCTACGAGAATTCTACTAAATTTTAGTGGTTTTTAATTAGAAGGAATATAAATTTCGTAAAATAATTTTTTTAACATTATAGTTATGTATGGTTACGAAGTTCAATGAATTTTATATATTTAAAGGATATAAACAATTATTTTGGCCTAAAATTTGTTAAAAAATATTATTTTACAAATTTAAAGTTTTTCTAATTAAAAATTACTAAATTTGTTAAAAAAATTATTTTACGAAATTTATATTCCTTCTAATTAAAAAACCACTAAAATTTAGTAGAATTCACGTAGAAATTCTATAGAATCATTCTAGTGAAATTCTATAGAATATTCACTAGAATTCATATAGAACGATTCTATAGAATGATTCTAGTGAAATTCTATAGAACTTTTTCAGCTGGGAAGTTTAAACATGCTTAAAATTATATATTTCAACACGGAGAAAAATGGATTATTTGTGATATATAATCCAGATTATACTTCTTATGATATTTTTACATTGTATATAGGACAGTTAACCAGAATTATAAAATTGAATGTCTATAAGTATTACCACTTTTAAATTATTGATCATATTAATTTGAATTCTAAAACTTGCACCAATATAATTGGTCTTTACAATATTTTAAATAAACAAAATTTTGAAAAATCAGAACTAACCCATCAATTTAAAATTTAATTGACTAATAATAAAATTTTTAAAAATAAAGATTTGAATTTGTTATTGCTAATAATTTATTAATAAAATTAATTGATTAATCACTAAATTTATTTTTTTAAACATAAATTTATTTATTCGTAAATTTTTTTGTAATTTCATTTTTATAAATCTACAAAACTATTAAAACTATTAAAAAGATTATTATTAAAATTGTTATCAATTTAGTAGTAACTGATCAATTAATCATAAATAAATTTACAAACAAATAAATTATTACTAGGGTAGAGTGGGGTAAAAAAGCCACTTTTTAAGGTTCCGTACACCTTCGGTGTACCGACGGAACCCTATTGGTGAGACTCTTGTGTCCGTAGCCAAATCTTGTCCCCCCTCCCTAGCGGCTAAACTATTTGACCTAGAGTGGGTCATAACATTAAATATTCAATAAATTCATGGTAGGCATTTCTTACGAGTGTTTTTTATTGTGTGTCTTGATAAATGTGAAATTAATATTCAAAATTTTAAAATCGCGGTTCCAATATGGCGTCAAATTTTTTAAAAAATTGTTTAGTTTCTCCCGTGTGGAAAATGAAAATTGGTCCTAGCATGGTCCTACCTATTTTGCCCTGTTAATAGCTTGGACCTAAGTAGGCAGTGTAGTTTGGACTAACAATGGCTGGTGACGCGATTTTAACTTGGTCCTAACTTGGGAGCCTAGTTAGGACCAGTTTGTGGGTCCATTTTTGGATCTAGAAAGGACGATCTCAGACAGTATTTTCTATTTCATTATAATTTTAATTAGTTTATAATATTTGTTAAAGAAATAACCTAAATTTATAATAATAAGTATTAGTTTTAATTAATTATTATTTTTTTAAATTAAATGATGACCAAAAGCGAATTCATAAATAATGTTAGAACTTATATGCAGAAATTAATATATATTCCTCTAATATATGAGGGATTCCGCGTCAAGTGATCAAGGGGTCTTTTGGCGTAATGTTTATTTCAATAATTTTTTACTCTTAAACAATTAAACATACAAATTTGACAAAGTACATTTTGGAAAGGTTTTTTCATGCTCTTTCGATTGGAAATAAGAATTTTGAAAAAAAAAATTTTTGACCCAAAAAAATCAAAATTAAAAATAAATTTCAATTTTTGGGGGAGAAAGACCCAATTTTTTTTATTTATTTTTTTTTAAACGAAAGCTGAGGTTTTTTCCTAAAAGGACATATAAATGGTAAAGTGGGACTAGAATGTTTAAACATTGAAAAAAAGAGTTTTCTACTCGCCGGAGCGCTCAAAACCCGGTTTTTAGCTCCGTTTAGGAGAAAATTCTTTTTTTCAATGTTTAAACATTCTAGTCCCACTTTACCATTTATATGTCCTTTTAGGAAAAAACCTCAGCTTTCGTTTAAAAAAAAAATAAATAAAAAAAATTGGGTCTTTCTCCCCCAAAAATTGAAATTTATTTTTAATTTTGATTTTTTTGTGTCAAAAAATTTTTTTTTTCAAAATGCTTATTTCCAATCGAAAGAGCATGAAAAAACCTTTCCAAAATGTACTTTGTCAAATTTGTATGTTTAATTTTTTAAGAGTAAAAAATTATTGATATAAACATTATACTGAAAAACACAAAAATTTAACCCCTTCCCCCTCGGAAAATATTGGACTTGGTAAAAAAATATTTTTACGAAAAATTACTATCTATGAGTACTACTATAGCCCCAAGTTTTGCTACGATTAGTGAAAAATTTTTCTCCACCTTGATCACTTGACATGAAATGCCCCATATACATTAAAAATTATAAAAAAATTAGAAATTTGTTAATTAAATTATTTTACAGTATATATAATCTTTAAATTGCATACTTATACGAATATAATGCACAAAAATCGGAATAAACGCAAACCTAAGAAGCAAGTAAAATCTAACGCACGCGGGAATCGAACTTATGACCTACGGACTACGAGACTAACGCCCTAACCACTATGCTAATGAAACTAGTTAAGATCAAAATTTTTATTGTCAGTGACTTGTTGACTTGCTTTTGAAGATTCAATATAGTATTTATTGACACTATTACACCATAATAAATAAAAAAATAGTTTAACAACAACAATAATGATAATAAAATAATATTCAAATATAAAAATTCAAAAACTAATATTTTTATATTATATCAAGAAAAAAATATCTATACATTTTCGTTCAAAACAGGTTTTTCATTGTTCTCAATCATTTTTAACATTAATTTGTTGGTCTAAAAAAATATTGGTCTTTTGGACTTGGAAATTTTTGCTAATTAATTAAGTGGGTGATCCACTTTTTTAAAAAAAGTCAAAAAATTTATGTTAAAAACACGTTTTTCATTGTTCCAAATCATTTTAAACATTAATTTTTTGTTGCAAAATTTTTTTTTAATTTGGACTTAGAAATTTTTGCTAATGAAACTAGGAAGCCCAGGTAGGGCCTGGGTTGGACGTGGGTGGGTCAGCCCACATTCAAACTGCAATATCTTCTAGTATTTAGCACCAACCCAGCTGAAAAAGTTCTATAGAATTTCACTAGAATCATTCTATAGAATCATGCTATATAAATTCTAGAGAATATTCTATAGAATTTCAATACAATGATTGTATAGAATTTCTACGTGAATTCTACTAAATTTTAGTGGTTTTTAATTAGAAGGAAAATAAATTTCGTAAAATAATTTTTTTAACATTATAGTTATGTATGTTTACGAAGTTCAATGAATTTTATATATTTAAAGGATATAAACAATTATTTTGCCTAAAATTTGTTGAAAAATATTATTTTACACATTTAAAGTTTTTCTAATTAAAAATCACTAAAATTTAATAGTATTTATGTAGAAATTCTATAGAATCATTCTAGTGAAATTCTATAGAATATTCACTAGAATTCATATAGAACGATTCTATAGAATGATTTTAGTGAAATTCTATAGAACTTTTTCAGCTGGGAACTTAAACGAAACTTAAAATCTGCGAACGAAATTAAAAATATATTTTACTAATTATAATTATATTGCAGTCTGTATCTGTTTTAATAAAGAAATAAATGTTACTGTTTTATTAACTTTTGTTACAAATTACTTAGAAATTTGCAGTTTTTTTTCTAATTTCGCGATTAGTAAAATATGAAGATAATTTATCATTTTAACAATTCAGTTATTTGTTTAAACAAATAAATGTTGTTATTTATTAACTCTTGATACAAAGTACCTAGAAACTTGCGGTTTTTCCTAATTTTGGAATAAACTAATTTGAAAAGTATGAAATAGAGATATTTTATAATTTTAACAATTCAGCATTTGATTAAACAAAAAATTGTTGTTATTTATTAACTCTTGAGACAATAAAGCATCTAGACACTTGTGGTCTTTTAAAATTTTGAAATTAACTAATCTGAGTATTTACTTATTGCAAAATTAAAAAAAACTACTACTTTCTAGGTTGATTGTGTGAAAAGTTAGTAAATAACAATATCAATATTGTGACTACTCAGTCTGCAAATGTAATAGTTATATTTATAAACATTTTCTCATTTTTTATAAAGCTGACAGTCACTTTGACAGCTGTCAACTGTCAAACTATAAATTTTACCGAAAATTCGAGAAACGTGAGTCTAAAAATCTTATAGGTAAAATTTGTATGTAGATTTACTTATTTTTTAAAAAATTGACAGTCACTTTGACAGCTGTCACCTATCAAATTTAAATTAGACATAAAATTTGGATTCAGAAGGTCTCAAAACCTGTTAGAAGTTATTTTTGTGCAGATGTACTCATTTTTGATAAAACTGATAGTTACTTTGACAGCTGTCAACCGTCAAATTTTAAATTTTATAATATATTCTTATTAAGTATGACGAAATTAAAAATATCCTAAAATTTCGTTGCAATCGCTGCAGTCTTTCTAATTTTTCGCATTAAATAGGCTCTCTCCGACCACTGTGCGATTGGAGAAAAATTTTTCTCCACCTCCCGGGCAGAAAAGTCGGTGGTGTGCCGATTCCTACGACCGGCTAGACACCGGCCCGGTGGTAAAGTCGGACAATACCCGATACCGGCACTATGGTACCGGGCCAGTTCCTAAAAGATAACCGGCCCGGCACCGGCCCGGTAGTAAGGTCGGATAATAACCGGTACCAGCACCGGCCCGGTACTACTTTTTAATACCGTTTTTACACCGGCGATGGACTTTTTCCGGCATCAAAATTAGTACCGACCCGGTTCCGGTATTCGATGCAGTTTTTACACCGGCGACGGGATTTTGCCGGCATCAAAATTAGTACTGGCCCGGTACCACTACTCCCGTGCAGAAAATGTCCCACTTTGCCCTATTTAAAACAGGGTTCTGGTCGGGGCCTTGTCAATTTTCCCTATTAAAAAATTTTTTTTTAATAAAGTTTTTAGAATTCTTTTTTGTTGTAGAAGCTATTAACAATGTAAGGCAATCATTATTTTAGTTATTTAAAAATTTTTTTATTTTAGGGGTTTGACTAGAATTCCTAGCCAGAACCCCAGGTAGGGTGTTCATTAGGTTTTAGATAGGGTACTGATCAGGGCCTCGACAGTTTTCCTCGTTTGAATAAAATGTAAATGAATTAAGTTTTTTAAATTAGTTCCCATAATCAAATTATAAACAATTGAAAAAATTAATTAAACGGAGTAATTATACTACATTTTTAAGAATTTTTTTATCTTATGGGTTTGACCAGAAATTCTGGCCAAAACCCTAAGTGGGGTGTTCACTAGATATGAAATAGGGCTCTGATCAGGGCCTCGACAGTTTTCCTCGTTTTAAAGGCATGTAAATAAATTTAATTTTTTAAAATTAACTTTTTTGAAACAGTTATTAAAGTTAAAAAAGCGTTTTCTTATAAAACACTTTATAAAATAATTATGGTAATATATTTAAAAAACGAAAATACATATAATTTTTTTTCTTAAAGTACAATATTATAATAAAGTTTATTTATTAATAATAACAGCTAAATTATAAATAACGAATAATAATAGTTATTAAATAATTAATTATTATACATTTATTTAAAAATAAAAATTATGAATTTGAAAAATAATAATTAATAAACAATTATTAATAAATTATACTTAATGAATTTTAATAATTATTAATTTATAGGATAAATTTATCATTTGCTTTGTATATATATATTATATTATTTTAATATATATATAATTATTTTATATTATATTAGCTTAAAGTGAGAAAATGATTCACAGAGATTGTTAAATTTAACACCTTCAACATTTAATAACTATTTTTTAAACATAATTAATAAATTTGAATAAAATATTTATTAAATAAATATTAATTATTACTTATACATTTGGAAACAAAAATTATAACCTTTATTAATAGTATAAAATTAAGGAAGCAGAAAGGAGCGACAACCTCCACAAGAAAAATGAATTAATCATAGAACCAAAAATTATATTTTTCAAAAATTTTTAAGTTTTTCTATTCTTGAAATTATATTATTTTTATCATTTTCACTTTTAAATTAGTAAAAATAGGGCAATTTTAAGAAAAACTGACGAGGCTTTGACCAGTTTTTCCCTAAGTAGGGCATTGGTCGGGAACAGCGTCACACACTAGTCGGGCACTGGTCAGTTTCTCTACCCAGAGCCACACCAGAGATCGGGAAAACTGTCCAGTACCCTATCAGGCCCACATTTTAATTTCTGCACGGGCTTGATACCGTTTTTACACCGGCGACGAACTTTTGCCGGCATCAAAATTAGTACCGGCCCGGTACTACTTTTTAATACCGTTTTTAACTGTCTTTTAGAAAAGGTTTTTTCTATTAATTTAGAACATTTTGTAATTAGTCCTAGTGTCACACTTCATATATAAACTTTCAATTCACTTTTCATAAGCAGGTTTAGGTTAGCGGATGCGGCGTCGACTTTGCAGCCCGAGGGTCCTGAGTTCAATTCCTCATGTCTTTAGATTTTTCGTTAATAATTAATAATAATTCATATGTTTCAGCATTCTATTTAGTGTTTACAATTAAATTAATTAATAAATAATATTGTTTAACGTTTAATTTATGTAAAAATGTATAATAATAATAATTAATAATTTTTTTTACTACTGGCCCGGTATCGAGCCGGTGGTTTACCTGCACCGGGGCGGATATTTCCCGGGTTATCATTGTTGACTGGACCGGCTCCGGTCCGGCAGAATTGCCGGTACCGGGCCGGTGTCTAAATTTCACTAGCCCGGTACGTCGCCGGTGTTGTTCCGGCAATAAACCGGTACGAAAGCACTAAAAAAAAGAACCGGCCTGGTGCCGGACCGGTGGTTTACCGGCACCGGGCGGATATTTCCCGGGTTATCATTGTTGACTGGACCGGTTCCGGGCCGGCGGTAATGCCGGTCTCACGCCGGCACCGGCAAGTCCGCCCTTGGTACCGGCCCGGTACCAAGCCGGTCGTTGATTTCTGCCTGGGCTGGATCACTTGACATGGAATGCCTCATATATAAATTAGAAGTGTCTCGATATTAAAGTTATATTTATTTATCGAGTTAATTCTAGGTACAAAAATAGAATAAGAACTTTTCACACCGAGGAACTACATTCGAAAATAATTTTCTATAGGTGAGAGTGGTCCAAGTTGGCCGCCTTAGCTACTTGGTGGAAAATAGTAACAAAATGAAATTTAATCATGTCAGCAAGTATATAATTGAGTTCAGTGACCATTTTTCTATACTTGTACACGGAGAAAAAAATGCTGTTGAATCAATGACATATGAGTTTGATTCATTGAATAGTGTCATAACGGGCTGCCAAACGTATATGCTGTTGTTTTGAAAGCACCGATTCTAATGATTCGATAGTATCACTTTCATTGAAACAAAAGCACATTTCTCAAATTGACAGCATACTATGTTAATTTGAAGGTATTCCTTTTGAATCAACGATCAAAATTTTTTAATTTAACAGTATATGCTTTTGAGTCAATGACTATAGTTTTTCAATTTAAAAGCATCATTTTTATGATTCAAAAATTTGTACTTTTAATTTTTTTAGTTGTTGCTATCGATTGAATAACACCATACTGTTAAGTCAATTCTTTTATGTAGTTAAAGATATACGAACGATAAATTGAAAAAATGAAATTTTTGTTCACATATTTTTTATATACTATAATTAATTCTCACACCTTTAACACAACACTTCTTATATACATCTTTTTTTCAATTTTACACACTAACATACATATCTTTATTATTTTTTTCATTTTTTCCAACGACAAACACACATACATACACATTCAAACACACTTTATATTTTTTGAGTCTGAAAAATACGCTGTTCCCAATCGGTCACCCATCCATGTAGTAACCGCGACCAAACGTGCTTAACTTTCGTGATGGACGAGAACTGCCGCGCTGCAATGTAATACATTCGCTTCTTACATTGAGCAGTTACTTTGTAGTTAAATACCGTGCGCGAGATTTTTCTCGTAAATAAGGGAATTTATATAGGGAATTTATATTCAACTAGTCCTTAATTCTTTAAAACAATTTAAATAATAGTTTTTTATATAAGAATCTTAAAAACGACAGGTTTAATAAACATATAAATAAGTGTGGATAAGTATTTCAATAAATTTAGCACCTGTCAATGTATCAAATACATAGTGTCCTTATTTTTATAGCATATGCTATAGGTAGTCCGCTATAGCACCACTCATTGAAACGAAAGCATATGCTTTCATTTTCAAAACCGCGCTTCTTTGGAGCAAACAACTTTTCATTTGATTCAAATTTACACGCATTTTCTTCAAATTTATCTATTAGATGCTTCAAATGAATAATGTCAAAGAAGCAATAAATTATTCTGTTGTTATATATAGATGAACTATAGAAACAATTTGTAGAATATCATTAATTTAACAGTACCGTACTTTTAATTTAAACAGTTTCATTTTTTCGTTTTAAGCAATATGCTGTTCGATTAATAAATGTGTTATTGAATCAATAACGGGAAATTCAATAGCATGGAGCTATTTGATTCAACAGCACTTTTTTTCAGTGTATGTTATTTAGAACATTATAGAATGGCTTTTGTTGTCTCAATACAATAAATAGTGAAAAGTTGCATTTTGGTCATTTCAGAAATATTCGGAGAAAAAGGCTTAGTGAGTCTTACTACGCAGATAGTTGGACATACTAAATGGCATAGAATTTATAAAGCATGGTACCTCAAACTACTTCTGTTAGTAGGTTGTACAAATTACTAGGTTGTAATGACATAGCCCTAGTAGTCATTAACGACTTCGGTGAATACAGTTTTTGTAATTTTGTAAGGAGATTTATTATATCAAAAAAATTATTTTTGTTTATACAAATATATGAACAGCCCTATAACTTCTTTTTAAAAAAAAACAAGAATACTTTGTTTCATATTATAAATCTTATCTTACAGAATTAGAAAATTTTATTCAAGTGTTGACGCCTTTCTGACGTTAAATGACATTGTTTTATTTTATATATTTGCAGTGGTGGATGGTTGCGAAAACTGGTGTTTTTGTAGTATGTCTTTTCTGTTGTTTCTTTGTTATTGTTTAATTCCTACCCAGATAGCACGACTTCTTGCTGTAAGGCCACTGTAAGGATATCTGTAGGGGTTGTAAGGCTTACCGCGTAAGGCTGTTGTAGTCCTACATAAGTCTAAAAATTTCCGCATTACCGTAAGCTTATGAATAAAAGCTGATGTGGGATTACACATAATCCTATTGTAAGCTTACTCGAAAAACTCATATAAGGCTTACATGTAAAAGTTGATGTTAGCTTACAAGTAAAGGTTGAGGTAAGCTTACAAGTAAAGGTTGAGGTAAGCTTACAAGTAAAAGTTGTGGTAAGCTTACAAGTAAAGGTTGATGTAAGCTTACATGTAAAAGTTGAGGTAAGCTTACAAGTAATGGTTGAGGTAAGCTTACATGTATAGGTTGGGGTAAGGCTGTTGGAAGTTTATTATCATGGTGTAAGGTTCTTGTAAGGTTGTAGTGAGTTTACCTATTATGGTCAATATTAACAAAATAATTTGTAACATAATTAATTAATAAATATTAAATAAAAAAAATAAGTTTGTTGACCTTCTCTTTATTGGAAACCAAACATTCAGTAGAAAATTTTGAAAACAAATTTGGGGAGACTAGGATTCGAACCCGAGAACGACGCGCATTAACCTAACTTAATTCCTAACTAACTGAGCTAAGTTGGGAACTTAGCAAATTTGATTTCAAAATTTTCTACAGAATATTTGGTTTCCAATAAAGAGAAGGGCAACAAACTTAATTTTTTTATTTAATATATTTATTAATTAATTATGTTACAAATTATTTTGTTAATATTGACCATAATAGGTAAACTCACTACAACCTTACAAGAATCTTACACCATGATAATAACCTTCCAACAGCCTTACCTCAACCTATACATGTAAGCTTGCCTCAACCATTACTTGTAAGCTTACCTCAACTTTTACTTGTAAGCTTACCACAACTTTTACTCGTAAGCTTACTTCAACCTTTACTTGTAAGCTTACCTCAAGCTTTACTTGTAAGTTTCCTCAACCTTTACTTCTAAGCTTACCTCAACCTTTACTTGTAAGCTTACATCAACTTTTACATGTAAGCCTACTATGAGTTTTTCGAGTAACCTTACAATAGGATTAGGTGTAATCCCACATCAGCTTTTATTCATAAGCTTACGGTAATGCGGAAATTTTTAGACTTATGTAGGACTACAACAGCCATACGCGGTAAGCCTTACAACCCCTACAGATATCCTTACAGTGGCCTAACAACAAGAAGTCGTGCTATCTGGGTACGTTACACTTTTACAATCTTTCTCGTGATGTTTTTATTAATTTCCCAAAAAAATTGGACCTGTATGTTATTATCCGTGATCAATGGATAATAATAGTAAATTGTTAACGTCGTAACAGACGTTGACTATTAATATTATTAATAACACAGGTCAACAAAAAAGGTTTACTTTTTTTATGAGATATGATAGTGGTTTCCGAAGTATTTTTTGACGTTGCTTTAATGGATTTTTAAAAATTGTCTTGGATTCAAAATGGCGGATCCAAAAAACCCCGAGTAACAATTTTCAAACGAATCCGATCAATTATAAATTTTGACATCCACCATCTTGGATCCGCCATTTTGAATTTTTTAAAACTAATGTCGGATTCGTAATCAGCGACTCCAAAAACCCACGAGTAACAATTTTCAAACGAATCCAAGACAATTTTTAAAAATCCATTAAAGCAACCCAAAAATACACATTTTTGGTAACTTTAACCTAATTTTTGAAAAAAATTTTAATTTTTTTTTGTTTAACGGATATGGGTCTTGTAGTGGACAATTCAAGCTTTAATTTAAGTCTATGTAGAAGTTTCTGGCACGTCAGGTTTAGGAGAAAAAAAATATTGAAAACGCTCAAAAACACGTTTTTTGGCGTCTTTACCCCCACTTTTCTCAAAATCTTGACGTGATGGCCAATTTTTGGACCCGGATCGTGTTCAGCGTCAAAAAATATTTCGGAAACCACTATCATATCTCATAAAAAAAGTAAGCCTTTTTTTTGTTGACCTGTGTAATTAAGATAATAGTGTAAAGTTTCTGTTCATGGGGCAGATACTTATAAAAATTGAATATAAAATTATTTATTTGTATATAATTAAATATTTGCCTAAAAGGAAACTTACTGAAAGTATAATTGTAAAATTGTTTATAAAAGTATGATAATTAATGTATTATAAATAAACGTTGTACTTTTAAATAAATTACTTTTTATTTAATTCGTTGAATAAGACATATTTTTATCATTGATTGTCATTTTTTCCCATAAGGGCATGCCTTTGACAGAATAAAAAAATAATTTTGACCCCCCACATCTGCTAATAGCATATAAGAGGAAAATTTTTCTTTGAACAAAGTTACACATGTACTTATTTTTTCCGTGTATGAAAAAATTGTAAAGGTAAAATATTTTACCTTTACAATTTTCGCGTGGAAAACATAAATGTGGGAAAACTGTGAATTAAAAATTGTTAAGATTTCACCCACAGTTAGGCCAATATGGCTTAAGCATGGGTTTTGTCCAAATACCATAGTTAAACTTTGGAAGTTTGTGTGTCAAACACTTGATAAAATATCGCCGCAAGTTGTGTCATACTATGGGCCAAGTATGGTATTATAAGTTCACTTGATTTAGTTGGAGATTCGAACCAGTCTATGAATTCAACTCTTGATAAAATTTTACCGCCATAGTTCATCAGATAATTCAATTGTATAATTCGCTTTTTTAAAATCGAATAAGTCTTACACTACTGTCCGAAATTGTGCGAACGCTAACATCTCGAGCTATTAAAAAACACACCCGCACAGAAACAGTGATAACTCGGTTAAAAATGAAGCTAGATGCTTTTTTAAATTGCATTGGAAAGCTTATTAAAAAAGCGAAATATCATGTTATGAAGACAAAAAAATAATTCTATTTTTTTCGGAATTTCTTACTCTGACTTTGACTCCTGGGTCAAAATTTCTCAGAAATATCAATGTTGTTCGAGGGTGTTTCGATTTTTTTGAGAATGGGTATATCTTTAGTGTTATAGAAAAGATGTGATTGTAGGTCAAAAGGTTTTCAAAATTTTTTTAAATTGTTAGAGTTACGGTGCTTATAATTTTTAGGTTAGAGTTTCTTTGAAATGCGATATTTTTGACAAATTTTAATACATCTTTTTCATTTTTTCAGGATGATCTTAAAATTTATAACCGTTTAAAATGAAAATTTTAATTTTAAAAATTTCAAAAAATTTGCCCGGAAAAAAGTCAAAATATTTTTTTTAAATTAGTTTTACACTTATTTGGCCATGACCTAGCTTAATAAAACCACAACTTTTAGATTCCTTATGATTTCCCGCGGTTTTTCATTTAAAAAAATTGATGGAGGGTCTAAAACTATGGAAGTTATTTAAATTTTAGTCCGACGGTGCACATATGAGATGTGCTCACTATACGTCACGCGGTCCACGCGCACAAACCTATTTAAGGTTTATTAAATATCCACTACTTTAGAGTCAGTTGAAGCAGAATATTCTTTACAAATAATTTTTGATTAACATCCTTTAAATGTTAGAAAATTTTGATACAAGAAATATTGATTTACAAGTACGCGATTTCTGAATTGTTGCGTACTTTACAACTTAATAACTCTGTTAAAGAAAAATTAAAAAAATTTGGCACTTTCACAACTTCTAAATAACAACGAAATCTATACATTCTTCTTGTATATTTAAAGGAAAAATTAAAAAAGTGTAATATCTCGGGAACCCGTAAATATTTTTTGCAGTTCTTGGTCTCTATTTAAAGCTTAGGTTACAAGGAATAGTCTGTAAAAGTAACAATTTTTTTCATAAACTTTTGCTTTCCATATTAATTCATTAATTAATTGTCTAAATACACTTATTTTGCCTTTATACACGTAATGTTAACCTTGTTCGCAAACGTTTTCCCTTTTTTCAACCATAAATTAGGATAAATTCTATAATTATTTGAAACAACGACTTGTAATACTGAAAAAACATTTTATTTCTTTTTTTGTACTCTCTTTTAGCCAGACTAAGAATGCGTACAATAACGTCCTTATCGTTCTAAAGAAAAGGGATTATTCTTGAAAAATATGTAACCCACAATTATCCTTTTTTGATGGTTCACACACACGTACACATACAAATAAATACAATACTTCAGAAAGATGTGCACTTTTTACACAAAGTATCACGACAACTTTTAGAGAAATAAGTTTACTTAAATCTGTTTAGCGTAATATGTTATTTGCTAATAAGGATCAATTTTTAAACTTCAAATTAGAGACTTGACGCGACAACCCTGACCATGGTATACTATGGTATACCATGGTATACTATATATATATATATATGTAAGTGTAATGAATTTAATAAATATAATATAAATATAAATAAATTTATTTCGAAATATTTATTTCATGCATTTTTATCTTTGAAAGGTATAAATTCAAAACTTAAATCTACGTGGCCCTGATCTGATCCCTAAGATTTTCCAGATGTGGGCCGGAACAGGGTTGCCTCGTCTGACCCTGATCAGGTTTAGGCGTTAAGTAGGTCAATTTCTGTACGGGAAAAAAACAAATTTATTTTTAATATCAATCTTTTTAGGTCAAAATTTTTTTTTTCAAAATGCTTAATTTTAATCGAAAGAGCATGAAAAAATCTATCGAAACTGCACAGAAAAAAGGTGGTATAAATTTGGTTTCGAGTAATTTGAACTAATGCTAACTCAAATAGACAGTGGCGCTCTTACTTATATAGGAAAAATTTTGTTGAAGAAAATTTTTATCCCAAAATCAAGTTGAAATTTATACTTTTATTACGTTGACAATTTTTTTTTTATTTAATTGTTTAAGAGAAAAAATTATCAAAAGAAGCATTGTACCGTAATATCTCTTGATCACTTCACATGGAATCTCTCATACATAAAAAAACAGGTGCATACAGGTATATAGCTCGAGGACTAAACACCGTCCAATCATAAATATTACACAACTTGAATGGATCGTGAACCATCTTCTTCAAGGTCAAACGAAACCGGAAGAGTCCGGAGATAGTTCGGTAGCTTGAAGACTGCTAAACATCTGCCATCAAGAGGTAGAAAGAGAGAGGGAGGGAGGGAGAGACAGAGAGAGACGCAAAAAACCTAAGCGGTGATTTCAATTTTTTTCTCATTTCTTTTTTTCTACTTTGCTCGTTTTTTACCACCTAAGCATTGATAAATCACCCTAGAATGAGCAACTGAAAATATTATCATGACCATTTCTCTTGAATTTGTGACCTTTTTTCGTCAAACTCGTTTTTTGGGACGACAATGTTTAACACTTTGAGAATAAGGTACGAAAAAGGAACAATTTTTTT
Organism: Leptopilina myrica (nomen nudum); assembly: GCA_032872475.1. Lineage (NCBI taxonomy): Eukaryota > Metazoa > Arthropoda > Insecta > Hymenoptera > Figitidae > Leptopilina > Leptopilina myrica (nomen nudum). Next base: position 33,388,447 of record CM065459.1, on the reverse strand, counting down.
TACTTATCAACTAAAGTCCAAAACACTAAAATTATCGAAAATATAATGCGAGGAATTTATAAATCTGTGCATATGTAGGGAGATGAATTCGCAATTTGAAAATGTGTGGTTTGTTACTTTTTTTGTCATTAATGCAATTTTTATTGTCGTTGTTATATGCATTTTCTCCTTTAAAACAATTGAAATAATCCATAGACTTTTGATAGTACATAATATCTTATTATATAAATTAAATTTATAAGGTGTTCTTCTTATTATGTCTATATTAGATCTACAATCTTGCACCCTTAATAATTTATTTACTTTTTATGTACTTTAACTGTAGTCGCGATAGAGAGTCTTTACTACTTATGGGTTTTAGTCTCATTCTTGTTAGCATATAATCAATATATTTATGTACAATAAGTCATCAACCATCTGAAATATTAAAAACGCTAAAAGTAAATTATATGTATAAAGCAAATGAAAAGTGACTTAACATTAAGTCATATTTTCCAATTCCTACACAGCATCGAAGATTTCTTAAAACTCACAGGACCTCGTTCAGAGAGGTTAAAAACATTGAGTGTCGATGTTCATAGAAGATTGTGTGGAAGTTCAAATGTTCACACAAACAGAATATTAAATATTGTGCTTCTGATAAAAGAAGCACGGCTCTTGTTTGAACATTCTCACATTTTGGTAGTACGAGAATTATATGTAACGAGAATAACTATTATATACGTAAATTTAGAGAAATGTTTCATATTTAAAAGAATAATTCTGTTAACAAAAAAACTGATATGACAGCTTTAAATAAAATTTACCATACGCTTATTATTAATACTAATAAGTAGTTTTATTTTTGATTTTTTCTTTCTTTTTTGTTTTGTTTTATTAAATTTGAAAACGAAAAGATATTGACATAATAGCTTCCTACCTTTATAAATACTGTAGATTTCTGTATGACTTACCCTTTATGATAAATGTATAGTTTCATCGGTACACATGGTTTCTCAAATAAAATGTCTGTTTGCGTGAGTGTCACATTTTCCCTACATGCTGATTGTAAACAGTTATGTTTTCACATAACATAAGCATGTTGTTTATAAGAAAACATTTTCTTGGCATACTTTATGGTCATTATTATGACCTGTATTTATTGTTTTTTAAATCAAATAAATATTTATAATGATATGTGAGGTGAGAAATTCCACGTGGTAAGTTGAGGTTATGTAGCATAGTTACTATACTGTAATATAATAACTTTTTACATTCTTGTTCTTTGTCATTCTGTATTTTATATTTTTTGTTTTGCAGTTTTATGTAATACGTCTCAAGAGGTCTGTCGTCGACGGACGAAAAGCATCACTTTTATAATAAAAATAAATGTGTATTCTCAAACAAAAACAACTTTTTACATCTTTATTAAATATCAACCTTTAGCAAAAATTAAAATCCAAATATTAACTTGCGATGCTTTTGAGATAATAATTATTTAATAATTTTTATTTATTTAATTTTGGGTTTGTTAAAAAGAAATTAATTCCTACTTAATGCACGAAACCACTATTTTAAAAACTAACATTTATTTTTTAGAAACACATATCACTGCACTGAGAAATTATATTTTTCTACGACACTTTGCTTTAGAACCAAAGACATCAAACGAAAACGAGATACTGCGAAATAACAGAAAATTTGAAAGATTCACTCTAGTTGAAATGCCTTCTATATTTTCCGATATTTTACGAAAAGGACCGATGTTAAAAACTATTTAAAAAAAGGAACCGAAGTTATTTGAAAATTGGTAAGGGGACTTAAATTTTCCTCCTCAAAGGAGGATCATATTCATGGTCCAACATGTGGTTTCCAAATGAAGAAATGACAATAAATTCCTTTCCAATATTTTTTTCTGCATTCTTTATAGGATGAAAAAATTTCGTATCTGACAAAAGATTTTTAGAAACTTGTCTTAAATAAAATTTTAAAAATTTCATAATATTAAAAACTTACTGCAATTATTATTAACAATCTAAAATTTTTTGTTTTAATGAAGTAAACTTTCAATTTAATTTATAGTAAAAAAATAACTAAAGTTCTAAATTTTTTATTTTTATTAATTGTTAATAGTAGAGGTGTGCAAAATTCGAATCGACAGAAATTCGAATCAAACTAGCTAATTTGAAACTTCGAATTCGAATTTCGAATTGGCCGATTCGAATCGAAAGTAAATTCGAATAGAACTAGCTAATTCGAAACTTCGAATTCGAATTTCGAATTGGCCGATTCGAATCGAAAGTAAATTCAAATCGAACTAGCTAGTTCGAAACTCCGACTTCGAATTGGCTGATTCGAATCGATAATAAATCGAGTCGAGTCGGCCAATTCGAAATTCGAATTCGGAGTTTCGAATTGCACAGCTTAACTCGGTTATTTAATTAGCACAATCATTTTGACAGAAATCCTAACCTAAAATTAGTAGGCTGGTATTCATAATATAGCTATCTTGTACTTAGAAACTTGTTGAAAGTGAATGAAATATTTCGCTTATTGTTTCTATTACATAAGGAAAAAAAACTCATTTTGCAAATCTTTTGCACAATTTTTAATAAATAAATAAATTTAATGTTTCAAGAACAATTAAAGAATTTTTTGATAATTTAAAAAAATCATTTTTTTGGGAAATTTTAATTTATAATTTTGAATCTTGTTTGTATATGGTGCATTTCATGTCAAGTGATCAAGGTGGAGAAAAATTTTTCTCCAATCGTAGCAAAACTTGTGGCTTTTGTAGTACTCATAGATAGTAATTTTTCGTGAAAATATTTTTTTATCTAGTCCAATATTTTCCGAGGGGGAGGGGGTTAAATTTTTGTGTTTTTCAGTACAATGCTTATTTCAATAATTTTTTACTCTTAAACAATTAAACATACAAATTTGACAAAGTACATTTTGGAAAGGTTTTTTCATGCTCTTTCGATAAGAAATAAGCATTTTGAAAAAAAAAAATTTTTGACCCAAAAAAATCAAAATTAAAAATAAATTTCAATTTTTGGTGGAGAAAGACCCAATTTTTTTTTTTTTTTTTTTTTAAACGAAAGCTGAGGTTTTTTCCTAAAAGGACATATAAATGGTAAAGTGGGACTAGAATGTTTAAACATTGAAAAAAAGAATTTTCTCCTAAAAGAAGCTTAAAACCGTGTTTTGAGCGCTCCGGCGAGTAGAAAACTCTTTTTTTCAATGTTTAAACATTCTAGTCCCACTTTACCATTTATATGTCCTTTTAGGAAAAAACCTCAGCTTTCGTTTAAAAAAAAAAAAAAAAAAAATCGGGTCTTTCTCCCCCAAAAATTGAAATTTATTTTTAATTTTGATTTTTTTGGGTCAAAAAATTTTTTTTTTCAAATTGCTTATTTCCAATCGAAAGAGCATGAAAAAACCTTTCAAAAATGTACTTTGTCAAATTTATATGTTTAATTGTTTAAGAGTAAAAAATTATTGAAATAAGCATTGCACCAAAAGACCCCTTGATCACTTGACGCGGAATCCCCCATATGTATTTGAATTTTCGGAAATATTGAAAATATTAAATATTGAACATTTTTAATTCGTTATAGAGTATATCTAATAAGAAATTAGTTATCTTCTAAAATTTTAATAAATCCTTTTAAATAATTTTTTTTATTAATTCTTTGCAAAAATTGAATTATTTTTAATACAATTTTAATCGAATTTCTCGAAAAATGTCATTATTCTTAAAATTTTTTTAGAATTATCTTATAAAAATTGATTTAAAAATGAATTTCAGTTAAAAATTTAGATTACAATTAAATATTAAAAGCAATATAGCGTGAATTTTTAAAAACAATTCGATTTTGAATAAGTTTAATTGAATTTTGCAAATATTAATTTAAGTTTTTATTTTCTAATATTTATTTAATTGAAGAATTTAGGAATACTTGAAATTTCGTAAAATTGAATATTGTAAAGTAATGGATTTGAAAATTCTCAAAGAACAATCGATTTAAAAAAGAATTTTAGTTAAAAATTCTTGCAAAAAATAATTGAATTGATAATGATTGTATTACTCGGTTATTTTTAATTATTAGAGACACCTTATTTTAACACATTATTGGTATTTGTATGTTATTTATATATTAAAATTATAGAATTAATAAAAAATATATTGACATTTTTAAGAAAAAGTTTCTAAGTACTAGATAGATGCACTGTAAAATTTTTTTTTGTAGATTTACAGTTTTATTTAGAATTTTATAGAAACTTATAAAATAACGTCTTTAAAAGTAGTGAATTTAAAATTCCGTCTGTAAAATTAATACTTTTAATGTGTCAATTTTACAATTTTCTGTAAATTTACTACTCTGAACGTAGGTAATATTTTTGTCTTTTTATTACCTACTCTCAGAGTAGTAAATTTACAGAAAATTGTAAAATTGACACATTAAAAGTATTCATTTTACAGACGGAATTTTAAATTCACTACTTTTAAAGACGTTATTTTATAAGTTTCTATAAAATTCTAAATAAAACTAAATATACAAAAAAATTTTTTTAGTGTGTATTATGAATACCAGCCTACTAATTTTAGGTTAGGATTTCTGTCAAAATGATTGTGCGAATTAAATAACCGAGTTAAGTTGTACAATTCGAAACTCCGATTTTCGAATTGGCTAGTTCGATTCGAATCGGCCAGTTCGAAATTCAAAACTTCGAATTGGCTAGTTCGATTCGAATTTACTTTCGATTCGAATCGGCCAATTCGAAATTCGAATTCGAAGTTTCGATTTAGCTAGCTCGATTCGAATTTACTTTCGATTCGAATCGGCCAATTCGAAATTCGAAGTTTCGAATTAGCTAGTTCGATTCGAATTTACTTTCGATTCGAATCGGCCAATTCGAAATTCGAATTCGAAGTTTCGAATTAGCTAGCTCGATTCGAATTTACTTTCGATTCGAATCGGCCAATTCGAAATTCGAATTCGAAGTTTCGAATTAGCTAGCTCGATTCGAATTTACTTTGGATTCGAATCGGCCAATTCGAAATTCGAATTCGAAGTTTCGAATTGGCTAGTTCGATTCGAATTATTCCCGACTCGAGTTTTCTGTTGTCGAGTCGAATAATTTTCGATTCGACTCGATTAAATGCACACCTCTAGTTAATAGATTTTCCTTTTAATAGAATATTTGATTTTTATTAATATTGCTTTTTCATGAAAAACGAACCTGTTAGGTAACAATCAATTATTATTCTATGAAAAGTTATAGATATTTTACAATTGTTACATTTTAAAAAACATCAGTTTATTTGTATTTTAAAAGAAAGTTTATTAGCATTACAATAATGCATCATTATTGTTAATGTAGGGGAGAGTGGGGCAAAATGGGGTAGGCGGGTCAAATGGGGTACCTCTGTTTCTCCATGATGGGTACATTTAATTTTTTTATCCTCGATATATATCATTCATTTTGATAAGAAAATGTTATTAATTATGAGGGCAATATGAAAAAATTTTTTTTAAAGTTATACAACTTTAAAGTTTTGAGCGAAAAAAATATCGATTTTTTCGAAATTAAAGTGCTTATAAAACTTTTTGGGATAATTTATATAATTTGAAAATTGTGGGATCTTTTTCGGCACTTATTCAAGAGTAATTTCCAATAGGATAGATTGTTAAATTGTTTACAACAATTTGTAAACATGACATTTTGTTGTACTATGCAGTGCGGGGCAAAATGGGGTACCTATGTGTTGGGCCATGCCGGGTGGTATTTAATATTCATTGAACTACTTAAAAACGTTATATTATGCATATTTAACAACTTTTCGCAGAAAAGTCAAATTTTTGTTTCGGGGTATTATGCTATCGATGTTTCACTATCGAAGTTTTTATTATCGATGTTTTTCTGTTAATTTCTAGTAAATATGGCTTGTTTTTTTCATAATAATAAAGAATCTTACTTTTTGTTTGTATTTATAATCTCTTACAACAAGAATTTAACAAATTTTGAAAAAATATTCCATGTTTTGTATGGTACTTTGATACCACCCCATTTTGCCTCACCCATGGGGCAAAATGGAGTTTTTGCACCTTCTCAGAAAATGGGATATAAGTTCTTTCAAAAATTGTTTTCTCCGCTATTATCATAATTTCCTCAAACATAAGAGTACAAAGAAGAATTCTGATGATTAGTTGAATCGATTTATTCGTTTGGTTCTCTGTAAACAGCCAATTACAAAAAGGTACCCCATTTTGCCCCACTTTCCCCTAATTATTAAAAACTTTATTTTTTATTGAAACAAAATGTTTTAGTGTTTTTATTTTTTTTAAATAAAGAAATAACTATATATATAAAGTAATTTCTTTATTAAAAAAAATTTTAAGTGCTGCAACAACAAACAATCGAATTTCTTAATTCTGTATAACAAATAAGAAGTCCGGAAATGTTCTAAGTTCACATTTGAAAAAGTGGGAATTGTCACAATTCGGTCACTGTAACCCGAGAGTTTGGTACAAACAACCAATTCTGCCTTAACCAAACGGTTTAGGTTGAAATAACCATACCCTTTGTTTCTAATAACCTATCTAGCATCAACCATACTCAGTTTGGTTATTGGAAACTAACCATTTTTTCCGTGTAGTTACAATACTGATATCGAACTTAAACTTTGACAGTTACCTTCTATCACTGTATATGTCATAATATAAAAATATCTTTATTTATTAGAATTAATTATTTGAAGAGAATTTATTTTTAAAAATAAATTCACAATTAAAATGGAAGCAAGTAATTTAATAATAACATATTTTTTTAGGACTAAAATGTAAGAAATTATTTTCATATTACTTTCTATCTTTTAGATTCATCAATAGATATATGAAAAACCTTTGAATACCAAATTTCGTAGAAACTAAACAATTTAAAAAAAAATTTGACGCCATATTGGAACCGCCATTTTAAAATTTTGAATATTAATTTCACATTTATCAAGACACACAATAAAAAACACCCCTAAAAAATGCCTACCATGAATTAATTGAATATTTAATGTTATAATCTACTTTTTGTCATTTTGAACCACTGTTGTAATCGGACTCATGAAACAAAAATGTCAAAAAAAATTTTTGGCCCAACTTTGCGCAGCTGTTTTTTTCGTAGGTCATTAAAAGATACTTTAGACTACTCTTGTAAAAAAGAATTAGAATCGTACTCGGTCGTACTTTTTTTGTATACCTTTTTAAAAAAAATTATTCAAATAAAAAGCTATATTATAAAGAAATTGATATTTTATTAACAAATTTTTTTTTGGTTATATTTATTCGAGAAAACAGCTTTAAACATTTTTAATATTGACTCCTGGAATACGAAAACTTGTTAAGAAAACTCATATTATAAAGGGTAAAAAATTCCACTTATAAAAACCACTTTTTAAACATATATGGGTGATTCTCCACGTAGCGCACGATTTAGTTATTACTATTACTAATTTTTTTTTTTAAATTGAGTAAATGTCGATATAGAATCTTCAAATATAGTGTTTATGAATGAAGTATCAGTGATGGGCCGGACAAAATATTTATAATTTTTCTATTTTTTAAACGAATAATTTTTATATATCTGCGTATATATTTTGCGGCTATACTATTCAGCCATAGTAAAATGAAAGCACCTGTTATATTTACAGGCAAATGGAATAATAATTATCTGTATATGGGTGATTCTACCGAAATACTCCTTTTTGTGAGATACAAACAGAAAAGAAAAAAAATTATTATTTATGGATTAATGCAGTCAATTATATTGAGTTTACAATAATCTACCACCTCTATAGCATAATCATGCTAGCTTTTAGCTTTTAAAGTATATATTTTAAATTAAAATTTACAAAAAAATTAAGAGGTTAAAATTTGGCGCCGGTGTTTTTTATTATATATATTTTTCTATTTACAAAAAATTATTTAATAATTATAATTTATTAATATTGTCTATAAATTTGATAGATTTTGAAATACTTACAGTTATCAAAAATCTCTTTTAACAATTGTCAAAAATTATTTTTCATACATTTTAGGATCACTTTTCACTGGCAGTTTGTAAACAATCGACAATCATATCAATTTTTAATTTTTATTAAAAAAAGTGAGAGGAATGACGGGTGAGAGGAATGACAATTTCAACATTTTTTAATTATATTTAATTGACAAATAATTTTCCTCCAGCTGAGAATGCCCTATCATGTTTATAAAGGACAACTTTATGTGAAAAAAATTTGCGATCAATTGGGAGGAATGACGCTTTAGGTTGTGAATCTCTACTTATGTCTCAATTTTAATTTTTTTAACGCAAAATAATTACATTTTTTAAAAAGTAACTTAACAAAATTAATATTAGAGATGTTAATTAAGATATTGATCACAATAATTAATCAATATCTCTATCCACAGCAAAAATATTGGATAATATTCAACGAGTGAGAGGAATGACGCGGTACTACATGACAAATCTCATTTCTTATATTTAAAAAATCTAAGCGACATATTTTATTCATATCTTAGAAAATTATTCTTAAATATCATAACTTTTAGAAAAAATTGATAAAGTACCTAATTTCATGTTTTAAATAATTGTTTTACGTATTGAAAAAATGAAAAGCACTTAGATGACAGGTTAGAAAATCGATTTTGAGGTGGTAAAATATTTTAAAAATGTATTAAACAATAAAATTTTACAACTTTTTCTTGCAGAACATTTAGAAAAAGTGATAAAATAGGGAAATATGACTTGGTATTTTTCCAAATGATTATAATTATTTAGAAAATCTTGACTACATGCAAAATGAGGTTTTTTGGAGAATCACCCATATGTTATTTTGCAAATTACAATTGTTTAACAATTATTGTTTAAACAAATTATGAAAACAGTAACATTTTTTGAAAAACTATGTATGCTAATCAATTTTACACGAAAAATTAGGAAGGTTGTTTAAGATTCTTTTTTTGTCAAAGTTTAAAAAAAAAAATTTTCGGGAATTTATGGAAATTTATCCGGCAATTTATGGAAATTTATATAGAGATTTATGGAAATTTATGCTGTAATTAAGAGTAGATTATAAAATAGAATTAAAATTTAAAAAAAATTTTTTGGGAAATTTATGGAAATTTATCCGGTAATTTATGGAAATTTATGCTGTAATTAAGAGTAGATTATAAAATGGAATTAAAATTAAAAAAATTTTTTTTTGGAAATTTATGGTAATTTATGCGGTAATTTATGAAAATTATGCGGTAATTTATGGAAATTTATATAATTATTTATTACATTCCTAAACTTCAACGATTAAAACAATTTGCTTTACTTCACTCTGTTGGTGTTATTCAGTTCACTCTGTTGTTACACGCTGTTTAATACAGAAAAGCCGTACCATGACAAGAAGGCCAGACCATGACGCTCAAGAAAAAGTTATTTTTTAAACAATTTATTTGCGATTTTCATTCTGTTTCATATTTACGTCATTTATATTCACTGATCTAATACTACTACACTTTAATTGACGTAAAATATTAATAATTATTAATTTTATTGAGAATTATGTGAAGCCAGACCATGACGATTCTGTGATTCCCCGAATAAAAATTAAAGTCGGATCTATGTAGACTCTATGTCATCTGGCCTACAAGGCGACATAGGCCTGCGAGTCAAAACTAACATACAATCTATGACGGAAATGTAACGCTTGGCTACATACAGCATACATAGGCTAAACAATGTAGGACCTACATCAAAGTTCTACATAGGCTCTATGTAGGTAAATATACGTACGATCTACGTAGAGTTGGAATGTAATATCTATATAGGCCAAATAATATAGAATCTACATAGAGTGCAGATGTCATATCTACGTAGACAAGCTGATGTCAAATCTATGTCTATGTAGTATTTATATAGGCCAAGTAATATCAAATCTACATACAGTGCAATTTAACCTATACCAATAGCAGGAATTTATATTTAAATTAATTTGGTATTAATATTAATTGCAAATATTTCTTTTTTATATTCTAATAAACAAACAAAAATTGCAATTGACTAAAAGAATAAATTAAAACGATTTTATGATATAAATTTATATATATATATTTATTCAGTTCCAGTTTTTTTAACAAGTTTAACTAGTAATTATTATACACAATTTATTTACAATTTTTTATTATGTACCTTTTAAATTTATTAAACAAATCAATTTAACAGTTTCTACAAAATATGCTTAAAATATATTTGTCCTTTGCAGTTGGGTATTGCACAAGACCACTTAAAAAATTCACTTTACAACAAAATATTCACTTAATAATATCCATTTTAATGCAACAATTCACTAAACAATTCACTTCACAACAAAATATAAACTTCAAAATAATGTTATCACATGCGGTTTTAATCTCTTTCTGACGAATGCTAAAAAGCAACTGACGCTCGAAAGACCTTTGGAAAAAGACTTTACAGAAAACATTTGCTCTGTATATATCAATCTGAAAAATTTTAAATTTTCTGTCTAAGTAAATCTATAAGAAAAAAAGAGAACTGGAAAAGCTGTAAAATAGACCCTCTTACAATGAGGAACCCTTAAGATGGTCAACTACAACCAACCAGATGTGACAAACTTTTGAAGACAAGAAAATACTCGAAACATTTTATATTTTTGCCTTTAGATGAAAAATATTTTACAGTTATAATAATATTAATAAATTAAATAGTTGCTTTTAATTATTTGTAATATCATTATATTTTTAAATATATTTTAAATGCTTATAAAAATATTTCTAACTCTTTGACAATTAAAACTTTAAAATAAAATTTTGGAAAAAATATTGTTCTATTAATAGAAAAATAGCTATTTTTATTTCGTTTTTATTTATTATTAATTTTATATTATATCATATCGTCTTCAAATATCCTATATAGATATTACATCTATAGGCCTACATAGAAAGGCCTGCTCATACCATATCTCGATATCACGTTCGGTGGCCTGTATCCTTCCTACATATGAATTTAAATGTAGATCCTACATAGATTCAACAATTAAAGGCCTATATAGAATAGCCTATTCAAAACTTACCTCGATAGTACATTAAATGGCCTACATCTTTTCGATGTACGAATATTAATGTAGATCCTACATAAATTTAATATATATTGGCCTACATAGAAAGGCCTACTCAAAACTTACCTCAATAGCATGTCGGGTGGCCTATATCTTTCCGATGTAGGAATATTAATGTAGATCCTACATAGATTCAACAATTATTGGCCTATATAAATTTGCCTACACAAAACCTATGTAGACAATACATTGAGAGGCCTACATCAATTGACTATAGAAAGGCCTACATATATCCTACATAGATACTACATCTTATAGGCCTTCATAGAAAAATCTACGTATACTCTACATAGAATCTACATAACGTGGCCAACATAGAAGGCCGATTTTAATCCTACATAAACACTACGTAGTATTTACATAGTCCGTACTAAATTTTTACTCGGGTCCCTATGCAAGTTTGGTGCTTTTAATGTGTAAAAAATTAAACAATTAATTCTCAAATTAGTTTCTCTCTTAGTAATTTACTTAGAAGAGTTTGTTGTTGCGTTTTTCTAATATTGAGTAAAGTTTCGATTTGATTTTTATGTAAATAATACAATTTTATAAAAAGGCCAGACCATGACGCAAAAACGAGGGACAAGAATTAACATAAAAAAAATTGTTTTAAATAAATTTTTTTCGCAAGTTCTTTGTTTTTCACAATTCTATGAACATAAACAATATGAAACTAGGAATAGTTTTTAGATTAATTACTGTATTTTATTAAAAATAACATTTTTTTTATATACATCGTACTGGGGACAGGCCAGACCATGACGTTTTGGTACCTTAAAACAGCTTTTAAAGCAAAATTATAAATTTTTAAATGTAAACGACTATTGGCTTTTGTTTGTAAACACAGAAATTAGATTTTCTCATTCAATTCATTGCAATATGTGCAACTAATTTCTTAAAAAATACGAGGGACATTGAATTGTGCACTACGCGGAGAATCACCCATATATCGCCTTTCCCAATCAATTTCATTGTAAATAATTGTTCAATGATTATTGGTTCATCCTGGAACATAAGTAACTTGAATTTAAATGAGTGTCCTCCCGTTAAGATTAAAAATATAGTTATACCTTATGTACAATTGGTTAAAAATTTGGGGGTTATTTTTGATCCAACTCTTTCTTGGGAAAAACATGTTGGCCACACATGTAGAAATGTTTATGCAACATTGCAACAATTTAAATCAAATAGAAAAGCACTTTCTACTAAATTGAAAACCCAACTTGTTTCTTTTCTAATATTACCTCATTTTGACTATTGTTGTGCAGTCTACAACGATCTGACAGATGAACTCAATGATAAGCTAGAGAAACTTCTTAATTCATGTATAAGGTTTGTTTTTAATTTGAAAAGAGATGAGCGTATTTCTCCTTATCGTGAAAGACTGGGATAGTTAACTGTGAAAAATAGAAGACTATTGTCTATTGGATGTTTAACATATGTTATTTTAAATACGAAGAGACCTCTTTATTTATATGAAAAATTTGTTTTTAGAAGTCAAATTACTTTGAGGGAATTACGGTGTCCTAATCAGCTAAGGGCACCTTTATGTCGAACGGAAAAGTATCCATGTTCAATAACCAATGCAGAAAGTGTTGGTATTTTTAAGTCCAAACTTTATAAACGTTTGATAGTTTCACAAAATTAAAATATGTTTTTCTACTTACATATCTTCCCTTTTGATTGTATGTATTGTTGTTTTGTATTATTATTTTGACTACATAAATGTTATTCTATGTTACAGCACTCTGTATTTTTTAAAACGTTAATTTTAATATCTTTGGACTTTTATAACTTTTATAACAGCAGAGTCTTTTTCGTTTGTATGTTGTGTGCTTTACTATTATTTTATCTTTTTTGAAGATTCTTTAAGAGTTAATATTTCTATCTTCATCATTGTTATGCAACTTTTGATTAAGATTAAATTATGAATGTTTACTATATGAATAATGTATATTATGTATTTTATTGTACTTTAAAAATTGTTCTCATGGTTTTCCTAGAACAAAATAAAGGAAATGAAATGAAATGAAAAATTATAGGACATTTGCGTCACATAATAAAATCGCTATAGGACATAGCACAAGTCATCAAATTATGTGACTATTGTACTATAATTATGTGACGGCTGGCAACACTGCATGCAAAAGTACTAGACTGTTTCTAATATTTTGTGTCGCATCCAAAAGTCAAGTACCGAGTCAATGAAAATTCCACGTACTTTTTTTTCCGTGTATTGATACAATATTGACTGAACATCGAAAGTCAATATTTAGAGTTTAATTTTTGATGAACGTTGAAATTTAAAATTCTGTTTATGTGGATATTTGAACATCCACACAATCTTCTATGAAGATCGACACTCAATGTTTCTAGCCTCGCTGAACAAGATCCTGTCAAGTTTCAGGAGATCTTCAGTGCTATGTAGGTTGTTTACTTCAACATGATTTAAGAAATTTAAGGAGAAAATATAGTAATTTCTAAAACTCAAAAATTTACGAATTTGTAAAATTCGGAATAATAATTTGTAAAAAATAATGCAACATTACAAAAATTTGTCGAAAACTTTAAAGGGGCATTTGAAATTGCAATTTTGATTTACGTTTTTGACAATATTATGTAAGTCAGGCCTGATGTAAACAATAACAGAAGTGTAGAAACATCTTTTACAGAAAATGAAATGTACTCCGTTTTACTCTATACTCCTTGTTCTTGAATAAACCCCTATCTTTATTATTTATTTAAACCACTTTTAATTACAAAAGAACCCAAGTGTTTATTTATGCCAATTGGCATCGCAAATTATCTGAATAAAATTAACTCAATTCCCTCGTTTACCTTGTCAATAATTATAAATATACAGCCTGCGGCTTGAAAAGAAGCAAACATAAAAATATATAAATAAAATAATGGTGATCATAGAAAACCCTTCGTTTATGAATTCTTTGAAAATTGAAAGACGTTTATGGCACCTAAAGCAATATGCTCTTGTACTTGATTCAGGGACACACGCTATAAGGTAAATGGCAAATATGTCTGTACATGTATATATAGACAATGTGCGTGATGCCAAGGTTGTTCCACTGTACAAGAAAATCATCTTTTAAAATGAAGTAAGCATGGTAAGCGCGACTGCACGCATACGTCGTTATCATCATCAGTAAAATGGACCGCAGCCACTGTATCGTCAACAAATATTATATATATATATATATATAATTTTGATTGGAGAACTAACTGGTAAATACCACTCTTGCAAAGGTAATGGAAACCAGAGGCGCAGTCAGACTTGAGCAATTATTGGTCGTTACAAACTATTATTAATAACAATAATGATGCTATTGGGAAGACGTTATACATATAATATAGCGTGCGCTCCCACGGAATGAAGTGCGTGTTGGGTACATAAACGATATACCCACCTAATAGGTATCCAAAGCCTGGAGCAAATTCCAACCTGAACTTCGATTTTCTTTGTTTCCACCGCGCATGTCAGTAACAGTCGGTGTAACACCAGTTTATAATATATAATATATTTATATATTATATATAAACAGAGGGAGAAAAATTTTTGAGTATATAAGCCCTACTGAAAGTAAAAATATAAAAAGAGATAGAATTTTTGAGATAAAAAGAGATAAAGTTTTTTCTATTCCTTTTGAAATAGCCACTTTGCATACCCAAAATATTATACCTTTTTATCTCCAAATTTCTATCTCTTTTTATGCCCTATTATCCCCTATCTCTCTCTTTTTATACCTATCTACTTTTATCTCTTTATATTTCTCTTTGCTGCAAATTTTTATCCTTTTTAACATATAAATAATTAATTAACCAATATTATTAATAATACTAAACACTTTATGAAGTATTACAATTTCAATTGAATTTATTAATTAAAAAATATATTTTTAGAGTTTTCGTACTTCTATTTATAACCTATTTTTAACAAATCAAGTTATTTATATATTTCTTATGAAATATTATATATTGTTTAAATCTATATTTCATTTCACATTATTAACCAACATTGTACACATAACATTTAAAACTAAATTTAAAGAATCTCGCACGCAGGAGGGCTCGAACCCTGAACCATCGGGACGCAAGTCGAATACACATGTCACTCAGACACGCTAGCTTAGAAGATATTTTTCTTAAACTACCTTTTAAATTTTGGGACTGAATTGATCTCTTTTTATCTCTTACTTTATCACTCTTTATATCTTCGCAGGCGGAAATTTACTTAAGATAAAAAAAGCTCTACTATATCAAATCTATTTGTTTCAATTACATGTGAAATTTCACCAATTGCATCCCGGTAACTGTCGACTGTGTTTAACCGCCATGCCTCGGATATTTTTAATGCAATTTCAACCGTATCACCTCTTCGACTCTTCCCCACCCCAACTGTTATAAGACACTTGGGAAGCGAAGTGTCGAGATTAGTGGCTCTGTGTCGGATTGATATCAGTCCTGAAAAATTTTTTTATAGTTCGCCTCTTTCACCCACTCATACTTTACACGCCCATGCATATAAGTTTTATTATTACATCTAATTGTACTTATAACACCTATTTGGACAAGTCAATCACAGGGTCCTCGTCTCTGTACCATCAAAATTTTCTACTCAAGTACCCGGGGAGTTCCTCACCACACGGAGAAAAATGGATTATATGTGATATAATCCAGATTATGCTTACAATATTTTTAAATTGTATATAGGACAGTTAACCAGAATTATAAAATTGAATATCTAAGTATTACCATTTTCAAATTATCGATCATATTAATTTGGATTATAAAACTTCCATCAATATGATTGGTCTTTACGTTATTTTAAATAAATAAAATTTTGACAAATCAGAACTAACCTATAAATTAAAAAAAATTAATTTAATATTTAATTGCCAAATAATAAAAAAAAATTATTATTAAAATTATTATCACTTAATTAATAATTGATCAATTCATCATAAATAAATTTACAAACAAATAAATTCTTACTAAACACAAAATTTATAATTTGTAAGTAAATAAAAATACTTTTAAGAAAAGGTTAAAAATAATATTCCCTTGTAATATTTAAACTAAAAATGGTTATAATAAATAATAAGCTACAATGATAAATAAATCCATAATGCTATAATTGTTTTTAGATTTATAAAAATGAAATTATCAGAAATTTATAAACCTGGAAAATTAAAATAGCAGCACATGTAAAAAAGTCTGATCACAACAAATTTTCAAAACAACTTTAACCTCATAATGTGACAATTTGAAAAAAAAACATGTGGCCATAGTAATAATCTAGAATTATAATTTGATTCGATTTTGGATTATAAAGTGTATTGTGAATACCAGAAATAATGCTAAAACATTAAAAGGTTGTAAATACATTATAAAGGGTAATATTCAGATTTTATTATGATCTTATTTTCTATATTCTTAGTTGTATAATCCATTTTGCTTCCTCGTGAGGAAGCTTTGTAGTCGTTTAATTTACAAAATTTTTAAAAATCCTTTTGGAAAATTTTCTTCTATATGGGACTATGTTATATAAGACCCTGAACAATTGTCCGGATGTATGTATGTGTGTGTGTGTGGATCCCGTTTTTTTTTAAATCAAAAATTTAGTTCTTTCATCAAAATTATATTCCAGTACAATAAGATTTTACTCATTTTTTCAATAATCTTATCCGTTGCATTAAAACGGATCGATTGGTATATATAAAGTATATATTTTATTTGAATTTATAGAATTAAACATAATTAAAACCAAAAATTCGCACTTTTATTAGAAATTTATTTCCTTCTTAAAAATTATGTTGCTTTATAATAAAATGTTAATCTAGACTTGAAAACAAACTAAAAATCTTCATTTCATCAAGACGAATCGATTGATGTATAAAAAGAATATATTTGATTAGCATTTATAGAATTAAATAAAATGAAAAAATTCACTTTAAAGCAAATTTTTTGCTTATCGTAAAGAGGAAGCAAAATGTTCATGTAATGAACATCTTAATTCACAACTTGTTTCTCCTTGTATCTCTACTGTAGCACGACTGGTGGAGTACTGTAGCCGGATTCCCGGTATCTATTTTAAGTCTAAAGCATTATATTTTATTTTTCTCTCGTTTTTTCTTCTTTATATATATTAAAATAAATATTTCCAATCAACACCAATTCTTTCAGTTCCGTCTCCTCTCTTATGCAGGGATTAGAAATTAGCAGATTGAGCCTATTCACTGTTGCTCTCGCGATATGGTTTCGTATTAGACCAACAATCAACCAGTCAACTCTCTGAATTTTTGCCATTTCATATAACCTCACGTTAGAGACCAACCTCTTATAGTCCTTGTTGGGATCCCCATACACCCCTAGACACACTCGCAAGCTTTTGCGTTCAAAAATTATAATTTTCTCCATGGAAGCGCGCGATATCCCAAACCAAATTTGACATCCGTATGTCAATATTGGTGTTCAGTAGTGGAAACTGTGTATGGTTTTAATGAAATAAATTTTTTTTATATTTCATTTTTCAAATATACAATAAACATATTTATTTATTCACGAAACAAATAACATACAATCTTTAATAATTTAAAATATGTGAGAATAACTTTGCGCAGTAAATAAAAAAGAAGTTGGCCATTTTTGAGAGAGCTCAACTGCTGATTACGGTCAGAAAGATAGTGATTTTCATTTTTGGTTTTGACTAAATGAAACCTGATGTCGAAGACTTTAAAAACCCGAACCTTTCCGATAGTTTCCGAAGTTACAATTTCGAAAAGAGGGAGAATTTATTCGTAGATAAAAATTCGCACACAATGAGTCATAAAAATAGGTCTGGCGGTTGCGCCAAACTCGTATCCTAATCTCTTACCCTCAATAAAGTTTATGAATTGAATAAACTTTAAGAAAGATTATCGTAATAAACTCGACTCATTTGAAATACTTTTTAAACTTGTGGAAATTCCCAAGTACATAAATAAATATTCAGCGTTTTTTAGGCAATTATAAGAAAGAGCATATTGAGTAAAAACATCTGCTGTACAAATCATTGAAGAGTAATAAAAGGGAAAGTGGGTCCTTTACTACAAATATCGTTGTACATTTTGAGTTTCTTTAAAATTCACTGAAAATATTTAATTCGTTAAAAATAAATGCAATTTAAGAATTAATTTTTATGATACGACTAAACAATCGGTCTCACCAACAACAAGTAGCATATCACTTTTACTCGTGAATCTACACTGAGAAAATTGAATATTAAAAATCTTAATATACTAGATATCAAGAAAAGATGGTATTTCATAACATCTAGATGTTATGGTTTAATATCTCATATGTTAACAGGTATAATCTACAAATTTGAGGTTATGTTTGAACATGTCTTTTCCAATATCTGTGGATATTAAATTTGAACATCTAAAATGTTGATGTATTTGACTTTCATAGATATTGACAGTTAATATCTAGATATTAAAGCTTAATATTGATTTTTCTTAGTGTAGTGTAGCGGAATAGAAAAGCTCTTATATGATTAAAAAAACACGTTGTTTGCCTTTTACAGAGCCTCCTCCACGTGTCGTTCAAATTTTATTCTGCCGTCAATAAACACCCCTAAGTACTTGACCAAATCTCTGTGAACAATTGTATTTTTCTCCCCTTTTTTCGCTAATATTTTGAAATCTCTCCAGCCTTCTGTGTTTAGCATAAACATTATTTAATGGAGGTCTAAATAGTACCATTTCACATTTTGTAAAGTTACAACTTAATCTCTATGCTCCGAAAAATTTACAAATTGCGTAGAAAATTTCTTGCAATTGTTTTTAAGACAATTTTTATTTATATCAGTACACTGTCGCTCATATAAATATTGAATAATAGGTTTACTGCTCCTTGTTGTAAACCTTAATTCAATATATATTGTTTACTGTTTGTTTTATTAAAAAGAGATACAAACATTTTTTTATTTATTATCATATTCCATGTGATTTTCTGCTGCAGAGGTGTAACCGCAGCTTTACTGTATGAAAATTTCTGGTCCAGTTGTTGAATTTTCTTGAAAAAGTCCTGAACTGGTTTAAGAATAGAAAAATGTTAAATTAACGAAAAAAAATTGCCCCTGTGAGTAGTCGAACTTGAGACCTGCAGACTCAAGATCTCTCCGCCTTATGCCACTCGGCTGAAGGGACGCGTTGCGATACTTTAGTTTTAGATTGTAACCATTAAATCGTATCAGTTAATATTTTATTTAGGAAACAAAATTAAAATATATCAATCATATATGCATTTCTCAATAAAAAAGTTTATATAGCAAAATTATAATTATGAATGTGTTACAATTAAAAAATTTGAGAAAAATGATCTCGGAACAATTGCGATATCACAATATAAAATATTTCGAAAGCAGAATAATCAATTATACATATATACGTGACGTCACGGGAGAACTCATTTGATATAAACATACAGAAAACAATGCACACATACACACAATATAAAACCAAATTACATTTGTCGAAAAGATAATTAATAAAATGAAGAAGAATAATCCTACTCACAAATTAAACAATAAATAATACGGACCAATAACAGCAGTAAGATTTCAACGTGTACATTCCTTGGCATGGCTCAAAGATTCGTGTAGTGTATAAAATGGTATATCAGCAATCCCTCAACTTGTCGTACTTCTAATTGCTTGCTTCATAGAAATTGCCTCCGTGAATCTTAGTTGTTTGAATGATGCACCACATCCAAATATGAAGCTACTCCAATATTCATAACTATGTTTTGCCAGCGTCACAAAACAAAAGCATCGAAGGATCCCTTTTATAAAATCATAGAAATTTTGCCATCCAACAAACCGCCACTCAAGAGAGTTCTCGGCGAGATACTTTGGTGGCGAAATACAAATCTATTCGTTCATGCCAAACTTGAAATGACTGACCCTTAATACATCATTGCAAAGAGGCCCCCGCTCTGGGTAACCCCACTTCTTAGATATCGCATGACGCACGACACTATTTACGAATGAAATCGTGTGTGAGGAGAAATTTACAAGATTTGGGGATTCATTTCTCTTAGTGATTCGCTGTTCGTAGGAGCATAGTAGATATATCCGTATATTATAAGAAAGAGTGAGGAGAAATACATTTTGTCCCATAGCAGAATTCTTTAACTGCTTCAAGATGGTATTTAAAGCTTTTGAAGCAAAGTGGCGCTGTATACCTATTGGTTACGCTACGTCTTCTTTCTTAAAAAGTTCGAGAATTTTTCAGCGCGCAGTGATTGAAGTACTAAATCGCAGCGTCAAGAACAATTATTTCCAAGCTATTAGAAAAACACCTGAAAATTCTTTAATGAATATTGAACTTTTCTAAAAGAAGTTCTAAATTTTTCTCATATCCTGAGTTCTTGAATACATACCTCTTAAAAAAAAGTTTTTCCGTATAGTTGAATAATAATAATAATAATAATGATAATAATGATAATAATGATAATAATGATAATAATGATAATAATAATAATAATAATAGTAGGGAAGACTGGGGCGAAAAGTTAAATTTTGCATAAATGATTTTTTTTGCAATATAATCCGCTTAGATGCAAATATTTGTAAATCAATATTGTAGGGCAACTTGTCCTCTACAACTTTCCATAAAAAAGTTCCTGATATTTTCGCATAAAATACATGTTTTGTCCTTTTTTGAAAATTTTGTTTTTTTTAACTTTTCGCCCCATGCTGGGGCGAAAAGTTAAATTCTATTTTTAGCCTACTAAAACTATTTTCTGATAGGTGATAAGTATTAGATAAGTTAAAGTATACATAAACAAGTAATTTAGTAAATAAAAGATCTTTGTTTATTTAAAAAAAGCTTTAGAATAGTTGTAAAGTTAAAAAATTAAAATTTCAAAAAAAAAATTTTTTTTGTTTATTTCATGTAAACGGTCTTGTTTTTTGACAGAGTACTTGTCCAATGTTAAATAAATAATTTTTAAACAAACCAACCCAAAAAAACGAAAAATAAAAAAAATTAAATACATGTAAAAATACATTTAACTTTTCGCCCCAGGGTGCGTTTTTGTCTTTCACAACAAATATAAAAAATCTCACTAAACATATTTAGCAAATACCTTTAGGTATCTCTTCAGGGGACCCATATAATGAAGTAAAAAAATCGCGATGAGGATAAATGCAAAAAATATACTTAAAAGTTGATATTTTCTTTTTCGAAAAAATTTTCAAAAGTAGGTTGAAAAAAAACTTTCAATATAGACACCACAAAAATTAACAGAATTGCACACAACCCCGGACATCTATTTAGGATGATAATACCCTTCTATAATTAAAATTACAATGCTCCAATTATTCCCGTTCTAAAGATAATGAATTTTAACGGTTTTGGCAGTTTAACTTTTCGCCCCAGTCTCCCCTAATATTAATAATATAATAATAAACATAATATTATATTAATAGAATTAATATTTTTATCCTTTCAAAAATAACAAATGTCAAAACATTTGTGTTCAAAATACGTTTCTCAATGTTTAAAATCATTGTAAACATCAATTTGTTGATGTAAAAAAATTTTTTTTTGACTTAGAAATTTTTGCTAATCAATGATGTAAGCAATCCATGCGGGCCCCTTATGTGAGTTGAATATTTTCAAAAAAGTGAGAATAAATTTTTGTTAAAAACGCGTTTTTAATTGTTTATAGTCATTGTAAACATAAGCAGGGCATTCATAATGACTAAGAGCAGAGGCCCTGCTGGTGCCCTCATAAATTTCCATAACATTGTGATAGGCTTTACGGAAAAATGTCACTCAATATTTTTTCGGGTGCTTTGTTTTTTAGTAAGAAAAATATTATTCTGAAACTGAGATAAATTTTTGAGCAGGGCAACCGTAAGGGCAAAGAGCGGGGCCCCTGCTGGTGCCCTCGTGGATTCCTCCTCATGAATCTTCCACGTGGGCAGTCTAAGATTTTACAGAGAAAATCCCCTCAATTTTTCTTCGTGAGAATAAACTAATTTGTTTAGTTGAAAAATATAAAGAAAAGAAATGTCAGCATTAAGTTTTCCTTAAAAATCCTCTGCAGTTCTCATTCCAATTTAAGCCCTCGGCTTATTATTTAATGAAAAATCACGTGTCGATTGAAATGATTAACCATCATTATCCAAATTCCACACCTCTTCAAATGTTGCATTTTATCTTAAATACAATCATCACCTCCAAATCACAAATAAAACAAGAATCACCTTTAATTAAAGATTCATAGAATGACAAATTTCAGGTTTTGGATTTAATCTTGAGCTATTTTGTCGATTGGCGAGACCATCTCTTCCTTTTGGAACGGTTTAAAAGAATTATGAGTTGGAAAAAAATCGTCGCGTGTCCACAGAGGATGAAGAAGTGAATGAGTAAGAAAGAGATGATAGGAATCGATTCTCATTTGCCTTTAGCTCCAGCAAAACCTCATTGAGAATTCGAAACGATGTTTTTCGACGATTTCCTGAAGAAACAAGAAATTCGAGAGACGAAGCGGTTCTATATATATACATAAAGATAATGGCGGATTCTTGGCATATGTGCCGACAGATTTTATCGGGGAAAGCTCGACGGCAAGAGTGACCGTGAGATTGATTGTCTCGTGGCGTTAAGTAATTACCTGCACGATTATAGTACATTATATTCACCTCGCCAAAGCTAAAAGGAGTCAGTTTTCTGAAGATGAAGACATTACCAAAGAGGCGAGAGCCAGTACGAACGGTATTTTTACGAGCGGCTCGTAAACTTAACGAGGAACGAGCCGGAGAAGCAGGATCGAAGTGTTTCGCCTTCATTTTTTATTACACACATACACAGAATTTTTTCTTCCTTTCATCCCTTACTTCTTCATTGCAGTGAACTCTTTCTCTCATCATCCTATCTTCACATCTACTCCGAATGAAGTTCGTTTATATATGTGACGTTCCACAATGAAAGGGACATTAGCTGTTTTTGTCAGAACTAAAATTGGAAGTACAAATAAATAAAAATGACTGATTTTCTTTACAAACTATTAATATTTAATTCATTATTATATGCAATATTTTCAGAAAAATATGCTTTTGATATTAAATAATCAATAATAAATTTTTACTGAAGCTAAATTTACTCTAAACATAACCTAAAATTTTAAGCAGCTAAGGTCCCTTTCACCGTGGAACGTCACATACACACAAAAAACCCAGTCTCATTTTTGTTGCATCTCAAAATGAGACTATGTTAAACGCCATAGAACGTGGCGTCACCTAAGAGTCTCATTTTTGTTGCAACTCAAAATGAGTAGCGTATGATACTCATTTTGAGACTAGGTTTTTTCAGTGTATATATATATATATATATATATATATATTTATATATATTCTTTTAGTTTCTTAACTTTTGATGTTTCCCTGAATTTGATTGCACCTGCAAACTAATGACAACATCAAAGTCCAATCTAGTGGTTGCCTCGAAACTACAGTGTATATATATATATATATATATATATATATATTTCAGAATTCAGAATATAATAATTTTTTCCTCACTATAGGTATGTAGATAAAAAAGTTGCAGAAAGGGATTTCATTTTTCTAATTTTTTTACATAACACCTTCTGAAAGAATTTTAGCACCAAGTTCAAGGGACTCTTAAGAATATTCTTTAAGGATTTATCGTCGTTTAAGAATTACATTCCTTTTTTGGTATAAGGAAGTACTTTACTTCAATTATACTTGTTCTTTTATAGGGTTCCGTACACCTAAGGTGTACCAACGGAACCTTATTGGTGAGACTCTGGCGAGCTAAGATAAGGCATACTGTTGTATACTGTTGTATGTATAAATAAGAACCTCGATAATACAAAATAACTAAATAAACAAAATTCGAAAATAAAACACTTAAAAATATACACACTTGAAATAATTAAATAAATGGAAAGATATAAATTTCATCATATAAATAAATACACAAATAAATCGTCCAAAGAAATAAAAATTGGACAAGTGCGAGTTGTACTCGCACTGCAATGACTGGTTCCGTACACAAATAATATTAAAACAATACTTATTAAAACAATATATTTCTTAGAATTAAAAAAAACAATTAAAAAATGTAGTAAAATCATTTGATAAAAAAGATAACTAAAAAAATTAAAGTATTGT
The DNA here is from genome assembly GCA_032872475.1 of Leptopilina myrica (nomen nudum). NCBI lineage: Eukaryota > Metazoa > Arthropoda > Insecta > Hymenoptera > Figitidae > Leptopilina > Leptopilina myrica (nomen nudum). The sequence goes on along the minus strand of CM065459.1, from coordinate 33,364,082 downwards.
ATATCTAATATTGTAAAGAATAATAAGTAGAGGAACAAAAATTTCAAAATTAGTTCCTGTTTTTTTAATTCCATACCAATTATTGATAAACGTTGCAAGTATTGTTTTAATATTTGTGTATGGATCCCGCCATTGCAGTGCGAGTACAACTCAGGGGGTCGATTCCGTAACTTCACTTTCACTTCCACTCACATTTTCACTCTCACTTACTCACATTTTCACTTTCACTTGACTCTCACTTACACTCACATTTTTCTTTCACTTTCACTTGACTGTCACTCCACTTTTAATTTCACTTTTAGTTTCACTTACACTTTCACATGACTATAACTTCACTTTTACATCACTTTCACTTAAATTTCACTTTCACTTGACTCTTACTTATACTTATACTCGCGTTCGGCTCGTGCTGCAAATGTCACATTCGTAAAATCACTCACTGTACGCACTGCCCAAGTAGCGCGCTGTATCACCTGAGTGTCATGGCGATATCTATCGGGGATATTCCTGTGATATTGAGGAAGAATCATAATGCCCTCTTTTTTAATATCCCTGTGACATTCCTGCGAAATTGAGGGGATATTGCTGTGACATCAAGAAGATATTGCTGTGATATTGAGGGAATATTGCTGCGATATTGAGAAAATATTCCACAGAATTTTCGCTATAATATCAAATAGAAAAAATTCTGTGAAATATCCCCTCAATATCGCAGCTATATTCCCTCAATAACACAGCAATATTGCGCCTCAATATCGCCGCAGTAATTTCTCGATGTCACAGCAATATCCCCTCAATATCGCAAAACAATAATAATTGAAAAACAAATTTAAAGCATTGTTACGTAAAAAATTGTGGGAAAATTCAAACTATTATGTTAATGTTAGTCGCAATTAAAGGAATTAATTTATTAAAAGATTAAGTGAATTTTTTTAATTAATAAAAATTATCTTTTTCATTTAGTATCTCATCAACTAAACGACAAAGAGAATAAAAAAAACATTTTCAGTAGCATAACCTCATTATCAGTGACATATGGTTATTCACCGGCATAGTGTTCGCACGCATCAGATGGTTCATATTTTTTGCGGAACTTTTAAGTTTTAACCCTCAAATATTATGGGAGAGAATATGCAAGTACATTTCCGTTATCAATTCAAAATTTATTTTAGATGGTCTATTCAACTCTCTTCATAACCAAAGGAAACATACACTTTTTGAACATCTGAATTTGACTTTCCAGTTTTCTCAGTGTAAGAAATAATTTGCAACTTGATAGATCACGTAATGCTAATTTAACAAAAAGTTGTTAACAAAAATGATTAGATGAGTGTAGTCGACTTTATGTGCGCTTGTTCACTTTGACTAAAACCTTTGGCCATGATTAGATATAGAATTTTCCATTTTTTTTCTAAGCGGGTTGTTAAATCTTCATTTTGTTTATAGGGAAAAATAAAAACTTCTGCAAGTGTTTCTATTTGAAATAGATCAAAGCAACTAAATTAGCGAATTAACTAGGATCTAGCGAGTTTTTCTAGTTTTTAGTAAGAGAAATTTTGAACACCAATTTTAAACATAGGAAAAAATGGAATTTTCTACAAGTATCTTAACTTTAAAATTAGAAGAAGAAAAAGAACTTTAAAGTTACTGAACTAGGGAAAAGAGGGCATTAAATAGAAAAAAATTTTACACAAAAGTCGGCACATACGAACCAGAAATAAGTAAGTTTTTTTAGTTTCTAAGGGAGAAGTTTGAAATATAGGGTGAAATGGAAATTTCAACAAAACTTTCCTATTTTAAATGCATCATACTGGGACTAATAAATTCTAAACTAGGACCTATCAACTTTTCCTAGTTTACAAAAGTTATAAACTTATACAATTTACCATATCATATTTTACATGCACTTTCACACTGTCATAATACATAAAATATAGGGAAAGTTTTGTTTTTTCAAAATTACATTTCACAAATCATCGAGTTTTAACTTGACAACTGTAAAATGATATATAGTGTAAGGGAAATAAAGTTAACAAAAGCATTTTGAATTTAATAAGCGGCTTTAACCCATTAACGCCTGAACCCTCTAAAATTTTGAGTTTAATTCAAAATATAATGTCATATACTAAATATGCTTCCTAAAAAAAACTGATGCGTTTCTTTATGTTTTTGGGGTCGCTCTACAAGATTCCGTGCTGAGATTTTAAACTTATAGCACAGAAAATTAAATATGGCGAATTTTGTGCATCAAATTGCAAAAAAAAGGAAAAAAATTTTTTCAAATAATTTTTTTTTACAGAAGACATTTTTTTCAAATAAATACAAGTGTCACAAATTGGCACAAACTTATGAAACTTTCAAAATATGCAAAAGCGGAAATTAGAAAACAAAATGGCGGCTTCAAAATGGCGCTAATTTGAGAAAAAAATTAATCAATTCTTTTTATGGTGCACCGATTTAGAAAATGGTTATGAAATGTAGTAGAACTTAGTGTTTATATGTTTTCGGGGTAGGTGATTATGAATCTACTATTGGATTTTCAAAATTCAAAATGGCGGATCCAATATAGCCGACGAAAATTGTTTAAATCAATTCAAGGCGTCTCAAAATTTTTAAAATGGTGACTATCTATTTGCCGTCAGTGTAAAGCAAAATATAAATCAAATCCATTAGAAATATACAATGAAAAACTTGTTGGTCTAAATCTAATTGGTTTTGCTCTGATAAATTGTTCTACACTCTTTTAGCATAAGACTTAGTATTGCAAAACTTGTAACCTAACATTGTTGATGAAACAATTTGAGATGACAGATAAGGTGTAGTTGACCAATATTATGGAATTTTAGTTTTAGTCTCATTATGGAATAATCTTTTTCACCCATGATCCATTGATATTGATTATCATTTTCAAATTTACTTTCTTTATCTGTATAGATAAAGAAAGAATAATAATTAGTATATGAAATTATATCTTAAATTAAACCCAAAATTTTAGAAGTTTCAGGCGTTAATGGGTTAATGAATATTGTTTTTGACTGCGCGGTCAATCACTGAGAAGAACAAGAAATTTATATGTATGTTACAATATTTAACAGTAAATAATGTTAGGTAAATAAGTTGCAATTTCTTTTTTCACAGTAGTTTATATAAAACATATATAACAGTTTGTCTATCAATCTGGAAAACCGGAAAATAATAGGGAATATATATTGACCAGAAAAAATAATAATTAGTTTCCATTAACTGTTTCAGTAGGAAATACTTCTATTTGAATCAGGGACTAACATTTTATAATCAAATCAGTTATTTTTAACTAATTGTTAAATTTAAAAATGGTTTTAATGTCAAAAAGTCAAGAAAAATATAACTGATACTAATTACTATTGAACTAAAGTCAATAGTATTTTTGAGTTCTTTGATTAAAATTTTAACGTCAAAATAATACAATTTAGAATTATTTATTTATCTAATTTATCCAATATTATTTAATTGCAATAATTTTAGAAATATTGAAAATGGAGCTTTTTTGTTATTAAAAATATTCAAAGGGCATTAATCGTTAAAAAATAAAATAACATGTTTGGAGTTACGGAAAATTGATTCTTTATTGTTTACAGTTTGTAACTTAATGAAATAACAAAATAATAAAAATAAACAATACAAAAAAAATAAAACCGCTGCCAAGTTATAAATTTTTGTTATACTTTTGGTACTCATTTCATTCGTTTTCATAAATCTTGTTGTGTTTATTTCATAAACACTTTGCTTCCTCATAGAGATATTAATAACAATAAAGTATAAATTTTAAACAATTATTTTCAAGTGCTGTAATATTTTTTTCTCTTTATTTAATACTTTCACATGAACATTTTTTTTCACAATTTCTGTTTTTTAAAATATCAATAACTTCTTTATTTGTAATCGAAATAGCTTTAAAAATAGGTCAATCGACGAGTTTTTTAATGCTCTACAAGTTGGTAACTATGGTTTTAATGTTATTTGTACATTTTTCAACAAAATCTATCTCAAAGTACTCTCATTTTATGTTCGCAAATGAGACCTACAATTTAAAAAAATTCAGCCCAAAAGCTCTTTATAATTTGGAGATATTTATGAAAATGTGATGTTTACACACACACACATACGGAATGACATTTTGTAAAAATGTCATTTTTGAACTCCTGATGTCAAATAACATAAAGATATATTCAAAAATTGAACCTGAAAAATGTTGGTATTACAATACTTCCTCAGTATGAGGAAGCAATATAAATAAAAAAAATTTTGCACTTAAATAATAATAAAATTAAATAAAAATATTAATAAGATGATCAATCATATTATGAGTTATACATAATTGCAGTTTTTGCAAATAAAGTAGCTCGTCCTCATCTTTGCGCATTTTAAACACATAGTGGCCGACCTTGACAGTAAGTAACATTACCAAATTGTTGTAACCATAAAGAAATATGTTTCGGGATTCGATTTTTTACTTTGTTTTTCTTTCAACCATGAGTCCTACAAAGTTTCTACATACTTGCTTTGACGATTCAATTAGTTTTATATCTTTTATTAAGCCTTTGACAGTCCATGGCCCATATGTGGCCACAAAAAGTCGTGCCACCTTTACGTCTGTGGCCATATATATCCATCTCAAAAATAAAATACTAAACATAATTCGATTTGAATGACCAAGTGCATGCTAAGGTTTTTGGGGTCGCTGAATCCGAATTTCAAATCAGATTTTCAAAATTCAAAATGGAGGACCTAAAATGGCGACTATGAGGATTTAAAAATTTATCTAATGCGCTTGAAACTCGTTACTTGGAGGTTTTCGGGGTCGCTGATTACGAATATGATGTCAGATTTACAAAATTAAAATGGTGAATCCAATATGGCGGGTAATTTCAAGATTCATGCAATTTGATCGAAAATTGGGTCCGCCATTTTGGATTTCAAAATCTAACTTTGGATTCGTAATCACCCAGTGTGCACGTACTATAACTGTTCTAGACCAAAAAAAGAACAGTGTTCTAGAATAAGTGTTACAATTTTATTATAGAACAATTCTAGAGCTTTGTTCTAAATTTGTTCTGGAACAATTGTTATGTATTTGTTCTATAACAGACATGTAACATTTGTTCCAAATTAGTTATAGAATTTTGATGTAACATTGTTCCTACAGTGTTCTAGAACACTGTTACAAAAATTTAATGTAACTGTTCTTTCACTATAAACTCGTGTTTATTTTCACTACACGGAAAAATGTTATTATTAAATTTTATAAAAGTATTTTACAAGTGTAGGACAAAATGCGACAAAGGAAAATTTTGTTATCAACAAAACCTACACAGTAAATCTTATTTTAAGATCGGTCTTAAATTCAGCACTGTCTGCTATAATGTTAAAGGATACAAAAATGTTGTATCTTAATTTAAGGCTGCTTTCCTGCTTTAAAATAAGACTTTCTTTTTACTGTAAAATTTTAACAAAACGTACCTATATAAAATTTAGTAAAGTTATATTAAAATTTGTTAAAAGTTTTCGATATTTGATATAACTTTACTAAATAAAGTATAATTTTTATTAAAGTTTAATACTTCTAATATAATAACTTTCTTTCCGTGTATAGTGCAGCCGCGTTTTTGCATGAATTACAAAAAATCTTTTGAATTTAGATACTTAGAAAGACTCGTATCGATAATTCGTGAAAAATTAAATAATTTTTCACTGTCAGCTTGCATAAATTTTCAAAATTTTTAAAAACATTATTCACCAAGAATAACATCAAATATTTAATTAATTTATTATAAATTATTAATTAATAGGTATATCATAAAAATACAATAATAAATTATTAATATTAACTAATTAATTAAAATTTGTTCTTATTTGTAGCATAATTATATATTATTCTTTGAAATAAAAAAAATAAAATATATATATATATGGGCCCGATTGTGGGCCCACGATCGGACAAGGCTTAAAACATGTTAATTTAGTGCAATATTCTTACAAAAAATTTGAAAAAAATTCATTGAAACATACATTGTTGAAAATGAAATTTTATTTTTAAAATTTTTTTAAATATTTTTATTAAAAACTACGTGTGAAAACAAAACTTTTCATTATAAAAACGTCCAATTTGATCAATTTTTGACGCAAAAGCAAAATAATTTCCGATTTGGCCTAGAGTGCCTCATATATAGTTATTTTTTTAATAAGTATGTTACATTTTAATTTATAATTTTAGCGCTGCACATAACGGTCCCTCAATTCAAAAGGAAGTTGAAGTAAAATCACTTCCAAGCTTGCGTGGCTATGCGGTATGCGTATTCGACTTGTGTCCTCTAGGTCTAGGTTTCGATCCCCCGTGCGTGCGGAATTTTTCATTCTTAGTTTTAAGTGTTCTGTGTATAATTCTGAATATTGTTATATAAAGTATAAGTTCAAATAATTATTAACAATTATAATAATAATTTAGTCATTAATTTAAATAAATAAGATAGTCTGTTTAAATTATTAAAGAAAATAAATTTTTTTTTAAAAAACTTATTGCAAAAAAAGATATTCTATTAGTTATTCATATTTTTATTTATACTTATAAAAATTTATTTGTTCTATGCAACTATTAAATTTCTGCTTGGGTATTATTTACGATAAATCGTTTTTGTTATAGAATTGTTATATATTTGTTCTAAAACAATGTTCTAGTTTTGTTCTAGAATTGTTACAGACTTTTGTTCCTATTTTGTGCCTCCAGGGGGACGACATTTTGACCTGCCTGTTCCTCACTAGTTACAGAACTTGTTCTTTTTTGTTCTGGAATAGTTACAGAATTATTCTGTAACTTTGCACACTGGGTAGCATTTCAAACACCTTTGTCGTCTCGCGCCGTCCTCGCAATCGGCTCGCAGTGCGAGATTGCAAACATAACTTCATCTGTCAAAACTTTTTCTTTCGCGAATTTAAAAATTAAACCATGTTATTTGATTTGAGAAGTTAAAAAATGAATCGTCGAATATCAACGTAATGATGTTTATGCATTTATCAATTTTATTTCTATTTATTTATTCCATAATATTAACAAAAAAGAAATACGGCCAGCTGATCGGAAAAATTTTTTTTTACAAAAAGTGTGTTTAAATTGTTTATATATGTGTATATACAAAAATAGAATAATATATTTCTACTATAAATGTAGAACATATTTATTGGTTTATTAATTATTCAATTAATTCAAGTAATTTCAAAGTTAACAATTTACAAAAAAATTAGAATTTTTAAGGTTAGTTGTTGCAGCAGAAAAAATTTTTTAACAAAAATTTTCTTTAGCTGAATTTTTATTAAGACAAATTTGCGTCCGATCGAAATTTTACTAGCCCGAATTTTCATTTAACAAAATTGTCATTCGCTCAAAATTTTACCAACCTGAATTTTTATATAATCAAATTTTCGTCATGCAGAATATTTACCTAACCGAATTATCCTTTGATTGAATTTTTATTTTTAAAAAATATAACATTCAATCGTCTTAACTATTTTTTATTAAACCGAATTTTTCTTTGGGTCAAATACGATAAGAAAAAATGCATACAATTGTGATTTTTTACCTCATAGGTATTCCTAGAAATTAGGAAATATAACAAATTCACGAATGAAATATGCTTATTATGTAATTGAGAAAAAGTCGAAGATGCATTAAAAAACAATATTTATATAGAAAATATATAATTATTTATGGAAACTTTTAACATCTAATTTTAAAAAATATAGAATAAACTACGATTTATGCGATAAAAATCAAAGAATTTAACATATTTTTCACGTTTTGACACTTTATGCCGGAGAAATTGGAGGTTATGTTTCAATCTAGCGGAATCGACTCGCTCTATGGATGGCGCTAGATGACTATAACATTTCCAGGGGTGGAGCGAGGATGGATCCAAACTTCCACTATTAATTTCTACACGGGTAATCAGAGACTCCGAAACCCCCCAAGTAACAAGTTTCAAGCAAATCTGATAAAATTTAAAATTTTAGAATTCGCCATTTTGGGTCTGCCATTTTGGATCCGCCATTTTAAATTTTGAAAAACTGACTTCAAATTCGAATTTTGCGACTCCAAACACCTTAATTACAATGAAATAACATTTTTTAGAAACTTTTTTTTCTTGGACCGTTTTTGGACCATAAGCGATTTTCAGCTGGACTGCGAAGGGGTTAATGGTTTTTGTTTGGTGGCAAGTTTGCTGAGCAAATTTGTAGAAAACTTGCGTGAAAAACTTGCAGATAATTTTGTAGAAAACTTGAAGAAAATTTGCAGCAAACTTTCGAAATACCTAAATATTTCTACTGCGCATGCATTTAACATTTACTTTGACATGCAAATTTTCTGCAAACATTACACCAAACGGATATTTTAGTTTTTGCAGCAAATTTGTCAAGCAAGTTTTCGAATTTGGCTTTGATAACTTGCCGCAAAGGACAACGCACAAAATGTAGAGGAATTGGCTTTCGGCCAAATTGGTTGAAACTTTAGGGAAATGTTCTTTGAGATGTTCTGAACAAATTATGTATAGGTCAATTTGCCCCCAAAAGAATATTTTTCGAGTTACAGAGGGTAAAAGTGAGGAAAATATAAAAACGTAAAGTACTCACATTTTAGTCATTCTGAGGTGCTTTTGTGTAACTTTACTCATCTAATTAACTTTAAGTATCAGTGAAGTTTAGTCGAAGTAAAAATGACAGTAAAGAATGAGTAAGAGTAAAATAAATGCGATTTAAGAGTGAAGTAAACGTCAGAATGACAGGATAGTAAGACAGTTTAGATTGATATGAATATTAAATGAAGTTACAGAACAGAACTTCTGTTATTGACTAAGCATGTTTTTAATAAATGTTTTTCAAGCATATTAATGTCTTCAGAAATATATTTTTTAAAAGATATCCTGAAGATATTTTAAAGGCAAACTTAAAGATGTCTTACTTAAATTCTATGTCTGTCCTGAAGACGTTCAATTGCATCATATGTATATTTTCAGGAAGTATTTGTGATATGCACGGGACATGTTAAGGGCATTTTAAAACATGATTTAGTCATTCTCACGACACACTGAGGACAGTTAGGGACATGTTTAGGACATTTTCTTATTTACGACAATAACAGAAGTTTTATTCTGTAACTTCACTTCACATTCATATCAAACACTCTTACATCTTAATTATATACTGTCACTAAAATATCATCTGATTTCTTATTTTGTAACTTCTATCCTAATCTTACATTACTATTGTGTCAATGTGACGTTTAATTCCCTCTTACCTCGTAAATATACACTTAATTAACTCTGACACTTTCTTCACTGTCATTCTTTATACAAATAAGCTTCACTGACACTAACAGTTAATCACATTTTTCTTTTATTCACTATTATCCTAATCTTACATTACTATCCAGTCATTCTGACGTTTATTTCACATTTAAATCGCATTTATTTTACTCACTGTAACTCAAAAATACATATAATATATGGGTGATTCTCCGCGTAGTGCACAATTCAATGTCCCTCGTATTTTTTAAGAAATTAGTTGCACATATTGCAATGAATTGAATGAGAAAATCTAATTTCTGTGTTTACAAACAAAAGCCAATAGTCGTTTACATTTAAAAATTTAAATTTTTTGCTTTAAAAGCTGTTTTAAGGTACCAAAACGTCATGGTCTGGCCTGTCCCCAGTACGATGTATATAAAAAAAATTGTTATTTTTAATAAAATACAGTAATTAATCTAAAAACTATTCATAGTTTCGTATTGTTTATGTTCATAGAATTGTGAAAAACAAAGAACTTGCGAAAAAAATTTATTTAAAACAATTTTTTTTATGTTAATTCTTGTCTCTCGTTTTTGCGTCATGGTCTGGCCTTTTTATAAAATTGTATTATTTACATAAAAATCAAATCGAAACTTTACTCAATATTAGAAAAACGCAACAACAAACTCTTCTAAGTAAATTACTAAGAGAGAAACTAATTTGAGAATTAATTGTTTAATTTTTTACACATTAAAAGCACCAAACTTGCATAGGGAATCACAGAATCGTCATGGTCTAGCTTCACATAATTCTCAATAAAATTAATAATTATTAATATTTTACGTCAATTAAAGTGTAGTAGTATTAGATCAGTGAATATAAATGACGTAAATATGAAACAGAATGAAAATCGCAAATAAATTGTTTAAAAAATAACTTTTTCTTGAGCGTCATGGTCTGGCCTTCTTGTCATGGTACGGCTTTTCTGTATTAAACAGCGTGTAACAACAGAGTGAACTGAATAACACCAACAGAGTGAAGTAAAGCAAATTGTTTTAATCGTTGAAGTTTAGGAATGTAATAAATAATTATATAAATTTCCATAAATTACCGCATAATTTTCATAAATTACCGCATAAATTACCATAAATTTCCCAAAAAAAATTTTTTAAATTTTAATTCCATTTTATAATCTACTCTTAATTACAGCATAAATTTCCATAAATTACCGGATAAATTTCCATAAATTTCCCAAAAAATTTTTTTTTAATTTTAATTCCATTTTATAATCTACTCTTAATTACAGCATAAATTTCCATAAATCTCTATATAAATTTCCATAAATTGCCGGATAAATTTCCATAAATTCCCGAAAAAATTTTTTTTTTAAACTTTGACAAAAAAAGAATCTTAAACAACCTTCCTAATTTTTCGTGTAAAATTGATTAGCATACATAGTTTTTCAAAAAATGTTACTGTTTTCATAATTTGTTTAAACAATAATTGTTAAACAATTGTAATTTGCAAAATAACATATACAGATAATTATTATTCCATTTGCCTGTAAATATAACAGGTGCTTTCATTTTACTATGGCTGAATAGTATAGCCGCAAAATATATACGCAGATATATAAAAATTATTCGTTTAAAAAATAGAAAAATTATAAATATTTTGTCCGGCCCATCACTGATACTTCATTAATAAACACTATATTTGAAGATTCTATATCGACATTTACTCAATTTGAAAAAAAAAAATTAGTAATAGTAATAACTAAATCGTGCGCTACGTGGAGAATCACCCATATACATAATTTGTTTAGAACATCTCAAAGAACATCTTCCTGAAGTTTCAACCAATTTCGCCGAAACCAAATTTTTGTATATTTTGTGCGTTGTCCTTTGCAGAAAATTATTGTGCTATGTGGGTGCTATAGTAAAAATATATAAATTTTCTGCGTTTAAAATATTTTTGTCGTTGATCATAGTTCGATAGTTTTTGAGCATATAAAAATTTTGCGGGTTTGAAATATGTTTGTCATTGTCCACAGTTTGCTAGTTATTGCGACCATTATCAAAATAGAAAAATTTTGTGGGTTTGAAATCTTTTTGTTATGGGCCATGGTTCACCAGATTTTAAACATAGTTGAAATTTGTAAATGTTCAGGCTTTTAAGGGGGCACTCGCAGTTGTAACGTTAAAAAATATACATTTTTTCAAGAATTTTTTTCTTGTAAACCATTAAACTTTTTTAAAAATCGATTTTTTTCTAAAAGTACATCATTTATAGATTAGAGTTAACAAAAAAAGAAGTTAAAAATATTAAGAAGTTCCAAAGTTATGTACTGTTAAAGTAACGCCTTCGAAAGAACAGAGTTTTGCGGTGACCAACACTATGGAAATCTGATTAGTCCGAAATTAAAAACCGAAACAGATTTACTTTTATTAAAAGATTATCTAGTACTTAATCGAAGGATTTAAAAGGTAAAAAATATTTGAAAAAATGGCGACCTGTCAAAATTGCCGAAAATTTAAATGATGTACTTTTAGAAAAAAATCGATTTTAAAAAAAAGTTTAATTGTTTACCAGAAAAAAGTTATTGAAAAAATGTCTATTTTTTGACGTTACAACTGCGAGTGCCCTCTTAAATATTTTAAAAATGTTACTACGATGAATCCTTATTAATAGAATCAGACGTCTGTCTGTACATTGCTTAAAACTTCAAAATTTTAGCATAAATGGTTGTTGTTGACATCAAGGATTCCAGAAATAAACTTAAAAATTTTAATGTATGTATGTTCCAAAATCTTTGTACCCCAATCACACAAAAACGCGTTTACCGATTTAAACTAAATTTGTCACATTGTTAGACATTAACCCAAGAAAGGTTTATCAATTTACAGATTTAACCTTCCGTCACACACCTAGAGAGGGATTCCATATACCCCCCCCCAGCGGGGGCTCTCGGACCCTAGAGCCTCATTAAGGAAAACTCATAATGACTTTTTATATAAAAATATAAATTTTTTAAATATTAACATTCTTAATTTTTTATTAACATATTCAAATTCCTTATTTTCTCACGATTTTTTTTAAATGTTGTAGGGGGGGTTGGTTATGGGTTGGGTACCTTCTAGTACCAACTAGGAAGTAAATTTGACTCCCATTCTATATTAAAAAATAGCATTAAATTCATAAAAAAAATATAAAAAAGATTTTTTTTTTAAATGTTGTAGGGGGGTTGGTTATGGGTTGGGTACCTTCTAGTACCAACTAGAAAGTAAATTTCACTCCCATTCTATATTAAAAAATAGCATCAAATTGATAAAAATAATGAATTTGTTAAATTTTAACATTTTTTTGTATTATAACATATGTATGAAATCGTGAGAAAATAAGGAATTTGAATATGTTAATTAAAAATGTTAATATTTAAAAAATTTATATTTTTATATAAAAAGTCATTAAGAGTTTTCCTTAATGAGAGTTAAGGGTCCGAGCGCCCCCGCTGCGAGGGTCGCTCGGGACTCAGTTTCGACTTGGTGTGCCGCATGGTGGGGATAAGCTGCTTCCCCTCACGGGACTAACTTGGACCGGCGTGGTCGAATTGCGTAAGGCGGTCAAAAGAGGACCGAAAATTTTCCGAATTGCGGAAGGCGGTAAGTTAAAGGGCCCCATTACTCCTCCGTTCCTTCTTTCCCCTTCTACTCTGCAGTCGGTTTCAGGAGTTGCTAGAAAGGCGGGACGATACAGCGGTTTTCCCTCAAGTATAGACGATTGAGAAAGGGGTTTCCCTGTCTCACACTTTTTCCTTCACACTTTGTACAGGCTTAGGACTGTCAGCATTTGACCGAAATTAGCAATTCATATTAATTAGCTGGCGTGTTTAAAAAAATGGGTGTAAACAGTAAATCTATGTATATTTATGTATAATATATATATATATATACACATTTTTTGTATTCACCATTTTTTTCTAAAATTGATAGTTTTCGAGAAAAATGCAAAAAACCATGAAATTCCATAAAATGTGGTTAAAATATACTCTCACCTAAAAGGACATCTAATTATAAAAAAATAAAGTCTTATAATGTTTTTTGGTGCGTAATTACGAAAATCATAGTAAAAATAGTCGAATAGTTCAGCTTCATAGTAAAAACCATAAAAAACACCATAAAAGTTTGATTTTTTGCATTTAACTCGTAAAAAACGCAAAAATTTCAAAAAATGTTATATACAAATATTGACTTTCTAGTTGGTACTAGAAGGTACTTAGAACCCAGAACCAATCCCCCTTACAAAAAAAAAAAAAAATTTTGACAGGTGTCCCTTGAAGAGACCACTCAGAGGCGGGCGAAGCCCGCCGCACCTAGTTCCGCTTCACGTTTAGAGAGAAGTCCTCTTGCTTTTCTATGTAGAAAGGGAGTCAAATTGACTTTCTAGTTGGTACTAGAAGGTACTTAGAACCCAGAACCAATCCTCCTTACAAAAAAAAAAAAAATTTTGACAGGTGTCCCTTGAAGAGACCACTCAGAGGCGGGCGAAGCCCGCCGCACCTAGTTCCGCTTCACGTTTAGAGAGAAGTCCTCTTGCTTTTCTATGTAGAAAGGGAGTCAAATTGACTTTCTAGTTGGTACTAGAAGGTACTTAGAACCCAGAACCAATCCCCCTTACAACAAAAAAAAAAATTTTGACAGGTGTCCCTTGAAGAGACCACTCAGAGGCGGGCGAAGCCCGCCGCACCTAGTTCCGCTTCACGTTTAGAGAGAAGTCCTCTTGCTTTTCTATGTAGAAAGGGAGTCAAATTGACTTTCTAGTTGGTACTAGAAGGTACTTAGAACCCAGAACCAATCCCCCTTACAACAAAAAAAAAATTTTAGCCGGGAAGCGAAAAAAACCGGGAAATAGCCACGTGACGAAAAAACCCGGGAAATAGCCGGGAAACGAAAAAAACCGGGAAACACAAAAATTTTGACAACACCAGTGTTTACTACGAGCCCGATCCGTGAGAAATGTCTGGCCGTCTAGATGCAACTATGTACCGCTGTGTTATTAGCAAAAATTAGATGTACTGGGGGTAGAGGTGTGACCTAATGAACTCATTAGTCGATCACTCCTCCTTCTCGGCAGCCCCTCCTTCTACAGTCATGGCAAAAGAGTGGGAGAAGGGCTTGAGATTTGACCATTTTACGCAACTCGGAAAAATAAAAGAAGACCCTTTCCGCAATTCGGAAAATATTTGACCATTTTACGCAATTCGACCCCAGCCACTTGGACATCGCCCGCTCCGAACCTCCAGGGGTCTGGACCCTTAATCCCTCATTAAGGGACCTTTCCTTAATGACAGTTTTAAATAAAAATAATTTATTTTAAACATTAACATTTTTTATTTTTTTTATTAAATTCACATTCCTGACTTCATTACGAATTCGTGCATATATTTTTTGTCTTAAAAATGTTAAAATTTAAAAAATTTATAAATTATTAGTAACGTGTAATCGAAAAAATGTATGTTTATTAAATTCCCCTCACTTTGGAAGCAATTTTTTCTTTCGATAATTGTTTATTTTAATATTAAAAGCCATTTACAAAAAAAATAAAAGAATAAACAATTATTAAAAGGCCTTTTTTAAAACGTTGTAAGGGGTTTTGGTCTAGGTTTGGTACCTTTTAGTACCAACTAGGCAGTCAATTTGACTCTCTTTCTGTATTACAAGTAATGTTGAGTTTCAAGTAAATATATGTAAATCTTATATGTGATTGAAATAAATTAAAATATAAGTTTCTTAAATTTTAATTTTTTTAAGTCGAACAATATATGTTTGAAATCGTTAAAAAATAAGAATTTCGAATATTATAAAATAAACTTAAAAATATTATTATTTAAAAAAATTTATTTTTAAGTATAAAAACGATTAACATAACTTATTATTGAGGGTATTTGGGTCTGGCGCCCCCCGCTGTGAAGGTCACTCCTGCGCTCGGTCCCCAACCATCGGACGCTGGAAGGGGAAGGCTACTTCCCCTCACGGGACGCAATCGACAATCGCCCAATTTTATTAATTTTATAATTTAGAATAATTTACTACATATTTGTAAGTTTGTGTTAAAATCAAATTTTTGTTGATTCCTTTGTTTATGTTGTAATGTCGCTTATTGTACAATGTGGTGAGGGATTCCCTCTAAACGTGTGTAAAGTCTTAATTTTTTCCAAGGTGTGTGACGGAGGGTTAAAAAATATTAATTAAAACAGAAGATATTCAATTTTTACAAAAAATCTAAAATTTTATAATTTTGCATTTCTTAATGGAAAGCTTTTAAAAAAACTGTTTAAAAATGGTTTTAATGTCAACAAATCGAGAAAAATACAATGGATACTAATCTCTTCTCTATCTCTATAATATTAAAATGCTTTTTCGAAAATGTAATGGAAAGAATTTTGTGTATATTATATACATATAAATATATATACATTTACAACATATTGAATGTAAAAAGTAATACAAAATTTAATGAAAATGACAATGACGATCTAAAAATTTAAATTCTTAAAGCAATTTTTAAAAGTGAATAATGCAATAATTATACTATTACACGAAGAAAAATGAAAATTCAGATTTCGGACTGAATATAATACAATTTGAATGATTTGTATTATCGTAGGAAGAAATATTAAATTTTGGTTCACTATCCCCAAAAGTTTGGTAATGATTTCCAATTAAGATCAATGCTAAATATCTTAATAAACGCTAATAGTCTTCTTTCAACAAGTGCAATCAGATTCCGTAATTAATTCAAAGATAAATAGAATTAGGTACAATTGTTATTATTTGCATTTACTTTAATTCAGCTACTCAATTGTTAGAAACTTTGTATCAACGTTCACTTCAACGGGGATTGTTCTGTGCGAAAGTCCTTAGATTCATTTCCAAACAGTTTTTAGGAATGCGAAACTCAGTGGCGAGCCTGTGCCCGCGTTTGTTCAGTTTCTTCGTTGTTTTATATACACGGAAGTCTCGATGTAGTTCGTAGTGTGCGTCGTACCGTATTAACTGTTTCAATTGATAAAAATTTTAATTTTAAGTATAATAGTGAGTGCAGTTTTGTGCTAAAATTCTCGTGTTACAAATGAATTTAAAAGAATATCTAAGTGAAATGTTTAATCTCATTTTGAGGTTAAGTGTGTGTTTATTTTGTTTTTAGCCGGTTATATAATACCTAATTGTTATTATATTTTATTGGAATATTCAATATAGGCAACTAAATGTAAAGTCTAATATGAAATAATATGTAAAAAATAGAGAATACTTTTAATATTAAAAACCTTCGCATCGGGATTTTTATTTAATCTGTAGATATTTAAATATAATCTCTTTCTTTAAAAGTTTTAAAACAAATCATTTTATTAAAAATGACAAAGGAATTGTACTTAATTTTTAAAGAGATTCGACGTTTAAATATCTAAAGAATAATAAAAATCCCAGTGAGAAGTTTTATATAATTCAAAGTATTCTAATATTTTCAATTGTTTCATTTTTCGATTTTATATTCAGTTTTAAATTGAATATTCTAATAAAAGTAAATATTTTGACAACTAAAAATAATAATGTAGGTCACTAGAAGATCTGCTCACATTATTGTCAGTATGGGACTCGACACTATAGACTTGCCTTGAACTCCGCCCAGAAGCGCCTATCAATGTGTTCAGTCTGTTTTGTTCCGCGTATAAGTGTGCATAAGAACGAAAACATGTTAAGCCTACTGACATATTTAAATCTTTTACCATTCATTTCCCTGTTATTTATCCTGGAGCCGCAAAGGTAGACAAGTTTGGGAATTGAATCTAAATTACTACTGCTGAACTCTAAAATTTTCAATCGAATTTTTCTGCGTGTAGTGATTTTCAGTACAAGAAATATAAAAGTATCCTGCCTGAATCTGACAGGAATAACTCAGAATCAGGAAACTGAGAATTTGGTCAATTTTCGTCTAAAAAATTGAAAACAAGTCTTAACCCTTGTGTCCATACCCGGGATACCCTATTAAAGCAAAAAGTTTATAAAAAATAATCTGACCAGTAGAACGAGGGGCATTTAATCACAGCACTTCAGATCTTCGATATTTACGTTTAATACAAGAAATTTCTTCAATAATAATTAAATATTACTCGGCTTTTAATAAAATTTAGATTCCTTGAAGTAAATTATACTTTTTTAAAAAAGAAAAATTTGTATGAAAACGAAGAAAAACTTATTTAGGGTCTACTGGTGGAGTAATGCTTTTATCATTTATCAAGAAAAGGGAATTTTTAATTTTTTAAATGGTTTGTAAGAAAATACAAAAAATAACTCAATAAATTAATTGTATTGAGATGAACAAATACAGTTTTATTAAATGTAAATTTTAAGATTAATGATTTAAAAATTTTTGAATTTTTGAAAAAGTCAAAACAATATTTTTTAGGGCACATTACTACAGAACAATAAATTTCTCAAGTTTTAATTTTTTTCAACAAGTTAAAATTTCAACTAACGACATTACACGTAAAATGACTCTTATGAGTGAGTATACACACTGCAAAATCTGGTATCTCTCTCATATTTTGAGACATTTAAGTTTATCTCGTGTCTCATTTTCAGGCACCATGAGACGGCTACTCGAAACACATAACGTGTCTCAAAATGCAGTGCTAAATGTGTGAGAAATTTGTAACTTCTTGACTGTCGCGGACGCATATATGCGCGGATTTAAAACTGGCCAAAAGTGCTCTTGACGCATATATGCGCAACTTAAAAAAGGTGGTTTAAAACTTCTTAACTCGGGGGTTTTAGGGGTCGCTGAACACGAATCCGGCGTTAGTTTTTCAAAATTCAAAATGGCGGATCCAATATGGCCGACATCATTCTCAAAAATTGATCCGATTTGCCTAAAAATCTCTACTCGGGGGTTTTCGGGTTTGCTGATTACGAATTTAAGGTCGGTTTTTTAAAATTCAAAATGTCGGATTCAATATGGCGGACAATTTTTTTAAACTGATCGGATTCGCTTGAAAATGGTTTCTCGGGGGTTTTCGGGGTCGCTGAACACGAATCTGGCGTTAGTTTTTCAAAATTCAAAATAGCGGATCTAATATGGCAAACATTATTTTGAAAAATTGATCCTCTTTACCTGAAAATCTTTACTCGGGGTGTTTTCGGGGTTACTGATTACGAATCCGAGGTCCGTTTTTCAAAATTCAAAAAGGCGACTTCAATGTGATAGAATCATGGAGCAAAATTGTATAGATTTGCTTAGAACTCACTGCTCATCAGTTTTTAGCCTTTCTGATTAAAAATCTCAATTTACATTATCAAAATTGAAAATTAAGCTGATACCCAATAAATTGAGTATCAATTTTAATTAAAATTTAAATTACATTATTTCTAGCCAATCCGCCTATTTTTAGTAATTTTGAACCGTCATTTTGAATTTTAAAAAACGGACCGCGGATTTGTAATCAGCGACCCCGAAAACCCCCGAGTAACCATTTTCAAGCGAATCCGATTAGTTTTGAAAAATTGTCCATCATATTTAATCCGCCATTTAAAATTTTAAAAAACTAACGCCAGATTCGTGTTCAGCGACCCTGAAAACCCCCAAGTAACCATTATCAAGCGAATCCGATCAGTTAAAAAAAAATTATCCGGAATATTGGATCCGCCATTTTGAATTTTAAAAAACCGACCTTGGATTCGTAATCAGAGATCCCTAAAACCTTAGGATACCAAGTTTCATAAAAATAAAAATATAAAAATTTACAACACACTTTTGGCCAAAACATTGCAAATCTCGTCGACAGCCAAGGGGTTAAAATGAGACACATATCTGTTTCAAATATGTGGACACAAGACATCTATGTGTTTCAAATATGGGAACAAAACGTCTCAAAATGAGACAGTTGATTTTGCAGTGCATGTATATGTGTGAGTATACATGTGTAAGTGTTTTGTGCATATGTTGGAGTAAATATGTGTATCTGTAGTGTACATATGTATGAGTATTCTAAAATATATTCTTAGATATATATACATGGTGCGAGTCAGTCGGTCGTTCTCTAACTTAATATAATAAGAGAGAAGAGAGATTTTAAAAAGATAATAATGAAAAACTCGTTTCCTGTAAAGGGAATCATCCAAGCAAACAAAATAATATTAAATGTCAAATTCATCTAAAATAAAAAAAGTTAAGAAAATATCTTTCATCTGATAAATATTTAAAAACATAAAATATTGAAGATAACGAAACAGTTTAAAGTATTATATGCTAAGGTATAAGAGAACAATGTAATATTTGTCTCAAGGACTGATAGGAAAGAGTCAATTTCTCATGTGAAAGTTTATAGTGTACATGTTAAAACTTCATGTGCAGTTAACGGGCGATTAAACATTCACGTGGAACTTTTGAAGGTGCGAACTAATAAAAGTCACTTTAAGTCAGTTCAACTTTCATCTGTCTTTACTGACTTGTACAAAAGAGAATTATAACTATACAAATATCTTAATTAGATATTTAAAGAAAAAAAATATAAAAATCGTTAATAATTTCTAATGGAAAAATGGTTAATTTTTGTAAATTTGGAAAGAGTGAGACAAATATTTAATAAAGGCCTGACCAATTTTCTTCTTAAATGACGAAAAAGTGAGACAAACAGGGATTTAACAACAAAGTAATCAGTTTTCTTAATTTTTAGTAAAATTCTTTGCTAAAATTTCTATTCCTTAAAATCATTCGTATAAACGTTGGTTATGGTCATCCTTTTTAGTAGTCACATGCCTACACGGAAAATAATATTGTGCTTAATTTACATGAAGCGTTTATGTACTTTTCGGTAAACATTATTTGATGTATAAATCGTTCGTGAAGCAATAGATTCTTTCATGAAAACATGTATTCATTACATGAATTTACTTGTTGTTACTTTTGATCGATCATTATACTAAAAACGTTCAAGGGGGATTCCACGGGTAAATCACACAATTGTACGTGAGAAGTTACCGATTTGTCTTAAAATTTTTAGGCGTATTCCACCTTCAAATATAGTGAACTAGCTAAAATTTCAAGTTCCTATCTCATAAAGAACGTTCACAATCGTTAATTTCATGAAAAGTGACATTTTTTAAAACTAAGATTGAAAAATCTATTTTTGCGTAATAAAGTGTCAATTTTGGTCTAAAAAAAATTTGGAAAAGTACTTGTCGATGGGAAATTTTCCAAAGAATACAATGCCGTTGGAATTTTTAAGAAATTTCAAAACGCATGCGCAGTAGATTGAAAAAACTGTTTTTTCAACAAAAATTATAACTCAAAAACACCTTTTTTGATTTAGCTCAATTTTTAGAAAACATAGTTAAAAAGCCATACTTTAATGTGATTATTCCGAAAATCTGGGTATTTTAAGTTTTTAACCATATTTTTGCAAATGAGTGAAATAATTTGACTTTTTTTTATCGTTTTATTACCGTTTTAGCCTTTTTGTGCCCATACGCAGCTATATAGAAAAAATCTGAGCCCAAATTCACAATCCTCGGAAAATTTCCAATCAGTTTTCTATATTAAAATTTTTTTTTTTTTATTTTAGACAAATTTTAACAGTAAAGAATTATACAACAACATGTTTTCGTTTTTTTGTAATATAAAGTTAATACACGCAAAAAAAAGGTTGGATAATATATCTAATTTTTATTGGATAGAAGGAAATTAGTTGTTATGTGTATGTAAAATCATAAATGAAGAAACGGCGTTGGTTCCAGTGACAATATTAAATTTATACTTATGATTAGTCATTATATCTATTTAGTTGGATACGATTTCCAACGAGTTGGATGTAGGAGCCAACTGAAATTTGTAAGTCCCAATTCCTATGATGCGCATGCGCTGTCAACAAGTTGCGACTAGATTCCGACAATTTCGTGCGTGAACGTGAACTATCAAGACGAAAATACTATACTGGACGAAAACACGATAAAGGACAACGCACAAAAAGTACAGAAATTGGCTTTCGGCAAAATTGGGTGAAACTTCAGGAAGATATTCTTTGGGATATTCTGAACAAATTTATGGGGCAAATTGCCCCAGAAAGAATATTTTTCGAGTTACACTGGATAGAAGTGAGCAAAATATAAAAGCACATTTTAGAAATTCTGAGGTGCTATTATGTGACTTTACAAAATCAAACTTTCCTTTTTAGGATTAAATGATGTGCAAAATCTGATCATGCTACCTCCTCGTGGTGCACATTGGGTAATGCTAATGATGACGGTACAATAGCTAAATGAAACCAACTGATAAGCACCAGGATCTCTTAACGATATCTTAAAAACTTCTTATGACACGAATACGTTTACTTCACTCTTAAAACGCATTTATTGAACTCTTACTATTTCTTCACTGACATTCCTAATAAAAAGAAGCTTAACTGACCCTAAAAGTCAAATTGACTAAAAATTGACTTTTATTAAATTCTATGATATTTTTGTGAAAATTAAAGTTTTTGAATTTAATAATAATAATATTAATCATCAAAAACAAACTTAAAACACCAAAAACGCATTTAAAAAAAATTCTTATATTTGGAATACTCTTAATTATAACATGTATTTGTCTTTACTGTTAAAATTTGTCTAAAATAAAAAAAAATAAATTTTAATATAGAAAACTGATTGGAAATTTTCCGAGGATTGTGAATTTGGGCTCAGATTTTTTCTATATAGCTGCGTATGGGCAAAAAAGGCTAAAACGTTGAAAAAAGTCAAATTATTTCACTATTTTGCAAAGATATGGTTAAAAACTTAAAATACCCAGATTTTCGGAATAATCACATTAAAGTATGGCTTTTCTACTATGTTTTCTGAAAAATTGAGCTAAATCGAAAAAGGTGTTTTTGAGTTTTAATTTTTGTTGAAAAAAACAGTTGTTTCAATCTACTGCGCATGCGTTTCGAAATTTCTCAAAAATTCTAACGGCATTGGATTCTTTGGAAAATTTTCCATCGACTAGTACTTTTTCAAATTTTTTTAGACCAAAATTGACACTTTTTTACGCAAAAATGGATTTTTCAATCTTAGTTTTAAAAATGGCACTTTTCATGAAATTGACGATTGTGAACGTTCTTTATGAGATAGGAACTTGAAATTTTTGCTAGTTCACTATATTTGAAGGTAGAATACGCCTAAAAACTTTAAGACAAATCGGTAACTTCTCACGTACAACTGTGTGATTTACCCGTGGAATCCCCCTCAAAACACATAAAAGAAATGCTCTTTACTTTCAAATGTAAAATTTGTCGACAATGAGGAGCGACTGACCTAACCATATCGTTAATTCTGGATGCTGGACGTCAAATAGGTGCGGACAGACCAAGCAACACTTGGTCGGCCGACAGCTTAGAACGACAACCTTTTTGTATCGTCTTACAGTATCGTCGTTTTTTCGTGGAGTCAATCTAAACCTTTTGCGAAGCCTCATCCACGAGGGGAAATTGTGATCCGTATCGTCTTTCGATAGAGATTTGGTGAGTCGATGTAAGTATTTCTTTTAGTAACCAAAATTTAGTTTATTTGAAACATAAATTCCATGAGTTCGTGTTCATTTATATATTTTTTTTGGTAAATTATTCTCGTTTACATGGAAATTTTGTTTTGAATTATCGGAATGTCACCATTATCGAGTTATTCGGAATAATGGTTAATTGCCAAACCTAAAAGAAGATAAATTTAACTATATATTGCGATATTCTGACGACAAATCAAGGAAATTGTTTGCGATGGTTAATTACACAGGCACACAAAAAAAGTTGACTGTTTTTTGAACCAGACATACATATCTTATAGTATTTTTGCCCCCTGAAAATGAATCTGAAGTCAGAATTGCTCCATTACCCTCTGTTTTTTTAAATCGACAAAACTACCCTTAACATCCAATTTTAAAGTAAAAAAATTGAATAACAGATTTCTCTTTTAAACAAAACAATTAATTTATCTACTTCTGCTACAACAACTCAGAAACAATGTCAACATTGCTTAAACACCCTTTGTTTTTTATTAAATCGAAAAAACTACCCCTAAAATATAAAAAATCAAAATTATAGGTACTATTTAAAGTAAAAACCCACATTGGTTTTCAAAACGACAAAATAAATTTATGTACTTTTCTTGTAACATTTCAAAAGCACTATAAAAATTACTTTATCTACCACTGTGTTTTTATATTGAAAAAACTACCCCTAATATGTAAAAATTCAAAATCTATAATAAAAAAAATGTAAAACCATATTGTTTTTCAAAGTAGAACAATAAATTTATGTACTACCCTTAAATTTACAAAATAAAAGTTTAACTCAAAGAAAAATAAAAAACCACATTGTTCTGCAAAACAAAACAATAAATTTATGTACTTCTCATTTAACAACTTAAAAGCAATGTCAAAACTACTCCGTCCCCCTCTGTTTTTTTTAAAACCTACCCTTAAATTCACAAAATAAAAGTTTAAAGTAAAAAAATTAAAAACAACATTGTTTTTGGAAATAGAACAAAAAATTTATGTATTTCTTTTTTAACAACTCAAAAGCATTGGCAAAATTGCTCCATCACCCTTTGTTTTTTTAAATTTAAATAACTACTCCTAATATGTTAAATTAAAATGTATAATTCAAAAAATGAATAACCACAACAAATTGGTTTAAATTATATTAAGAATAATTTTACGTTTTTTAATAATGAACGCGAATGCGTAGTCAGAATATTTCTATCATACTAGGTTTTAGAGAAATTGAAAAATGACATTTTTAAGGTAATTTTTGGTTTTATATCACAGTGCAAAAAGAGAAAGTGCATTAGATTTGAATTCACTGACTTTCCTACTCTCATATTACA
Organism: Leptopilina myrica (nomen nudum); assembly: GCA_032872475.1. Taxonomy (NCBI): domain Eukaryota; kingdom Metazoa; phylum Arthropoda; class Insecta; order Hymenoptera; family Figitidae; genus Leptopilina; species Leptopilina myrica (nomen nudum). Next base: position 33,339,856 of record CM065459.1, on the reverse strand, counting down.
ATGGAAAGCTGCAGGCAGGTTGCAGAGGTCTGGAAACTTCAATAGACAGAATTTGAAAATCCAAAAGATTTATGTTTTAAGAGCAAAAGAGTATGAGGTACCATGTCAAAGGCCTTACTAAAATCAAAGAAAATACCAAAATGGCCTGCTTCTAGTTTAATAATAACCTTAATATTGTTGAAAGTCTCAACCCAATTGACACGCTCTGTATTTTTCTTCCTTTAAAAAGACATAGAATAGAACTCGAATGAAAGGTAATCGTGCTCGAAAACGTAACTCGAATTCGTAAACTCGAAAACGAAACACGAATTCGTGAACTCAAAAAATTGATTTTACTCTTATGCACGCGGGAAATGACGTAAAGCACTTGATTTACCAAGATAGAAAAATGACCGCTGTTTGTTTTCTGTTGGATCTTATAGTTTATTTTCCGCAAATAATTATTTTTCTTCATTATATTTATTTATAATATAATATTTATTCTTTAACATCGTAGAACTAATGTCAGAATTGCTCTATTACCCCTGGTTTTTAAATCGAAAAAACTACTCTTATAAGTCTAAAATTCAAGAACTAAAGTGAGAAAAATAAAATAATATATTTTCTTTAAAGAAGAAGTATATATTTATGCGTATTTCTTCTTCCACAACATAGAATTATTGTCAAAATTGCTTCATCACCCCCTGTTTTTTTGTTAAATCGAAAAAACTACCCTTTATTCTAAAATTGAAAAACTAAAGGAAAAATAAAGAAATGACAGGTTTTTTCCAAGTTAAAAGAATACGTTTATCTACTTTTTAAAAAAGCATAAAAATTGTCTTATCAGCTTTTATTTTTTTAATCGAAATAACTTATATGGATTAACTGCCCTGAATTTTATTTGTTTCCCTTTTTAGCAACCAACAGAAATCGGCCATCATATTAATGTCCCATTTACCTTGATATCGACGCTCCATTTCTTTTAAATCTTGATGGAAACGTTTACCTTGCTCTTCAATATAATATCCGAGGTTATCAGGAAAGTAGTCAAGGTGGGTATTTAAAAAGTAAAGCTTTAGGTTCATTAAGCAGCCCATTTTTTATCATTTTTAACCAACCCACTGACAATCGTTTTGTAATTTTCACTTTTGTGATTTCCCAACAAATTTTGAGAAACGTCCTTAAAACTGAGCCATGCTGCTTTTTCTGTGCTGTTCATTTTCGTCACAAATTTTTCGTCAAGGAACAAAGCACGAATATGAGGACCGTTAAATATACCTGCTTTTAATTTTGCATCACTTATTTCTGAAAATTTATCACTTAAATATTCAAAGCATTCTCCTTCTGGGTCTAAAGCTTTGACATATTGCGATATCAATCCAAGTTTAATATGGAGTGGTGGAATTAGAACATTTAAGGGGTCAACAAGAGGTTTGTGTATAACATTGTTCGATCCAGGCTTATGTTCCGTTCTCTTTGGCCATATTTTCTGCTTATAATAATTTTCCCTATCTCTGGAATCCCAGAGACATAAAAAACACGGATGTTTTGTAAATCCTGATTGTTGGCCTAGTATCATAGTAGAATTTTTAAGATCACCGCAAATTTGCCAACGATGTTCTGAGTACTTAATTTTTTCTAACACATATTCTAAGTTCTCGTACTTCTCTTTTAGTTGTGTAGAATCAGCTATTGGTATAGGTGCAAAAATATTACCATTGTGAAAAAGTACAGCTTTGAAACTTCGTCTTGAAGAGTCAATAAATAGTCTCCACTCTTCATCTTTATAAACATTAGGTTTTAATTCTTCTACCAATCCCTTAACATCTAAACAGTATACCAGTTTCTCATCCTGATAAAAAAAATTTCTAAATTTTTTTTCCCTATTGCGGTAAACATAAGCGCTAGTACCTACTGATAACAGGTTATCTTGCTTAAGTTCTGCTGCCAGATATTCAGCTTCACTTTTTGATAAGCCTAAATTTCTAATTATATCATTTAGTCTTTCTTGGTTCAAAGTTTGAGGGACCCTTTTCTTTCCCGACGTTATAAAATTACTATTATCACTCTCAGAATCACTTTCATTTTCATCTGCTGAACTTTCGTCAAGAAGCATTTCTTCTTCTTTTTGAACTATATTCTCAAAACTTACATTTTCGCAATTCTCTTTGACTATTATTTTTGGTTTCTCAACTGAAGAAACACTTGCGTAGCATATTTTTGTCTTATTTTTGGAATTAAAACCTACTGTATTTGTATTACAGAAATAACAATCTTTTATGCAAGATGATATCTTCCACATCATTGGAACAGATAATTTTAAGTGGGTTTTTCGATTATTTTCCCAACGAAGTAGCATAGTGTTGCAAGAGGCACAAATTACATGTGGTACCCAATTTGAATTTTGATCAATCATATCTAAACTAAAGCATTCTTTATACAGAGATTTGAGTTTATCTGTAATATTTCTGCGATTTTTGGAAGCTTCAAAGTCACCGCAAATATAACAGAAAACATCAGAGGTTCCATTACATTGATGAGTGATAGCATTTGATTTTTTAGCACTTATTGTAATATTATTTACTGGAATAACCTTCTTAAAAATAAATTCTCTTGTAAGCTGTACTTACAAATTTGAGACGCATGCTTATTCCCCAAATCTTTTTTGACCAAAGAGTTATTTGATATAAAACTACTTAACTTAAAATTCATATAATATGAACATTATTTGACATAAATTTCATTGCACACAGAAACCATTTAACATAAATATCATTTGTCATAGAATTTATTTAACAGAAATATTATGTTACATAAAACTCAGATTACTTAATTCCCATTTGACATAAAAATTATGTAACCTAAATTTCTATTGACATAAAAATCATTTAACATAAATTTCTTTTGACATAAAATTCATTGAACGTAAATTTTATTTGTTATAAAATTCATTTGACATCAATTTCATTTGGCATTAATGTCATTTTACAAATTTCTCATTTCACACAAAATCCATTTGACATATATATCATTAGACATTAAATTAGCTTGACATAAATTTCATTTTACGTGAATATCTTTTAATATAATTATTATTTAACGTAAAATTTAATTTATATAAATTTCATTTAGCGTAAATGGCATTTAACATAATTCTCATTTAACATCATTCTTATTTGACATAAAGTTCACTTGATATAAATTTCATTTGACGCATAAGTCATTACCGTGTCATTGGTGACACGGTGGAGGGGGGTCGGGTCTGGGTTCGGTACCTTCTAGTACCAACTAGAATGTCAATTTGACTCTCTTTCTGCATTAGAAAAGGAAAGGGAGCAAATTGCGGCGGGCTCCGCCCGCCTTTGTTGTGGTCACTCCTTGAGGCACCTTATTCTTCCGTACGTCATTATTACGGATTTTTAAATTTTTAAATTTTCTCGGAAAATACTCAATTTAGAAAGAAATTGTGTAAAATAATAAGGATGTATTCGGACATGATGTACAACTTTTACGAAGGAAATTTTTTGATATTATTAGTTTTGACCAAGTTATATACAAAAAACGAAAATTTTAATTTTGTTTCCCATCCCTGGCTTCCGGTAATAAACTTTTTCGTCCTCCCCCCAACGAATTTTTCATTTTCTATCTGAACCCATAATTCTCATTTGACATAAAATTCAGTTGTCATACATTTCATTTTACATAAAGATCATTTGACATGAGAATAAAGGCGCGAATTTCAAAATTGACGAATCACAATGTTGTTGACAATATCTAATTGGTTACTTTTAAAATTCGCGCTGATATTTTTATGTAAAATGTAATTTGTGTAAAATAATTTTTATGTCAAATGAGAATTTTGTTGAATGGCTTTTATGTCCAATCTAAATTATGTCAAATGACTTTTATGACAAATGAGAATTATGTTCAATGTCTTTTGTGTCAAATAAACTTTATGAAAATGAAATTTATGTTAGATGAGAATTATATTAAACTACATTTATATCAAATGAAATTTATAGCAAGTGAAATTTATAACAAATGAAGTTTATGACAAATGAATTTTAGGACAAAATAAAATTTACAAAATATATATTTATGTCAAATGACGTATATGCTAAACAAATTCTACCTCAAATTAATTTTCTGTGAAATAAAACTTATGTCGATAGAAACATATGTCAAGAGATTTTTATGTGAAATAAAATTCCAGTCAATTGTATTTTTACGTTAAATGAAAATTATGCTAAATGAGTTGTATATCAAATAAAATATATGTTGAATTAATTCTATGTCAAATGACACATATGTTATATAAATTTTATGTCTAATGAGTAATGACACATATGTTATATAAATTTTATGTCTAATGAAGTATATATCAAATGGATATCATATTAAATGCCATTTATGCAACATAAATTGTATTTTTAATGAAATGTATATGAAATAAATAACAAATAAAATGTTTTTTATACAAAATAAATTTTTTGTCAAATGAAATTTATGGTAAACGGTTTTATGTCAAATGACTATTATGTCAAATAAGATTTCGGGAATAGTCATGCGTCTCACAAATTTATTAATAGGTAAAGTTAAAGTAAGATAGAGTTAAGCCAGTAAAATCAGTAAAATTGATGTTGACAAAGAGCAACTGTATATTCCTGAAAAGGACTGATTGAAAATATATATCAGAAGATAATATATATTTATAAAAAGTAAAGAATCTGAAAAGAAAAATATTAGTCCTAAAAAGGACTGATTGAATTTATATTTATATCCAAATTAATTCTGAGTTGTTGAAGGAAAAATGCTTTTTCTTTAAAGAAAACCTGTTAATTAATCCTAGGTTGTGGAAAAAGAAATACGCATTAATATGTTCTTCTTCTTCAAGGAAAACCTGTTGTTCCATTTTTTTATTTGAGTTCTTGAATTTTAGATTGAAGGGTGGTTTTTTTAATTAAACAAAGGCAGGGGGTGATGGAGTAATTCTGACATTAATTCTAAGTTGTTGAAAGAAAAATACCCATAAATATATTTTTCTACTGTAAAGAAAACTCTCTCCAAAAATCCAATGTTAGAAGATATTTTGTACGATTGGTTTAAAAAAAAGATCTGAAGTGGGACAAGAATGTTTAAACATTGAAAAAAAGAGTTTTCTCCTAAACGGAGCTTAAAACTCTTTTTTTCAATGTTTAAACATTCTTGTCCCACTTTACCATTTATATGTCCTTTTAGAAAAAAACCTCAGCTTTCGTTTAAAAAAAAAAAAAAAAAAAAAATTGGGTCTTTCTCCCCCAAAAATTGAAATTTATTTTTAATTTTGATTTTTTTGGGTCAAAAAATTTTTTTTTTTCAAAATGCTTATTTCCAATCGAAAGAGCATGAAAAAACCTTTCCAAAATGTACTTTGCCAAATTCGTATGTTTAATTGTTTAAGAGTAAAAAATTATTGAAATAAGCATTGTACTGAAAAACACAAAAATTTAACCCCCTCCCCCTCGGAAAATATTGGACTAGGTAAAAAAATATTTTCACGAAAAATTACTATCTATGAGTACTACAAAAGCCCCAAGTTTTGCTACGATTGGAGAAAAATTTTTCTCCACCTTGATCACTTGACATAAAATGCCCCATATATATATTATATATAATAATAATAATAATAATATCGTAATTAAAATCATTCGAACATGTTAGAAAGGGCGCCGGTAAATTACAGAAGAATTTTTAAAGAAAAATACATTATTAATTTGTTATCTTTTGTATTATACGGTATAAATAAATTTGAAAAAAATATTTTCGGACTTGGTAAAAAAAGTTTTTAAGGTTGCTATCCACATAGCACAATAATTTTCTGCACGGAAAAACTTTTTTCAAGAGTTATCACGAAATTTCTGATGGGTTGGAAATAATTGTTCTTGGTTTAGGTTAATGTTAACTTACATCAAACAAATTTTTCAACTTTTTGCCGATTTGACGTTTCGAGCATTCGACCATATGACGATTTGACGTTTTGCGCATTCGGCCATTTGACGATTCGACGTTTTTAGCATTCGATCAATTGACAATTCGACCATTTGACGAATCGATGTTTTTAGCATTCGACCGTTTGACGATTCGAAGTTTTGAGCATTCGACCATTTGACGATTCGACCATTTGCCGATTTAATGTTTTGAGCATGCGACCATTTGACGATTCGACGTTTTGACGATTCGACTATTTGCCGATTCATTGTTTTTAGCATTCGACGAATTGACTATTCGATGTTTTTAGCATTTGACGATTTGATATTTTTAGCATTCGATCAATTGACGATTCGACTACTTAATATTCGACTATCTGAATATTCAACACTTGGGGATTAGGGAAAAATCATGTGTCCCAATTTTCTGCAAATTTGCGGCAAGTTATTAAAGCCAAATTCGAAAACTTACCTGTCAAATTTGCAGCACAATTGCGGCAAATACCAAAATGTCCGTTTGGTGGCAAGTTTGCAGAGCAAATTTGCAGAAAACTTGCAGATAATTTTGTAGAAACCGTGAGGAAAATTTGCAGCAAATTTTCAAAAAATCTAAAAATTAAAAAAAATATCATTCTGTTTTCAAAATGTGTGTTTTGATAAACGTTGCGACATAAAACTAGTGCGCAGCTCTAGATGTCATAGAAAACTACTGCGCATGCATTTAACATTGACATGCCATGCAAGTTTTCTGCAAATTTGCCACCAAACGAACATTTTGGTATTTGCTGCAAGTGTGCTGCAAATTTGACAGGTAAGTTTTCGAATTTGGCTTTGTTAACTTGCCGCAAATTTGTAGAAAATTATTGTGCTTATGTGAGTAAATAAGAATCTAAAATCGAATTTTTAAATTTCAAAATAGTGGATTCAATATGGCAGTCAAACATAAAAATTGTTTAAAATTGATCAAATTTGCTTGAATCTTGCTACTCGGGGGTTTTTGAGGTCGCTGATTACGAATTTGAAGTTGAACTTTTAATTTTCAAAATGACGGATTCAATATGGTGAAAGAGGTTTTTAAAAATTGATCAAATTTGATTGAATTTCAATGCTCACTGACATTTAGAAAAGTACGAATATCAAAACAATTAATATGGTGCAAAATGTTTCCTTTTTATAAAACATAAATCTATAAACTTTCTGAAATTTTAATAATAATTTTTTCAAAGGGTCTAGGGAGACAGTAATCTAAGTATTTAAATTCCAAGATATAGAAAAACGTATATTAAAATTAGTATTAGAACCGTTTTTTACATATATTCTAAGCATGTTAATGCACTATGCAATACTATGCAATACCTGCAACTGACTAACGCGAAGGAGGTATGAAAGAAAACCTAATTTCCTTTTCTATGTAATTTTACATTGCCAAAGTAATGAAATTGTGAAATAGAAACAAATTTATTGAATTATTTTCTTTTAAAATGTAAACACTTAATTATTTATTTATTTTGTCTTGTGTGGGAAAAGCATTTTCAGTATTTAGAGAGTCGTTTGTTTGTCTCGTTCTTATCATAGGTCTGTCTCGTTTCTTGTCAAGTCTCTTGTATTTTTCTTTCGTATCAGCGTGTGAGGAGCTGTGGTTTTCGTGAAATCAGAATTTGAATAATTTTGCGCATGATTAATTGTCAGCGTACGTCACATGGTCAGCAACCCTTTCCAGTTTCTTTCAGTTGCCGTTTTGTGGGGATAAGGAAGAAGGGTTCTTCCGAAAATTGTGAAGGAAAAACAAGGAAACGATTTGATAATGAGAAAGCATACTGGGGACATTCAGATGGTTCGATACTTACTTGCGGGTTTCCGAGAAGTCGAGACGTGATTTTGACGAGTGTCAAAATGAAGAGAGTTATAGAGTTTAATATTTTATTGTTTGTTAATTTTAATTTGAGTTGTTTTATTAATAAATAGTTGTTTTTATTAATTGTGAGTTTTAATGGGTTTTGCGTAAATTGTGGACCGAAGGAAAGTACCAGCGTGTAGAGAAAAGTGGTAGCGTCTCAACGGTCGTATTTTAAAAGTTCGTTTGGTTGTTCGTTGTCCAGAGAACCGTTTTGCATCACGGCATCGTCTTGGAGGAATTCCCCGATGAGATTGTGTGAATTTTGAGGAAAGCGGTAATAGAGTATTTCTTGTGCGGAGTTCGATGCAAATATTTCGAATTGAATATTTAAATATATTAATTCGATTTATCAACAATTCCCTGTCACAACTATATTGAAGAGAATCAAAAATCAAAGTCAATTTTTGTTAAGGCATTAATAAGGAAGAATTACAAATTTTAGTTTGTTTTTTAAATTTATTTTTATGCAAATGCGAGACAAAATACTAAAACAGTAAAACTTTGATTTTCAATCTTTTTTGCATTAAAAAAAAACTTCCACTAAGACAATGACAATGGTCAAAATGAAATATTGGCAATACTCAGAACATCTTGTAGGTGAGCTGAGGTAAAAATATTGATGTCGTACTTATATTGAAATTTGTAAATTTAGCTGAATAATCTACTGTTTACATTTACACCTTGTTTACAATTACTCCAAATGAACCTATGTAAATTTTATTTAAATCAGTTCAGTAGTTTCCGAAAAAAATAAAATTTGGGTATTTTTTCAAAAAATCGTATTAAAAAAAACAATTTTTGTCAAAAATCTGGAAGAAATATATATTAAAAAGAAAACTCTAATATATTTAAAAAATTAGAAATGTATCATTATAAGAATCATAAAAAGTTTTTTTGAAAATTTCAAAGTTGATTTCTTTGAAATTTTTATTGGGAAAAAATTTTTAAATCTTTTTTTTAATTGTCTTATCTATATTTGTAACATATTTAAATTCCATTCAAATCGGTTAAGTTCTTTCTAAAAAATGATTTTTGTATTTATATAAAAAAGAAAGAAATTTAAAAAAATAGACTCAATACGCGATTTTGAACTTAATTGAAGAAAAAAATTGTTTCTCGATCGTAAAACATTTCATTAATACATTTTTATGATTAAAACGATTAATTTTTTTTCATGAATTTCGAAAGGGGTTTAACTCTGACAAGTATAATATCAATTTTCTCAATATCACTGTTAATACTTAAAAACAATTCTTTTATTATTTTCTTATATAAAATATCTAGTTACTACGAAACAAAGCTGGACTCTTTTACTTAAAGCTGTTTGTAATAAACAGTTTTTTATGTCTTCTGTAAAATTTTAAAAAACCGAGTTAAGTCCTATTTAAAATACACTATATTCAATTAAATCTAAATTAATAATCTAAATCACAAAGAAAACGCATTGAATTTTATCATTGAATCTAAATTTTATTTTTACACTTTAAAATATATTTTTAAAAAACTTCTTTATTTTTTAATAGAAAAAAGCGGAAAATGACAAATTATCAAAGACGGTGACAAAATTGTAAAAATGTGACTATGTGCCCCGACAGAACTAAAACTTTCCTGAAAATTTTTATTTTTTTTATTTTGAACACCTGACTCGAAAGGATCGTTTAATTCAGTGTTTAGTATATATTTGAAACAACCGAGTGATAATATCATATAATAATTTTTCGTAAAAATTTTTAAAATATTTACTTGCAATATTCGGAAATGAAATTTAGATGATAAATTTATAATTTCTCTAAGTATATTATAAAAATAAAAGTCTTGTTTATATTTCTAGATTTATAATATACATAAAAACTCACCAAGTAATTTTGTGACAACAGCACCCTGTTGATTTAATGACAGTACATGATTTGCGAGATCATTGTAATGCCTCAAGGCACCTAATCCATGTGAGAGTTCAAGTAGTCGTTGTCGTGAAGCACTGGTGCTGTTGTTTCCCGTTGGGAACGGTCCTGTCGTACAGTTTTGTAGACTGACACCTGAAAACACGTAACAGTTGGAAATTAGAGAACCTTCGTTGCTTCCGTTGTGGGATATTAAATAGCGTTGCTCACATGTTCAACATCGAAGGTTCTCGTAAGAAATTGTTGAGAGTGTTGAAAATATATTTTGTACCTTTTTTACAATGCTTCGCTGACTCAAAATAAAATGAAAAATGTGCTCTTCCTAAAGAAGCGTAATACAAATACCTCTAGGACAAAATTAAATCCACCTACTTTACTGCAGATAATACCCTATAGTAGAAATTTGTCATAGCTATTTTGAAGGAACTGGCCAGTAAAATTTTCTCAAAATTTGTTAAGTATTAAGATTTAATGTAATAAACAAGTTTATTTTGTGAAATTAATTAAAATTTCTAATTAACACCAAAAAATTTAATTAAAATTTAATTTACAAAATTTGTCAATCGATTATAATATATACCTAATAAACGGTATACAATAGTAAATTATATAATTATATTTTCTAACTTTTAGTTAATTATGTAAATTATTATATCACTGAAAAAAAAATATTCTGAATTTTAGAATACATACTAAAATAGGTGCCAAGGATATTCCCCACTTAAATTAAGTGGTACATATTCTTACTATTAGAATATATTCTTATTGTAAGAATATTTTCCACTTAATTTAAGTGGAGAATATCCTTGGCACCTATTTTAGTATGTATTCTAAAATTCAGAATTTTTTTTTTCAGTGTATTAAATGATAATATAACATAAAATCGTTTATAAAACCTGTTTTACTTGTTTAAAAGTTGCCGTTAGTAATTTTTATTTTATATTATTTAATACGATCGAAGAAATGAATTACTTTACTCCCTGTCGTCTCCTATGAGAAAGCGCCATTTTTGTGCACCTGGGATAAAAAATATATTTTATTTATAAAATCCCAGTAATAAGGGGTGAATTAAAGTGGATTGACAGTTTTATTCCCTTAAATTCAGAATCAATTCCGTTTTTGTCCTCAATCTTAATGAATTCCTTTTCTATTGCTAAATTGTTCATTTCTATATCCAATTCAATTCTTTGTATCCACGTGGCCAGAATTTAAATCCCTTTTAATGTCCTTTAAAGAATTTAAGTTAATTAAATGGCATTAACTCCACAACTAACGTTTTCATTAAACAGCATTAAAGTAAATTTAGATTTTAGTCACGTGGTTACACAAAATTGAATTGGATAGAAATGAACAATTTAACAATAGAAAAGGAATTCATTAAGACTGCGGACAAAATATTTAACAATTGAGGAGCTGGATTCTAGAACTGACTCTTCGCTCGGAGCATAAGAGCTAATACCAGTCAGTGAGCAGTGAGCGCCTCTGTGCCACTCACTGCCACCCGACTGGTATTAGAACTTGCTCTCCGAGCGAAGAGCCGGTTCTAGAATCCAGCTCCTCAATTATGAAAATGATGGTTCCAATCGTTAATTTTTTCAATTTTGAATTTTTGAAAAACCATACTTATCATTCATAGATTTCGATAATATTTTTTTTAGAATTGCGGGACATTTCTCTTTATGAAAACTGTTTTTTAAATTTTGAAGGAAATTTGTAAAATGAAAAATGTTTGTTAAAATTTGAACTAATAATATCGGGTAAGTTTGTACGGTTTTTCGTTAATTGTATTTCGAATCAGCTGACATCAGCGCATGCGTAATACAGTAAAATACCATAGAGGTTAACTTTTCATCGTTTATCAAATTTTTGTTTTAATCACAATTAAATTACAGTCATAGATACTTATATACACAAAAATGTTGTACTTTTTAGTTTTATAAATATTTTCTCTAGCTGAAGCGTCTTTTGTTTGTATTTATGCCTATTTTAATATATTTTATATTTTTAATATATATATAATGTTTTGTTTAATTACAAACTTACATTGTGTAACTAATTTTTTTATTTAAATTTTTTTTGTGTTTACTTACCCGACTCTGCCCTTTTAAATTTGAATTATTATACATTATTATCAAAATCATGCATTTAATAAAAAACATAATTTATAGGCTACGTTTAAAAACTCCATTAGTTTTTAACCCCTTCAGTGTGAAGCTAAAATATAAAAAAATGGTCCTAAAATGTGTAAGACCTTCTTGTGAATAAATTTTCATGACACTTGGTACAAAGAGGTTTTTGGGATAGCCGATTACGAATCAAGTGTTAGTTTATAAAAATTCAAAATGGTGGATCCAATATGACGGACAAATTTTATAAAAAATTCCTCGCATTTCCTTGAATTTCGTTACTCAGGGGTTTTCATGGTCGCTGATTTAAAATCTGGTGTTAGCTTTTAAAAATTCAAAATGTCGGATCCAATATGGCGGACACGTTTTTGAAAAATTCATTGGATGCCCTTAAAACTCGTTATTCAGGGTTTTTCATGATCTCTGATTACAAATCAAACATTAGTTTTAAAAATTTCAAAATAGATAATCCAATATGAGAGACGATTATTAAAAAATGTTTAAATAATACTCGACTTTTTCTTATATCTGAAATTGCAACCCCGGTGACTGGGTAGGAGGGGGTGGTAGCGGGAAAATTGGCAAGCACAAAAATTTTTCATGGTCATATTCGGTTTCAGCGACCCCAAAAACATAGGAAAATATTAGGCTAGGTAAAAAAATATTTACACGAAAAATTACTATCTATTAGTACTACAATAGCCCCAAGTTTTGCTACGATTGGAGAAAAATTTTTCTCCACCTTGATCGCTTGACATGGAATCGCTTTTATATGAGGGGCTGGATGCTATATTGTGTTACGCGCCATGTTAAGTAAATGGGGCGTAACACGTTATAACATGCAGCCTCTCATATATTTTTGATGATTTTGAAGTTTGCAATCCATTCGGAACTCATGCTGGAATACACAAAATTGGAGGTGTGTACTTCCGTATACCATGCTTCCCTTCAGAAATCAGTAGTAAATTCTTTATTAGAAAATGTTTTTTTTCGCATTTTTTCTATTTGGAATGAAATCACTAATTTTAAAACATAAGAAAATTATACAGTTGACAAACTACAGGATGGACCAGAGAGTCATTATTCACATGTACTAGAAAATACTGTCTATTACTTTCTTAAAATTTTAGACAAGTCAGGTTTAAAGTTAAAAATTCTTAATTTGAGACTTGCCTCTTTTGATTATCACAATAATGGAATTTCAAATAAAATTCTATTAATTTTGGAAAAAGAATTAAATAAAAAAAATTAAAAATGTTAGGCAGTGAGATGATGAATTTCGTTATCATTTTTCCACTATTTGTTTATGACCTTATACAATTAGAAGATAAAGTTTGGGCTCTATATATCAGGTTGAGAAAAATAATTGACATTATTATGTGCCATTCGGTACATAGTGATGACAGTGGAGTTCAAGAATCTTATACAACTACTTTTTAATAGGGTGATTGCGTGTATTACTACGTGTGCCCCATTTACTACGAATTTCATTAATCCATCAAGATGTGCAAGAGAAAATTTGTCCACAAGAATCGGTGACATACAAACACACACACACATACACACATACATACACACATACATCCGGACATTTGTTCCTCTCGACGAATTATATATACTACACTTGAAAATTTGTAAAAATAATTGATTTTAAAAAATTCGGAAATCGACATCACTATAAGGCTTCCTTTATGAGGAAGCAAAAAATAATGAATTGTTTAACAATTTTACTTTGTTAAATAAGAGAGGTTAGAAATTCTACTTTCTCAACTTTGCTGATAAAAAGTCTGCCGTGAATTTTATAATTCAGAAAACTTTCAGTGAGACATTTGTTTATTAACATTCAAGGAAGTTTTTTGAAAAATTTCAAAAAGATTTGTTAAAAACTAACGAAAATATGAATAAATTAAAAAAAGCGCTGCGCGTTAAACATACACGCAGAAAAATAGTTGGCTACAGTATACTACCCAGGCGGCACGAGGTGAACTAAAAGTCATCGAAAAGTTAACCTAGAAAGTTAACTGTTAACATCTTGGGTTGCAAAAATGTCATCTTTTTGTAATGAAATTTGTATACCTATTATGGCTCCTATGTCTGGCCAAAAATGTCACATTTATGGAAAATAAATGTTAACGTTTTGATAACTTTTTGAGTTCTCAAAAAGATAACAAATAGATAGCTTATTAAAGTTATCAAATCAGCAACTATATTAGTTCAAAAATATTACTAAAAAGTTAACTTTTGTTTAACAGCATTTTGAATAATAAAATAAATGTTAACTAAAATTTATCAAATACCTAGATAAAAGTTAATGAATAGTTATCTATTTCTTAACAAAAAGAACGCGAAAAGTTATACAGTTGATGGCTTTTATTTATCATATTTTTAATCTATTTGATAGTAATATATGTGATGCTTTTCATTGAAAGGAACCTTACGCGACAAAAAATTACAAAATAAATTTTAAGGAAAGCTTTTGCTTTGATTTAAGATTCATGTTTATAATTTATTTGAAGTCAATAAAATTTTTATGAATTATTTTATATATTTAAAATAATTATTATAATGACTTCAAATAATTATAAACATGAATTTTAAATCAAAGCAAAAGCTTTCCTTAAAATTTATTTTGTAATTTTTTGTCGCGTAAGGTTCCTTTCAATGAAAAGCATCACGTAAAATGAATACTTTTTAAAATCCATGAAAGGGGGAAAGTAGGCGACAATTTCGAACAATTTATTTTTTATTAATATAAACATAATTATTTGTATCACATATGCAAAAGTTTTATTGAATTAAACCGCAATTAAACATCTGTCACATCACATGGACATGTGTAATATCCAAGGGAGGAGCCAAGCCATTTGCTTTGCACAATACGCGCATTTATGCTGGAGAGGTTATAAACGCGGCCGGAATTATTTTTTTGTATTTTTGTTAACTATTTGCATATATCATTAAATTAACTGAAAATAGTTAACAAAATATTATCATGACATTGTTAACAAACAGTAATTGTAGAATGTTACCTTTTCCATTACAATTTTATTATGCAAAAATGTCAACTTTAACATGTTATCTTATAGATAACCTTAAATTGTTGACAATTTGTAAATATATTTATAATAACATTTTGTTGAAGTGTGTAATGCCTCAAATTATTAACAAAATTTTGATAACAATATTTGAACTTTCCAAAGATATCATTTTTAGTATTCAAATTCGTTAAGCTCTTGCTAACAATTTCTATTACCAAAAAGTTAACTTGAGAACGGTAACTTAAAGTTACTAAATTGATAAGTGTGCCGCCTGGGTATGTATTGGATACCCCAGCTATTTTAGATAGTGTCTGAAGCGCGATCTATTTAGTTGGATAGGACAACCAATTTAATTGGATTCTTAGATGTTGGATGTACTATCCAATTCTGTTGGATAGGGGAGCCAATTTGTTTTGTGAACTGTCTATTTTTTTTGTTATCACTACTTTTAAGTTGGATAATGCAATTATTTTCTAATAGTGAAATAACTATTTATATTTTACGTATTTAATTAAATTTACACATGAATATTCATAAAATTATTTGTTTATTTGATTTTACTAATTTAATTCTTATTGAATGTTTTAGATATAATTAAGATTTAAATAACATTAGTTATCACTGAAAATTAATTCTCTTTATGATTTTTTTACTTTAAAATTAACATACATAACCTAAAAAAAATTTCAGCGTTAGGTATTCCTCATCGTGGAGCGTTTGTTCCTCATCACAAATAAATCAATTTATCAAAATCATATTCTCTTTAAGAGATAATAGTGTTTCATAATCTATAAGGTTATCTGTAAAAGGGAAGACAGAATTTCACAAACTTTGATTTCAATTTTGCTACTTTATTACTTGACACTTTCACTTTATCACTTTCGTTTAACAATGTTATTATGTTCACAGTTTGTCAGCGCGATTATTTTCAAAATATTCATCGTGTTTTCGTCCATTATAGTGTTTTCGTCTTGACAGTTCACGTTCACGCACGAAATTGTCGGAATCTAGTCGCAACTTGTTGACAGCGCATACGCATCATAGGAATCGGGACTTACAAATTTCAGTTGGCTGCTACATCCAACTCGTTGGAAACCGTATCCAACTAAATAGATATAATGACTAATCATGAGTATAAATTTAAAATTGTCACTGGAACCAACGCCGTTTGTTCATATATGATTTTACATAGGTATAACAGTTAATTTCCTTCTATCCAATAAAAATTGGATATATTATCCAACCTTTTTTTGCGTGTAGCCACGTCAACCCTATATACTCACAGATGTATTTAAAATTAAAATCTACATTTTTTTACGTTTTTATAATATATTCTTTGTTTTCTTCAATATTTTCTAATAGATGAAAATGTGACAGTTTTTACGACTTCATATACTTTAGATGCATATTTTACAATAAATATAAAAAATATTTTAAAAATTTGTTTTGTTCGGTAATCCTAATATCTTTAAAATCATTCCTGCAAAATATTACAATTTTTAAAAAATTAGTCGGCAACGACTTTAGTCGAAATATAATGGAATGACTCATTAATAGTTTTTTTATTCAATATTACAATAATTTCAAATTTAAAGCTTTGTTGTGTTATCTTTTTGAAGTATGATTATTAATATAGCATAATGGAGACGCATTCCTATTCTCTAAAGTAAGTTTGTTAGAACTTCCATTAAACAGAAGTTTATGTGGTAGAAATGTCCCTTATCTGTATTTTTATTTATCATAGTAATTAATAAGTGTCTTACAGCGTAGATAATAAAAATATATAATAAAGGAATTATAATTAGTGTTTGAGTTGACATGAAACTAAATTAACGAAGTGACTTTAGTTTCAAGTCGACACGAAATTAAATTAACAAACTGAGTTTAGTTTCGTGTGGACCCGAAACTAAATTAACAAATTAGATTTAGTTTCGTGTCGACTCAAAACAAAATATTAAAAAACATAATTATTTAGTGTCAATCAGAAAAATTGTTTCCTCTGATTTACGTAACTATAGTAACTTACATAATTAAAGTTATTCTAGTTGTGAAACTTACGTATGTTTGACCATTTATGTAAGTTACTTTAGGTACGTAACTTACGTAAGTACATTCAATTGCATAAGTTATTCTGGTTACGTAACTTACGTAAGTTTGATCATTTACGTAAGTGCATTTAATAGCGTGCGGTTGATTATTTGCGTAAGTTACGTAACTTACGTAAATGGTCAAACTTACATGAGCTACACAACTAGAATAACTTACGCAATTAAATGAAATTACGTAAATTACGTACGTACAGTAACTTACATAAATGCTTATTTAGATGCATATTTTACAATAAATATAAAAAATATTTTAAAAATTTGTTTTGTTCGGTAATCCTAATATCTTTAAAATCATTCCTGCAAAATATTACAATTTTTTAAAAATTAGTCGGCAACGACTTTAGTCGAAATATAATGGAATGACTCTAATAATAATAACACAGGCCAACAAAATTTTGTGGCCTAACCAATAGAAGCTGATTTTTATAGGATTTTGTCCATAGAATACGAATTTGACCTTGAAAATATTGGATTGGCTCCAGTTTTTAATCAATTTACGTTTCATTATACAAAATATGCATTTTTGGCATTTTTTGAATGATTGTACAACAATACACAGAAACAGTAAATTTGTCCGCATAACACCAATTGAAAGCTTAAACACTGCTCTTGAATATCCAAAAACAAAAAATGTAATTTATGTACACTTTAACCTATAATGTCCAAAAAAACATAAGCTGTTCCATAAACGTATTAAAATTAATATTACTTTTGACCATGTAAGGTAATTCAAGTAAAAATTAGTGTCTCTGGCGTTTTTATAATCGCTAGTTACAAATCTGCTATGAAATATAAAAATTACAAGTGGCGGACCAAATTTTTAAAGATAATTTACGCCTTTTATGATAAAAATTTAAAATTTTAAAAAAATTCTGCTATATTGGATTCGCCATTTTGAATATTAAAATCTAAATACAGATCAGTAAGCAGCGACCATAAAAACCCCTAGAGAGACTAATTGTTATTTAAATTACCTTACATGGTCAAAAGTACTGTTGTTTTCAATATGCTTGTGGAACAGCGAATGTCTCTTTTGACATTACAGGTTAAAGTGTACATAAATTACATTTTTTGTTTTTGGATATTGAAGAGTAGTGTTTAAACTTCCTTTTTGTGCTATGCGGACAGATTTACTGATTCGGTGTATTGTTGTACATTCATTCAAAAAATGCTAAAAATGCATATTTTGTATATTGAAACGTAAATTGATTAAAAACTAAAGCCAATCCAATATTTTCAAGGTCAGATTCGTATTCTACGGACAAAATCCTGTAAGAATCTGATACCGGTCACATGTAAGTAAAAAGATTTTCGCGTAAGAAACCACTGCTCAAGTTGAGAACCCTTCTTCCTGAAGGTCTCAACTTCGTGAAAATATGGTATCTTCCCTTGGCCGTACTCTTTCGACATCGGTACTGCCATTTTTTTAGTTGGGCCCAGGTCGTGGGTTTTTCCCATTTTCCTATCCTATCGCCCTCTCTTTCCCTCACATATACTTCCTCCTATTTTCACTCTCATACACACGCTATCTTACCTACTCTCTCCCACGCACACCATCTCATCTTCTCTCTCTCTCTCTCTCTCTCTCTCTCTCTCTCTCTCTCTCTCCTAACCCCAGAAAGGATGACAAGGCCCAGCCACCACGTGTTTTTCAACACGTGTTTTCTAAGAGCGTGTTCTAACAAGCTCCAAAATATTTTCTCACGGGATCAGAAAATAGTTTTCTTAATTTTATGTTTTAAATAAATAATTTCAAAGTAATATGGACATTAGCTAAATATAGTATTATACTAGGCAAATATTCATAACGTATAATGTTGCTAATACTGTTTGACTAAGGTCAATATTATTGGAAATATATTATGTTATTAATTATTATCATTTATTTCGTTATTATTATTGTTATTGTTGTCAACATTTAAAGCGGAAAACAATAGTTATAAGATTACGTATTTTTTCAACACTATTATGATCATCAAATATTAATACTCCTTTTAATTCAAGCAACACTAATAAGATTATATATATATATGTATATGTATATATATATATATATACTAGGGGGGCTTCGCCCCCCTGCGCGCTTCGCGCGCCAACCCCCCAGTTGATTTTGAGGTTATGTTCGTCTTTGTCAGGAAGTTATGTTATATATACTATAGCCATTTGTGTCCAACTTCAGAGTGATGATCTTTCACCTAATTTTGAGGTTATGTTCATCTTTAAAAGGAAGTTATGTTAAATATACTATAGCCATTTGTGGCCAACTTCAGAGTGATGATCTTTCACCTAATTTTGAGGTTATGTTCGCCTTTGACAGGAAGTTATGTTAAATATACTATAGCCATTTGTGGCCAACTTCAGAGTGATGATCTTTCACCTAATTTTGAGGTTATGTTCGCCTTTGACAGGAAGTTATGTTAAATATACTATAGCCATTTGTGGCCAACTTCAGAGTGATGATCTTTCACCTAATTTTGAGGTTATGTTCGCCTTTGACAGGAAGTTATGTTAAATATACTATAGAATCTTGAAACAGCGGCGGCGGCGATATCTTTTTATAAGATAGATAAATATATATATATATATATATATATATATATATATATATATTCTCTTAAGTGTTAATTTTGATTATTGTGTGATCATTTAATTAATAAATAAATTCTTATTAATTAAGTGATTAATATTAATATCAGAAGGATTAAGAATGTATAATTAGGTATTAGAATTAAAATTACACCATTTTATACAAATAATATGCATATTATGTCTTTCTTAAGTATAGTATAATATAAAATTAAGATTTTTATGTTCGATTTAGTAAACTTCGTATTGTAATATGAAACTTATAATAATAATTTTGTAAAATAACTAGTCGTAGAGTCTCTTGTTATTCCAAGTCTATGCAAAAAAAAATCTACCCCTTCCGAGGGACAGATTTTTTTATGCACCTTTCTTGGGTATAAAAAGGGACGAACACGGCTGGTCGTTCAGTCATTCTTACTCCCACACTTGTACCGGAAATACTTCCGTAGTGTCCAAATAAAGTGACAACATCACAAACCACAGTTCTCTCTTCTCTTTCCCTCATATACACCGTGAAACCGTGAGTACCTCTCTTTCTTACCCTCCGCACTAACCAGCATAGTGATCTGTTCTACACTGTCTTCTGACAGGGGTTTGTGCCTACGTCAGAAAGAGCGTGAAGAGCTGCGCCAAGTTGGCCCTTTAAAATATAAAACATTACTCACGATCATACCTCATCTCGCACCCTATACTATACACACTGGCACAGGCATACGGGATTTCCTCCTTTGATTTTGCCTTGTACGTGAGTTAGTATTGGGATGCTTGCTTCCTTTATGTCTACCACTGTGTAGCCCCAATCCACCACCACACATCTTCCTCTAGGAAGATTCGCAAGGAGAACGCTCGGCAGAAAGAAAAAAGGAGATTGCGCGGTCTGAAAATCGGAGCCGACTACAAAGCACGCCGACTGGCCAAACGACAAGCTCAGGACGGACTCAAAGCTGTGCAGTCCGAACCTCTTTATCTCCCGGAAGGCCTCCCATATTCCGGCCCCCAGCTAGAATACACCCCCACGCCCCGGGAAGTTCTCGAGGACAGCCTTACCACACACGACGACTTCAGCCGCCACTTCGAGCACCTTCTCCGAGAAGCTACACCTGGAGCGCGTACACACACAACTCCGGCTCTACCCAGGGTCCTGTCGATCCAGACTCTTACCACCCCCATCGTCAGATTGGTCGACCGACTCCCTCCGCCATCTACTGGAGCATCACCGCCCCCCGTAGGTGTCCGGGTGGACCTCACCGAACCCACGACTGTCGGCAGCGACGACGACGACGTACTCGAGCTATTCCCGAGGTCACCGCTACTAAGGTCGCCTTCGCCGACTGCCGTTATGCCCTCTGACGACGAGGTGCACATCATACACGTACGCCGCCCTCTGGACCTACCAATCCTGACGGACGATATCTCCGTACCCTCGAAGACGAAAATACCCTCGCTTCTCGACATTCTATGCCAACGGCCGAGTCACCCGCTCCGTCAACCCTCTGCCGTTGCCCCACCGACGCCTAGACGACGACAAGTGGCACGGCCCGCCGCCAGTTGCAGGAACTTGGCGTTCGAGAGGCTAAAGAGATTAGCTGGCAGAGTCCCCCCCCAACCAGCAAAAAGAAAAAATACATAGATAATGTATACTTAATGGAACCATTTTGATTTAAGAATAAATATTTAATACGAAGAGTCACTGTCTAATCAATGTGTTTTTCCCCTTTGCCATTTCAATAATCTTCTTTTTATTATCAATTTAAATCAACCTTCTTCAATTAAAAGTTTTAACCTCCTGGTATCGAAAATATAGTTAATGTACTCCAGCTATAAACTTGTATGAGAAAGAAAGTTCGGAGTAATATTTTGGCAAACCAAAACAAAAAGTTAAATCTAATTTGCTTTGATCATCCCATCCTCGCATTTGTTTTGACAGATAAGCTAACCTATAAATTCAAGTCGGCTTTGAGCGTTTAAATTCCCCCCAGTCGGCAGCACAAATCTCGATAATGATCATCGAATATCGATTATCGAACGTCTAGAGATCAATGTACCTCTGACGTCACAACTTCACACCTGCTACCTTAATGCTACTGCACCTTAAGGCCCAGCAGCTCTGACGTCACCGTCGCTTCCTGTGAGGGCTGCGTCAGTATCGAATCTCGAAAGATCGATACAATACGTCGTTTTCAAAAAAGAAAAAAAACAATTCTCCTCGCGTTTAAACCCACCTCTATGCGAAAAACCTATCCACTGTTTGCCCGGTCCCTTACCTTCGCACGGTGACCGGCAACAAATCGGCAGTAATATTTTAGGCAACATGCAGTTGATTAAAATTTGTCGGCCTGTGTAATAATAATAATTGTTAAATAAATAAATGATTAAATTGTTATTGTATTCATTGAAATTTTGTACTTAAGAAGAAAAAACAGATGCTTGAAATACATCTGTGAGTAGGGGAGACTGGGGTAAACCCGCGCACAGGGTAAACCCGCTCACTAGCGATTTAACGCTAAAACTCAACTTAGGATGGAGATATTTGTACTGTGAATAGTACTTAACATACAACTAATGTTAACGAACTTTCGTTTAGTTTCATGAATTCGTCATAGAATCAGTGACGGTCAATTGTTTTTAGAAGTGCAAAAAAGAAAAAATTATCTTCGGATTTTTAAATTTTTCGATTATTATTTTCGAGACTTAATTTATTCGACAAATTTTTTTTTATGCTATTGGATGTCCTTTTTCGAAATATATATGTAGTTTTGTTTAATTTCAAAAAGATTTATATAAATTTATTCTAAAATCCCCGTACAGGATCCTCAAAGGATCCTCTCAGAAGCCTGTACAGGTCCTGTGCAGGATCCCATACAGGATCCCGTACTGGTCCTGTACAGGATTCTATACGGGATTTTGGGACAGGGTTCCTGTGCAGGTTCCGACGCAGGAACCTTAGTTATCAAAGATTTCTGTAAAGGTTCCTGTACAGGAACACTTGCAGGATCCAGTACAGAAAACTTTGTAAACTGCAAGTACTTAAGTGTAAAGGATCCTGTAGGGAACCCGTAAAGGATCCTACACGGTTTCCTCAATTAATTTATTTATATTTTTAACTCCTGCGCAGTAGTTTTCTATGAGTTTCTCAAATGTTGCTTAACATATAAAAACTTTAAAAAATTAAAAAGTTTCCTTTACAGGATCCTGCACGTGTTTCGGTACAGGAACCTTTACAGGAACATTTGATAGCTAATGTTCCTGCACAGGAACCCTGTCCCAAAATCCCGTACGGGATCCTGTACAGGACCAGTACGGGATCCTGTATGGAATCATGCACAGGACCTGTACAGGATCCTTTAAGGATCCTGTACGGGGATTTTAAGCTGGGTCACATAAAGTCAGGGTAAAGCCGCTCACTTATTAAATTTGTGTAGAAAGCAGAATCAGTATTAACAGTATTTCCGTTTTTTTTGGCGATCTAAAAATTTTCAATATTAAAAATATTTATTAAAAGATAAATAATATTCATTTCCGAACAATATGTTATTGAATTATTAGGTAATTAGTTGAATATTTAACATTTTGAATGTCCTGCATTTCGCGATTTGTGGCGATTTTTTTCGGTAGATGGCGCCGAACTATCAATATTTGTTGGCAACATTGAGCGGAATCATGTCTATATCAGTCATTATTATTGATTATTAGGTTATAACAAACAACGCAAACAAATAATCAAAATTTGTCGCTGTCTTTTTCGGCTAAAAAAAGACATAAATCTAGTTTGTTGTCTTCGTTCATTTCACGTTTTATCATTGTTTATTTTTAAATTTTAAATTTAAAATTTCATTTGTTATTTTTTATCAATAATAAAATCTATAACTTGTAACATCAAAAATTGTATCCACTTTTTAATTTTCTCTTAATAAAATATTATTTAAATTTACAGTTGCAAATCATGAAACCTATACTTATTATTTAATAAACCAATATTTATTGTTTATAGAACTCATAATTTATCATTAATAAATCATACTGAAGACGGAAATAAGGAGAAATTTAATATATACAAAATAAAACTGTTGGGATTACCTTAAATTCTTTAAAAAAATCAAGTGATCAGGTTTACCCCGAGGAGTGAGCGGATTTACCCTGGAAAATTGTGATTTTGAAATTTAGTATATGGGTATTAAAAATTTTCCCTAAGTAAAACTAAAACACATTAATCAAAAATTCTTTTTTATTTTGTTAGTAGAAATCATAAGCTTTCAAATTAAATAAATTAACTTGGATTTAGAGAATAATTTCCTAGGTTTCTACCGTTCTGAAAAAAAGTGAGCAGGTTTACCCCAGTCTCCCCTATATAGGGTTGACGTGGCTATGTTTAACGCGCAGCGCTTTTTTTAAATTTATTTATATTTTCGTTAGTTTTTAACAAATCTGTTTGAAATTTTTTTAAAAACTTCCTTGAAGGAAGTTTTCTGAATTATAAAATTCCCCGCAGACTTTTTATCAGCAAAGTTGAGAAAGTAGAATTTCTAACCTCTCTTATTTAACAAAGCAAAATTGTTAAACAATTGATTATTTTTTATTTTGTCGTTGCCTTCTTTTAACCCAAAAGAAGGTGTATGCTAAATTTCATTTAAATCGAATAAAAATTACCAAAGATATGATGATTTATGTTTTAAAATTTAATTAATTTCAGAAGTTTAAAATTTCCAGTTTTTGGTCATTATCTTCCAAAACCGCGGGCCACAGAGTTTCACATTCCTAAAATCTGTTTGGGAATGAATCTAAGGGCTCTCGCACAGAACAGTCCGCGTTGAAGTGAACGTTGATACAAAAAGTTTGTAACAATTGAGTAGCTGAATTAAAATAAATGCAAGTAATAATAATTGTATCTAATTCTTTTCATCTTTGAATTAATTACGGAATCTGATTGCACTTGTTAAAAGAAGACTATTAGCGTTAATTAAGATATTTAGCATTGATCTTAATTGAAAATCATTACCAAACTGTTTGGGATAGAGAACCAAAATTTTATGTTTCTTCCTACGATAATACAAATCATTCAAATTGTTTTATATTCAGTCCGAAATCTGAATTTTCATTTTTCTCCGTGTAATGTCGCCCTTTAAAGAAGTGGCAAAGTGAGGACAAGTCTCCCCGGGACATCTTTCCTCAGAAATAATTACTTATTAAAAATTGTGTCAAATTCAGGACAAGCCTTCCAGAAACAAATATTTATTAAAGGAGTGTTAAGGTCGGGACAATTCTCCCCGGGAAATTTCTCCCCACTAATAATTACTTCCCGTGCAGAAATTCCCACCCTTGCTCCCGATTTCCGACCTGGCCCCGGTCTGATTTTCTGGTCTGGCCCAGGGGCAGTAAATTTTAATGGCCCCGGTCGTGGCCAGGCCGGGTTGCCCCAAGAAAAAGAGAAGTAAAAATAAACTTTGTTTATTATCAACACTACTAAATTAATTACTAAACGCATTTAAATTTTTGACATTTTAAACATTGTAAAAAAATTATTTGCAAAAAATTGAATCCATTCCCAGCGGGCACAAAGACAAAAAAACGTCTTTTGAACGTCTGTAGAACGTAAATTGGCAGACATTAAACGTTATACAGACGTTTAAAGAACGTTTTATGTTTTTGTGCCCACTGGGAATTGTTATTATTGTTAAATAAATTATTCAAAACATTCCAATTTTTAATATATTTTAAACAATTAAAATAATATTTAAAATAATAAGAATGGAATCCTCCTATTGATAAAAACGGTTGTCAGATTGGAGGTTATGTCATCCAAATAATTTTTTGTTGAAGAAAAATAATAATTTTTATTCAAAATATGGAGAATTCCACGTAAGATTTAAGTCGACCTTTTAAAATCGGTCCAAAATATTTTTTTCTATTCTGTATTAAAAAAACAGATACGTATTTTTTTATTTTTGTTTAATTGTCCAAATTTTCGAGTTATGAATTTTGGAAGTTTTTGACTTTTATAATTGTATAGACCTATATTCAGTAGCTTATAAGTCCGAAAATATTGAGTTGAGAAAAAAGTTATCAGAGAATGAAAGTTTTAGTTTTCTTTCGACTTTTAAGAAATGTAAACAAAAAAAATTTTTTTTTTCAAAAATCCCACTGTGATGCTTGCAAGGGATTTTTGAAAATGTTTTAAAACTTATTTAACACATCAGGCCCATTTCGGGACTTTTTGGAAAATTTTCTCTATATTATAAGGTATAAATAAATTTAAAAAAAATAAAAAAAAATCCGTTTCAAAATTAAATAAAAATTTTTTTATTTACGTTTCTTAAAAGTCGAAAGAAAAGTAAAACTTTCATTTTTTGACAACTTTTTCCTAAACTTAATATTTTCGAACTTATAAGCTACTACTGAATGTAGGTCTACAATTAAAAGTCAAAAATTTCGAAAATTCATGACTGGAAAATATTTACAATTAAACAAAAATAAAAAATACGTATCTGTTTTTTTCCGATACAGAATAGAAAAAAATATATTTTTGGACGATTTTAAGATGTCGACTTAAATCTCACGTGGAATTGCCCATATATTGTTCAAAAATTTTACGAAGATCCACTCTAAATTATTAGGCGGATGATTACTGTTAGGTGGCCGACTATATGGTTTACCCTATACCACAAAAATTTCAATAGCAGTCAAAGCAGGAAAAATTCCATGGCCCTGGTTGGGTCCCCAGCAGGGAACCAGATCTGGCCCGTGGTATGGCCCCGGTCGGTTTTATTGTTTCATCTAGGCCGGGGGCAGGTCAGATTTCCCGAAGTGGCCCCGGTCTGGCCCTAGCCAGGGCCAGGTCAAAATTTCTGCACGGGTTATTGAAAACAGTGGCATTTTTTTTGCACCGCTTATTTAAAACCCTAAACGCTATTAAATTACAAAATATAAGCAAAATCAAAATTTCGTCCGTGCACGGAGCCCTGGAACGCCCTAAATAGCCTAACCAAGTTAGAACATTTCATCCCCGCACCCTAAAAATGTAATCTTATATATAGTTCAACGCACATTAGATAGAAAAGAACGCAAATATATCTCTATTCTTCTGACTCACACTTTGGGTTCGCGAACAACATTTGCGAATCAGTTATGCTTTGGCCTCATAACATTTACAGGAAAATTTCTCTTCTAATACCCACTCCAGATTTCCTCTTAAAACGAAAATATTTTATTTGAATGTATTATATTTTTCTATTTATTGGTGGTTAAGAATAAAGAAAACAGTTTTTTAACCGATTAAGGACTAGACGGACGAAAAATTTTAATTCCCAGACAGCACAAAAACTTGCAGGAAACTTCCAGGAAGTTTCCCGTGAAAACTTTGGAAGTAACCCTTGGTAACTTCCTGGAAATTTCCAGGATATACAATAACGCCTGCGGTTAGAAGCTTTCCATGGAAATTTCCTGGAAGTTACCAAGAAGTTTCCAAAAAGTATTTAACATTTTTTTTAGTAGAATTATTATTTAAAAAGCTTTAAAAAATTTTAAATATTCTTATTTTGCATTGTTTTAAAATAAAAAAGTGGATTTATTTATAAAAAAACTTGATCTGCATAACTACAGCACACATGAGGGTAAGGCGGACTCGAACCCCAAGTCACATAGGATATCCCTCAAAGTGAGCTGCTGGGATAGCACTTTTTGCACGCAACCAAATCGCCACTTGACTTTACAGGGCTAGTTTATATATCATATATTTCATTCTATCTTTGAGGAAACGAATTTCTACTTTGACGACTAATTATGAACAGTCGTAAACAGTATTAATTTGCGTTAACTTTGTTTGACTATTTTTTAAATAATACGACTTTTTCGATTTTTCTTTTACATATTAAAATAAAATATTAATTTTTTGGATACTACAAACTTAAATTTTTTTTAATTGATTTTTTGCAGAATCAAAGTTAACGTAAACTGATACTATTTATAATAAGTCGGTAAGGTATAAATTGAGCCATCCAATTCTATAACTCGCCCGACGCTCGGAGACACGCGCTAATACCAGTCGGGTAGCAGTGATAGGCCCAGAGGCGCTCACTGCTACCCAACTGGCATTAGCGCGTGTCTCCGAGCGTCGGGCGAGTTATAGAATTGGAAGGCTCAATTAGTTTCCTCAAAGATATAGAATGAAATATATGATATATAAAATAACCTTGTAAAGTTAAGTGGCGATTTGGTTGAGCGCATAAAGCGCTATCCCAGCAGCTCACTTTGAGGGCTATCAATTCATTTCAGATTTATTTTCACGGGAAAGAGTCAGGTAGATGCTCTCAAAAGCTCTAAATATCGCGTCCATGGATCTTCAGCTACAAAACCCTGAAGCGACTAATTTTTTTTCGAAATGACTGACGTCAGTATGGCTGCTAAAACTAAAAAAATGGCTCACATATGAAACATAATGCTAACTCTTTCAAGTCACTTAAACCGCCTAAAACTCGTTACTCGGGGGTTATTGGGGTCGCTGATTACGAATGCGTTGTTATGTTTAAAAAATTTTAAATAACAGTTCCAATATGGCCGAATTTTTTAAAATGGTTCCAATTAGAACTACAGTGGCACCTTGGTTATCGGAGCTTTGATTAGGCGACACTCCGGGTTATCCGAGAAACTGATCATGCTCGAATAATGTGGAATAAAACGGATGGAGCGACCAAGTCTGGAAAAAAATATCACAGAACTACTATTTATATTCATTGCGTTTTAAATTTTGTCTATTTTTGTAGTTTAATATTATACTAACATTTTAAAGACAAAATATAATTGAAATTTTCAATAGTTTGTCTTATCCGAGGCATCTCTTCTCCATATTACCTTGGATAATAATCAATGTTCTCTACTATTGTAACACTTTTTATACATGTAGGTTTTCAAAGTCTCTAATTACGAATCTTATGTGAGTTTTTTAATATTTAAGATGACGTTTCCTATATGACGAACTACTTTTTTAAAAATTAATATAATAACCCTGAAAAAAGATTCAGGGTTATTGTTTGCTGTTTTTGGAGTCGCTGATTTGGAAACTCACATTATATTTGTAATCAGTGACCCGAAAACTCCGGAGCGTCGATTTTCAAGTATAATAGACTGAAATGAAAGTTTTTTCTAGAAAAATTGTGTTTTTTGGAAAAAATTGTTTATAACATTTAAACGATTTGGTATAAACAAATTTTGACAGCACAATCTGAAAGAGGAGTACATTTTACTTGGAAAATAATATGTGTCAATTTTTTATATGCATTTTTATAAAGAACACCTCGTTTTTTATAAATTACCTTAAAGTGAATTAAAATTTTTCGTCCGTCTGGTTAATGTAAGTAATTAACTATTAATCAATAATCATATTTATTTAATTAAAAACATTTAATTAAGTGCATCAGAATACCTTTCCTTTATCTTTTCCTAACCATAATTGGCAAATAATTTTTATAATGCGTGGAATTGAAAAAAATATTTAACAAAGAATTCGCTTTTGTTTCTGAAAGACCTACACCAACATTTTTGCAATCCCCCAAGAAATATTTTATTTTTGAATAATCAGAGAGAAGTGAAAGAAAAAGAAAAAAGAATAACCAATGCTTCTGTGCTTATTTTTTATTAAAATCTTAATGTTTTAAGGGAAAAACCGGTTGAGAACGACTCTAAATACATCTGATATGTACTTGGAAAAAAGGAAAAGAAAAATAGTCGGTGGTAATTGAGTAGGCGGGCTTCGTACGCGAGGGTAAGATCCACGAAAACTGGAAGGACAGTCCTTCGAGCCCTCGAGATGTACATAACGAGAAAAAGACGTACTGCCGGTTAGCGACACGGAACCGGTTCTGAACGAGTATGGCTGGTTTCCAGTCCATCTGGTAGGTGTGAACACACCAGAAAGATCTGTGGATACGCAAGAAGTACCTACCTACTTTGTGGCAGCGACTGGTAACTAAAGTTTTTGTTTTCGCTCCCTATGTATATATATATTCCTGTTTTTTAACACGCAGTCGTATATACCTGACGTTTATACTGTTCTCTTAATTGTCGCATTAGGGTTAAGATGTCGGATCTTGATTTTCATTCGGATCCCTAACTAAACGTTTACATTGAACAAATTGATTCATTTTGTCGTAAAAGTTTACATGTGCAGTTTTTTAACCTTTAAGTATTATTGGTAAATTTTTCATTGACATTTTTTACTTTGAATCTTTGTTTTTTTCTTCACTATCCATTAACTATTAGTGTTGAAAAATAGACAGTAGTGTTTTTTCTGCCCTCGATACATTATCAAGATCCAAAACAGTTTTGTACATCATGTGAAAAAGTATTAAAAAAGGATAAAAAATATGTAATCGTCAAGGCAAACTTTTAGAAGTATTGTGGGATTCATGATTTAAAAAAACAAAGGAAAAATCGAATCCCGAAACGTACCTTTTTCTGGTTAAAACAATTCGGCAATAGTACCTGATTTTTCTCAACACGAAGAAAAAAAAGTAAGCAGCTATACCTTCCGGTATGGTAGAGCGGTTGCGTTAAAGGCGAATGAGCCGTTCGATTTGAGGTAAAGCACGTTGCTTAATCTCAAGAAGAGAACAGTTTCCTGTTTTCGGGAAAGCGGGTACACTTTTCAAAAAGTAAGAACTAAACAACTGTAGTAAACTCAGAAAAATTTACGTACGCAAAATTACGAAAGTCGTTTGTAATTAAAGAACGAAAGAGTGAAAGAAAAAATACGGATTTTCATATGGCCAGTTTCCAGTCAATTCTTGATTAATGGAGATAAATTGGAAAGAGTTTTTGCTTACACATACACAAACTTATATATTTGTTGGATAAATATTTGAAAACACGTATATGTGACCTGGAATGTTAAAAGGGACCTTAGGTCATATTCGTAATCAGCAACCCTGAAAACCTTCAAGGAATGAATTTCAGGCCATTTTAAATCAATTTTAAATTGTTGTCCGTCATTTTGAATTTTGAAAATCTGATGATAGATTCGTAATCAGCGACCCCAAAAACCTCCTAGCAACACGAATAGAGTAAATCTGATAAGTTTGCAAACTGTTTCAAGCCAATCTATTTGCTTCTTCCATTTTTTGGCGCCATATTGGATCCGCCATTTAGAATTTTTGAATTATGATAATAGATTCGTAATCAGCCCAAAAAACCTCCGAGTAACGATTTTCAAGCCATTTTGATATGCAGAAATATGTATATCGGTTTGTTAACTTTAAGAACGTTTTTCTCGATAACTTGATTTTGGACGTAAGGTCTCTTTTAACATTCCCAGTAAAAAAAAAGAATTGGAAGATAGCGAAATCGCATTGGTGGTGAGTTTCTGCCAATCCGTTTTCGAGAGAAAACCGAATTGGGAGAATTCTGCCAATGCGATTTCGCTATCTTCCAATACTTTCCCCTTGAATCTTTCGATTGAACGATTATTAACATGATTTGGCATTCAAATCGATAAGATTAATTGCTCTCAAGATTGAAAATATACCAATTACTAACAACAAATATGCAATATTAATAAAAAGTGTAAAAATAAATGTGACATGTGAAGAGATGTTACCATAAGTTAATTTAGTGAATTAGTTTAATTTAGTCATTTTCGAAAAGGGGTCAACTTGGATTTTTTTCAAAATTCACTATTTAATATTTTTTGCATTATTATAATAATGCAAAAAAATATAAAAAAGTGACTATTCATTTTCACTATTTGAATTTACCTCCCTTTTCATCAACTTGTGCAACATCGGTTGCATTGCGCATTACTTACCATGCTCAAGCTTATGGTAACATCTCTTCACATGTCACATTTATTTTTACGCTTTTTATTAATATTGCATATTTGTTGTTAGTAATTGGTATATTTTTAATCTTAAGAGCAATTAATCTTATCGATTTGAATGCCAAATCATGTTAATAATCGTTCAATCGAAAGATTCAAGAGGAAAGTATTGGAAGATAGCGAAATCGCATTGGCAGAATTCTCCCAATTCGGTTTTCTCTCGAAAACGGATTGCCAGAAACTCACCACCAATGCGATTTCGCTATCTTCCAATTCTTTTTTTTTAATGGGTTCCAGGTTACATATGTTTATTTCACTTATGAGGCGTTATTTCCTAAATCCCAGCCCAAACTTCCAAGTTTTTGGATTGGCTTGGTATTTCGGGAAATTGTTGTCCTATATGAAAGTAAAAAATTGGTAAAATATCAGCTGATTAAAAAAAAAATTGTAGAAAGTAGTGGGGAAAAATATTGAACTACAGTTAATTAAAACTAATGGCAATTACCAAAAAATTTGAAAAAACAATTTTTGGAAATAAAAAAAGTTTTTTTCACTTTTAAAAAATTAAAATTATTTACTGTAAATATTATTATTTATTAATTAATATTTTTATAATATTATTAATAGTATTATATGGATACTTAATTATTTATTATATATGATTAATATTTTAAAAAGTGAAAATTATACTATCCTAAATCTACAAAAATTATTTTTTTGTAATTACAAATCTATAAAAGTTTCTATTTAAAAAAATTGTAAATAAACTGTATTGTATTGTAAATAAATAAAATAATTATAATAATAAGTAATAATAAATGATAGTTTAATAATAATTCAATTATAATTATATAAATATTAAATAAAAAAGAACGATAAGCAAAACTTACAAAATATTTAAATAATTAAAATATGTTTATTTATGGGAATGTTTAAAACTATAAAAAAATGTTTAAACATTTATTAGCTATTTTTATAAAATTTTTAGTAAAATATATTTATCAAACACATGTAATAAAATAAAATAATTTTGTAATTTAATAAAATAAAAAATATTTGTTGCAAATGAATTATTATTTATTTTAACATAACGAAAAATTTCTGCAAGAAAATTTTGAAAAGCAAGTGGCTAATTGCATTGCAATAAAATATCTTCCTTTCAATTTATTGGATGATGAACAGTCACAAAAATTATTCCATTATTTGAATCCAAAAGCGATTATACCTCACCGAATGAAAATGAAATCCATAGTGTTATCACGATATGATGAAGTAAAGGTAATTGTATTGTGAAGTACTGTGAAGAATAATTTGTCCAAACTTTATCCATAGATGGATGGACTTCGGTAGCCAAAAATCGTTTTATAGAATAACTGCTCATTTTATAAATGAAGACTGGGCGATGAAGCCGAACTAGTTCAGTTGTGAAAATCAAAATGTTTCGGTTATATGGAAACCAAACACATTCATTTGTTACTTTATAAACATTACTTCATGTATGTTTTTAAATTCTAAACTGTCACTGCAGTAAACAGAAAAATCACTAATATCAGTCAAGAATATTCCCTTGACAGTTTACCCTTCACAGTTTATAAACTCAAAATACTTTAATAAATAAATTTTCTTATTTACTCGACGTAATTTATGTTTCTTTTATTACTAAAATTATTTGATTACTATGCTTGATTATTATCTAATTACTTCTTAAAAGCTGAGTATAAAAAATTATAATTTATAAGTTTTTCAACAATATATTTTTTTTAACCTTTTATTATACTTATTTATGTTTCTTGTCATTCACAAAAAACCCTTAATTTTGAAACCTTTCAAAATTTTTATAATATAAAAAAAGAGAAAAGGCTTTTCATATTATTTGTAGTTTTAATAACCAAGATTCTTTAACCTATTTTTAAATTAATACCTAATTCAAATAAAAAATTAATACATAGAAATTGAGTTTAGTTTAAAACAAAATCAGTTTAGTTAATGAAACTGAACTAAATTGAACCGAATTTGTTTGGTTGCTAGAAACCGAGGGTTCGGTCAGTCCTATTTTAACGAGAGAGTTCGGTTGTGGCAAACAAACTTTCTGTTGAACCAACCAAACATTTTTTTGCGTGAACACAGCACCAAACATTTCCTAAAAGTTGACAGGACCTCGTTCAGAGAGGTTAGAAATATTGAGTGTCGATGTTCATGAGGGATTGTGTGAATGTTCAAATGTCCACATAAACAGAATATTAAATATCAACCTGCATTGAAAATTAAACTCCAAATATTTACTTCGGATGTTTAGTCAATATTGTTTCAATATTAAATGCGATTTTCACATAGTTATAAAAATTTCGTTTGATAATGATACACGTATAAACCAATATTGTCTGAAAATTGACTGAACATCGCAAGTATATATTTGGAGTTTAATTTTTGCTAAAGGTTGATGTTTAATGTTCTGTTTATATGGACATTTGAACATCCACGCAATCTCCCATGAACATTGCCACTCAACGTTTCTAACCTCGATGAATGAGGTTCTGTCGAGTTTCAGGAAATCTTTGGTGCTGTGTGGGGCAGTTTTGATTTGAAAACATAGTCCAATTTTCAGTAGCCTATAAATCTGAAAATATTGAGTTTAGAAAAAAGTTGTCAATGAATAAAAGTTTTATTTTTCTATCAACTTTTTAGAAATGTTTTTAAAAAATATTTTTTTTATTTTTTATTAAAGGAAAATTTTTTTTTTATAAACAAATTAATTTTTTTAAACCTTGGACCCGATTTTTGTTTTATTTTTTTAAATTTATTTATACCTTAT
Organism: Leptopilina myrica (nomen nudum); assembly: GCA_032872475.1. NCBI lineage: Eukaryota > Metazoa > Arthropoda > Insecta > Hymenoptera > Figitidae > Leptopilina > Leptopilina myrica (nomen nudum). Next base: position 33,305,640 of record CM065459.1, on the reverse strand, counting down.
AATGTACAAAAGATTTTCCAAAAAGAACTGGAGTGGTCCTGATGAGTTTATTGAGTTAAAAATATTTTTCAAAAATCACGTGCATGCCTCACAGTAGAATTGTTTTTCAATTAATTTTTCAAAAATGTCTATACAGCCTAGAATTTTTAATGGAGTTGAATGTTTTTTGGTTTAAATTCAAGAAGAAGAATTTTTCAACATTTCCCTCCATGCAAACCTAAGAATATTCAATTGTTTATAATTTTTTTAAATCAAAGTTCACAAATTAATTGTATACATATACTTTGCTTTAAAAGAAACTTTCTTGTTTTTATTCTGCTGCGCTACTCATGTTTAGAATCAGTTTAAATTAAATTGGTTAAGTAATATTGTTTATAACAATTTAAATAAATTAGTTTATGATTTGCTATTTAACTGGAGATTATATTATAGTAATTGAAACTGATTTATGACATGAGTAACGCAGCGGAATAAAAAAAGGAAGTTTTTTTTTAAAGCAAAGTATATGTATACAATTAATTTGAAAACTTAGATTTAAAAAAATTATAAACAATTGAATATTCTTAGGTTTGCATGGAGAGAAATATTGAAAAATTATTCTTCTTGAATTTAAATCAAAAAACATTTAACTCCATTAAAAATTCTAGGCTGTATAGACATTTTTGAAAAATTAATTGAAAAACAATCCTACTGTGAGGCATGCACGTGATTTTTGAAAAATGTTTTTAACTCAATAAACTCATCAGGACCACTCCAGTTCTTTTTGGAAAATCTTTTGTACATTATAAAGTAGAAATAAATTTAAAAAATAGGGTTTAAGGTTAAAAAATTAATTTGTTAAAAAAAAAAATTTTTTATTTTTTTTAACACATTTTTAAAAGGTTGAAAGAAAACAACTTTCGATTTTTGAGAACTTTTTTCCAGTTATATATTCTTTCAATTTTCGTAAAATTAATCACTATTTTTATTTTTCACAAAAAATTTAAATATTGTATTTTTTTAAATTTTACTTTAAAATAATTTCTCTATAATAAAAGATTAATCAATTATTGATATAGATTATATTGAGGTAGCTAATTATTTACGGAAAAAACAACTAGTTTTTAAAATTGTAAAACGATATGTTTTAAAAAAGTTATCATTTGTTTTAAAAAACAGCACTTTTTTAAATAATTAGTATTTTGAAAACGGTTCATTTTTGTTCAAAAATTTTAAGACAAAAAATTTTAATTTCTTTATGTACATTTAAGAAAAAAATATATAATTTTATTTTGAAAGTGTGTACATTACTTTTAACTACTACAAAACAAGATTTCTATAATTTAGACATCAGGGATTAAGATTATTACAATACAAAATTTAAGATTTTCTGATCAAAATACTAATTTTTTAAGAAAGGGTTGTTTTTTAAACAAATGATAACACTAGTTGCTTTCTCATAAAAGAAGCGTTATAGTGATGTCGATTTCCGAATTTTTTAAAATCAATGATTTTTACAAATTTTCAAGTGTAGTATATATAATTCGTCGAGAGGAACAAATGTCCGGATGTATGTGTGAATGTATGTGTGTGTGTATGTATGTGTGTATGTGTGTGTGTGTGTGTGTGTATGTCACCGATTCTTGTGGACAAATTTTCTCTTGCACATCTGGATGGATTTTGATAAGATTTTGTAGGTGTATTACGGTCATGAATACCAAGAATCAGACAGAAGGATTTTCAAAAATATATAAAAAAAAAATTTTTTCCAACATTTTTTTAATTTTTGTAAAAAATTAATTTTTTGGTTTTTTGATATAACTTTTTTCTATATTAATATTTTTAATAATTCTTGTCAAAATTGCATTCCTGACATAAAAACGAATCGATTCATGTATATAAAGTATATATTTCATCAAAATTTATAGAATTAATAAATATTTTAATTTTTCACAAAAAATTAAAATTTTGTATTTTTTGACATTTTATCATAACTTTTTAAAATAATTATTCTATAATAAAAAATTAAATAATTAATATTTATTCCGGGTACTTTACCCGGTTTATTAATTATATTTAATAAACTATTATAATTATTTAACTTTTAAAATTATATATAATAATATATATTGAGGAAGCTAAATGGTCATGAAATGAACAACTTGTTAACAAATATTTCGATCCCGAATCTAAATATGAAGTCAGATATTAAGAATGTAGAACAGTTTTGGAGATATGGGTAAATTTTAAATTTTTGAGTCTCGACAAAAAGTGGATTCACTAATATACCATTATTTCCGAATGCAGTCGATAGATTTCAATTTTCTTTGAAGCAAATTAATGGTAATTTAATTTCCAATAAAAAATATATGCAACATTTTTAATTGGACTGACGGTTAAGGAGCTAGCTATGAATTTGTTAGAAATTTCTCATTATTTTTAACAAAATTTTAGAAATTGATTGACTTTATCGGTTAATGACGTCCTAAAAAAGTATTTATTTCGGGGTTTCTTTTTTAGATGTCAAAGTACAATTTCTTAAGAAGAATTGTTGCCAATCAAAATTGAACTGAAAACATAGAAGATATAAGCACTTAAGTAAAAATGCAGAAAATTAGCTTTTACCCAATTTTAAGATTTATGAACGAAATGTCGTATGGTGTTAGGTTTAAACAAATTTTAAACATTAAAATAGTCGTTTTTTGTGAATATTACACAAAGGAAATAATTTTATAAATTTATAAAGGAAATGGAATATCGTTATCAAGAATTTTGGGACCAGGCAATGATGGATGACTTTTCCCAAATAGCATAAAAACTTCCAAGAAACTTCCAGGAAGTTTCCCGTGAGAATCTTCTGAAGTTACCCTTTATAAATTCCTGGAAATTTCCAGAAAATACAATAATGTCCACAGGTTAGCAGCTTCCCATGGAAGCTTCCTGGTGACTTCCTGGAAGCTTCCCATAGAAATGTCCTGGAAACTTCCTGGAAGTTACCAGGAAGTTTAAAAAAATTATTAAAAAATTGTATTAGTGAAATTATTATTTAAAAAAAGGGACTCGAACCACCATAGGCCTCAAAAGTGTGCTGCTGGGATTACGCTTTATAGGCGCTCAACCAAATCGTCACTTGACTTCACAGGGCTAATTTATATATTATATATTTCATTATATCTTTGAGGATTTTTGGAAACTGCCTGTTAACTTCCAAAAAGTTTCCAGGAAGTTTCTATGGGAAGCTTCCAGGAAGTTACCAGGAAGTTTCCATGGGAAGCTTTTAACCTGCGGACATTATTGTATTTCTTGGAAATTTTCAGGAAGTTACCAAGGGTAACTTCCAAAGGTTCCCACGGGGAACTTCGTGGATGTTTCCTGGAAATTTTTGTGCTATGTGGGTTGTTATTTGTGGATTCCAGAAGCAGATAATATCCATAAAAAAACAGTGCAAATCGAATTTAAACCAATTTTAATGTTTAAAATTTATTTAAACCTAAAACCATACGATATGTCGTTAATAAATCGTCAAATTGGGTAAAACCTAATTTCCTATATTTTTACTCAAGTGCTTATATCTTCTATATTTTAAGTTTAATTTTGATTGGCAACGGCTTATATTCTTCTTAAGAAATTGTACTTTGACATCTAAAAAAGAAACCCCGAAGTAAATACTTTTTTAGGACGTAATTAACCGATAAAGTCAATCAATTTCTAAAATTTTGTTAAAAATAATGAGAAATTTCTAACAAATTCATAACTAGCTCCTTAACCGTCAGTCCAATCAAAAATGTTGCATATATTGTTTATTGGAAATTGAATTACCATTAATTTGCTGCAAAGAAAATTGAAATCCATCGACTGCATTCGAAAATAATGGTATATTAGTGAATCCACTTTTTGTCAAAACTCAAAACTTTAAATTTGATCCATATCTCGATAACTGTTTTACTTTCTTAATATCTGACTTGATATTCGGATTCAAGATCAAATTTTACATAAGGAATGACAGTGAAATGCCGCAGATCATAAATAAAATAGAGTGAGCAACCCAGGCGCGAAATACCAATGCTGACGATGGATTGAAACTTTATTGAGCCTTGAACGCCTAGCGTGGGTAATCCAGAGTTGAAGCAGTCTTTAAAACTCAATGTTGGTTCAACATTGGAGACCAATGTTCGTCCCATGCTCGATTCAAGACTCGATCAGTCTTCGTGTGTGAAGCTTGAATATCCAATCTTTATTCAAGCTTGAATCAAGGCTTGAATCAACGATGATACAATATTCAGTTTATTTTTTATCGTATGCACTAAACAATATATTGTTCATCAATCATTTTTAAATAATATAAAAAATTATCTAAATTAATCAATAATTATTCAATATTAAATAATTTAGATAAAAAATTATCTAAATTAATAAATAATTATTAAATAATTAATAATTTATTAATATTTACATTTAATATATTAAATGTAAATATTTAGAAATTATTAAAAAATAAATATTAATAAATAACTATTTAATATTTAATAATTATTTATTAATTTAGATAATTTTTTACATTATTTAAAAATTATTTATATTATTATTAAATACTATAATAATTATATATTTATATAATAATATAATATAATAAGTATTATTATTAACTATTATTATTATTTAAAATAATAATACTATACACTACCGGTCAAAATTGAGAGACCACCCATTTTCAGATGATTGAAAAACATTTTAAAACAAAAATTGTATGGAACCTAACATTTTTTTATTTTTATTTTTTGAAAGATGTTAAAATTTTAAAGAGAACAAGATGTTTTAGAAGTCATTTGACCAATATTTAATTTAGATATTTTTAAAAAATCGTCATTTTCAATGTTTTACAAAAATTTGAATAACTTATAGGCATTAACGTGTAATTTTTTTCCTAGAAAATGCAGGCCGTCAAACTTGGACCAAAAAAATTCAAAAAATTTGGAACATTCTTATTAACAGAAATATAATTTTTAAAATTCAAACGTAATTTTTTTTATTCAATTTTCTTGAAAAATCTACACATATTAAAAAGCGTTCATTATTTTAGAAGTTATTCAAATTTTTATAAATCATTGAAAATTACGATTTTTTAAAAATATCTAAATAAATTATTGGCCAAACGACTTCTGAAATATCTTGTTCTTTCCAAATTTCATCATCTATCAACAAATGAACAGAGAAAAATTTTAGTTTCAATAAATCTTATGTTTTAAAACGTTTTTCATTGGACTGAAAATGGGTGGTCTCTCAATTTTGACCGGTAGTGTAATTATAATATTAAGATAACAATGGTAAATAAATATTAATAATTATTTAGTGTATAATATTTACATTAATGATATTATATTATAAATAAAGTTAAATCTTATATTATTTTTTTCTTGCACAGTGTAAAATTATTATTTACAAATTTCAAAAGTTTCGCTTTCGTTTGTCTGAAAAATTTTCAGTGATCAGAAACTTCCAGTGTAAAAATTGTTCATTGGGGTGTAATAAATATTTATGCCAAGTATTTTTACACTAGGATTAACCGTTTAGTAAATATTATCAAAATACTATTTTTTGTCAAACGAAACTCTTGATCTTTAAAAATAATAATTTGACACTGTGCAAGAAAAAAATAATATATAATAAAATTAAACATATTATCAAAAATAAATATTGTAATATTAAATAATTTATAAATATTTATATTTAATATTGTTCAGTGCACGGTAATAAAGAAAGTGAATATTGTATTTTCGCTCAGGATCCTTTCCAACCTTCGTTGGCCGTGCGGTTTAAATAGGTGCGTTATACGGGTGTCGAGTATGCGTCAGGGTGTTCGATCCCACATGCGAGCGAATATTTTTCCGTTTTCGTTTCTAAGCGATATATAAAATAATAAAATTGTGTGTTGTGTTGTGAATAAAAAATGTGAATATGTTTGTAAATAATATTAAAAGTCTGTTAAAAAATCAAGAAAAAATGTACCGATTAACAGAAAAATTATCTTTTTTTACTGAAATTATTTTTTTAATGTTACTATTTCAAATGACATTTATTTTTAATAATATATTATTTACATAAAAATAATATATATAATTGTTATAATAGTATATTGCAATTAAATTTATACACATATATAATATGAATAAAAATAATGTCAATAATATTTATTATTAATTATTATATGATATTATCACTCGGTTGTTTTAAATAGTTACTAAACACAGAGTTTAACGATCATTCTGAGTCAGGTGTTTGAAATGAAACAACAAATGTTGTTTAACGTTTCGACAGCGCGGCTGCCCTCTTCAGAAACGTTTTTCAAATTTTATTTTACTTTTTCGTTTCTGAAGAGGGCAGCCGCGCTGTCGAAACGTTGAACAACATTTGTTGTTTCATTTCAAACACCTGACTCGGAATGATCGTTAAACTCTGTGTTTAGTAACTAATATTTATTATTATTACTATTATCAATTGATATTTTCATATTATATTGAATGGGCACGAGAGTCGCGTAAATTGGGGAACAGTGGAAGCAGCCTTGTTTCAGTCTTGAATTAGGCTTCCGCAGCATTTATTGAAGATTGAACGCCAATCTTCAACAAGAACTAGAGCGCGAGACTTGAATAAGTGTTACATTATGGCTAGAAGAAACCTTGCTTCCGCCGTCCCGCCTAGGCTTGACCAATATTGACCAATCCTCATCCAAGCTTCAGTAAAGCCTGAATCCAGCGTCAGTTCGCGCTTGGGAAATTCTGTTGGGCTATACTGTATGTATTTCATTGAAGAATTACCGAATAATCGAAATTTCTTAAAATTGAATTGTAAACAAATAATGGATTTAAAAATTCTCAAAGCACTTTTCCAAAAATTATTAAAAATAAGAATTTGATTTCAAGAAGAATTTTTATTATTTAAGGGGTTACATACCTTTTCGACCACAAAAAAAGTGATTTTCATAATTTTTTTTAGAGTTCTCATTAAAACTTTATTGAAATAATGTACATTGCACCATATAGTACATGTTGTCATGAAATTTTAACCACTTAATACTGAAAAAATATTAACATTTGTAGAAACTGTAGGTCTTTTACCAAAACACTTTTTTAACGTGGCTTGCGGTGTGTACGACAAAACGGGAACAACTCAACTCAAATCAAAAACAAAGGAAAATTTGTTAGTTTACTATGTTATCTTGTTCATGAACGAAGGGTTTCGAGAAAAATTTTTTTTTTCTATAAATGGCAAATGATTTTCTCCAAAATTCGAATTTTTGACCGGAAAAAATATAAATTTTGGTACATATTAAAATTCCTTCGTTCACGAACTAGCTATTATATCTATAAAAAAAACTGTAAATTTTAAGCTGATCGCTTCAGCGGTTTTGGAGAAAAAAAATATATTAAAACTCGCCTTTCAATTGTTAATTTTCATAGGGAGAATGATAAAATTTTGACAACTAATATAATTTTAAACAATATGAAATTATATTTATATTTATAAATATACAATATACAATTACTATACGGTGGACAGAAAAGAAGTACACCTTCTATTAACGGAAGAACCCTTTTTTACATGTCTTTTTTACCCATAAAAATCGTTTTATCGATTTACTTTTAAAGACGAACTAAAATTTCCTTTACACTTAAAGGGAACAAATTTTTATGTATGTCGTGAAATTTTTTTAAATTATTCAAAACATGGCATGTAAACAATTAGATGTGCATGTATTTTATCTATGTATTTTTATGTTCGTGTATGTGTGAGTATGCTTATGAGTTTATGCATATATTCTTCATATGGAATAGTTCGAAGAGTCTAGAATAGACGTGTGGAATCAAGTTTGTGAAGTCTATCAAGTGTGGTAAGCATGCAACTTGATGCTCTTAATAATAACACTGGCAGCATTTTCTAGACATATAGGTGTTAACTCAAATCGAAAATTAAGGTAAACATTTCACACGTTCCAGATGCATTATATTTTAAAAATAATATTTTCTGAATTTTTTTTATTTTGAAAAAAGAAATTCCTAATTTGACAGTAATAGAAAAAATATACAACCAATAGATTTGATAAGACTGAAGTTCACAACGTTTTTTAAAATGAAAACGGAAAAATAATGTGTTATTTTTAATTCTATATCATGTTAATTTTTTAACAACTGTCTCTTAAACAATTATTTTCTTAAAAATTAACGCACATAAAAATCAGATATAAACTGAACTTGATAAAACGGTTTTTTAAAAAAGGTTGCGGGCTTCAACTTCATATAAGACTTGAAAGTATATTGTATCAAATAGAAATTAATTATTACAAAAAAACTTGCATTTTAAAAATTACAAAAATTCTTTTATTGAATTATCTAATCTAATTCTTTTTACTGTATGTTTTCATTTCAAAAGTCTAATGGAATATAAATCCAAATAATAAATCCATATAGAGAGCTATAATGGCTGTCAAGGAATGTTAAAATATTTTCAGAGAAATTCAATTCTCTTTTTATTAGCTTATTTGAAATTTCACACTCAAAATTTAATTGTATACCTAATAATTTTGCAAGTGATCAAAACATTTAAAAGCAACATCAAAATTTTCTATATATATGGGTCGTTCCATGTCAAGTGATCAAGATGGAGAAAAATTTTTCTCCAATCGTAGCAAAACTTGGGGCTTTTGTAGTACTCATAGATAGTAATTTATCGTGAAAATATTTGTTTACCTAGTCCAATATTTTTCGAGGGGGAGGGGGTTAAATTTTTGTGTTTTTCAGTACAATACTTATTTCAATAATTTTTTACTCTTAAACAATTAAACATACAAATTTGACAAAGTACATTTTGGAAAGGTTTTTTCATGCCCTTTCGATTGGAAATAAGCATTTTGAAAAAAAAAATTTGACCCAAAAAAATCAAAATTAAATTTAAATTTTTGGGGGGAGAGACCCGATTATTATTTTTTTAAACGAAAAGCGTTTAGAGCGCTCCGGTGAGTAGAAAACCCTTTTTTTCAATGTTTAAACATTCTTGTCCCACTTTTTCATTTATATGTCCTTTTAGGAAAAAACCTCAGCTTTCGTTTAAAAAAAATAAAAACGGGTCTCTCCCCCCCAAAAATTGAAATTTATTTTTAATTTTGATTTTTTTGGGTCAAATTTTTTTTTTTCAAAATGCTTATTTCCAATCGAAAGGGCATGAAAAAACCTTTCCAAAATGTCCTTTGTCAAATTTGTATGTTTAATTGTTTAAGAGTAAAAAATTATTAAAATAAACATTACACCAAAAGACCCCTTGATCACTTGACGTGGAATGCCCCATATATAAGATGAGACTTTTGTCTGTACATTGCTCAGAACTTAACATTTCACACATAATTAATCGTCTTAAGCATCCAGAATTCCAAAAATGACAATACAAAATTTCGTGTATGTATGTATTGTGTGTGTGTATGTATGTCCGTATGTCACAGAATCTTTGTTCGCGAATCACTTAAAAACGGCTCCACCGTTTGAAACCAAATTTGGCAAAATGTTTGACCTTGGGCGAACGATGGTTCCATCAAATAGATGGAAATTTTACAACTGGCTTTTGCTTTATTTCTATCTGAAGCTCTTTTAGAATATTTTTATGTTTTCATGTTAATATTAGTCGCGTTAGATGGTTAAATTCTATTGGCCTATTGATACTAAAACTCTATCGGTTTCTCAATTCATATTATTTCACCAGATTTCTTTCCGTGTGCTTTCAAACTTTGTATAATTGAGCAAAATATGTTATTTAGTCACATTATAGAATAGATTTGCCAAAAAAATAACTAAGATGTAAGTATAAACAGGATTTAAAAAAATTCAAAAAATCGCAAGTATCCAAATTTTATATTTTTTAATAAACTGTTTTTAAGTTATATATAATTAAGTATTCCACGTCATTTAGTCACATTTTTAGCATAATTTTGCAAAAATAGTGTCCTATAACTAAGATTTAAGTATAAAAATGTTTTTAAAATATTCAAAAAATCGCAAATATCAAAATTTTATGTTTTTTAATGAACTGCTTTTAACATATCTATAATTAAGTATTACATGTTATTTAGTCACATTTTAACATAATTTTACACAAAAAATAGTATGACTAAGATGTAAGTATAGAAATATTTTCAATATAAAAAAATCGAAAAATTATAATTGTTATTAATTACTATCAAACTTAATTCAGTATTATTTTTTGAGTCTTTGATTAAAATTGTGACGTCAAAATAATGCAATTCATAATTATTTATCTAATTCATTCAATATTTTTTAAATGAAAGAACTTTAAAAACTTTAAAAATAAAGATGTTTTATAATTTTATTTTCATCATAAACAGGCTCTAGACCCTTTTGTACAATTTTGTACTAAACAAAATTACATAATACTAATTAAAATTAAATTAACAGTAGAAAACAAATCAAGGGCGTTAGACTTTAAATATTTTAATTTTAATTGTTATTTTCATCATTACTAACGTCAAAAATGTGCCTTCTCAAAATCGCCTTAAATTTATAAATTAATTTAATGATGATAAATATTTTATGAAAAATCAGTAATTTTCTTACCAAATTAAAAAAGTTTTATTATATTAATTAGTTTTTAAAAACTGCTTTATACTTTAATTTTTATTAATGTAATATTTATAGCAATAGACCCAAGTCAAAATTTAAGCCCTACTATTAGCTTAAACATATAGATTTTATTTAGGTTTTAGCAATCGTAACGTAGGCGTAGGGTCTAATTGCGACACAATTATTAATAATTAGACTCTACTTTGACTTCAAATGCTGGTATAAATTTAGGATTAAATTTAAATACATTAATTGCAGTACTACAAACACATAAAGTACTAAAAGTTGACAAATACTGTTTCTGAACAACAAATTTGATAGATATTTTCCTCCTAAAGAAATAGTTAATGGTTACTAATTATTAGTTTTTCCCAGTAAATCTAAATTTTTGAGATTTTTAAAATTACTATTAAATGTTTGACTATATCAAAAGCACGGACGTTGCAAAAGTATTTGTAAAGTCCCAAGAAATTTTATCGTAATGTCAAACCTGTTCCTCTTTAAGGGTTGACCAATTCTGTCCTTTTCATAGTATTGGTATGCTCACTAGTAAGATTTTCTGGACTTGGATCAGCATCTTCACTTTCTATAGCAGTACCGCCAACCCTATGGATTTCTTCGAATTTTTATCTTATTGCTAGATTTCCGGAGAAGTGTTAAAATCTCCAGATTAACAAGTTTCGAGTAAATTGGGACATTTAAATAAATAATCTGCTATTTTGTATTTTTAAATATTGAGTTCATATTTCTAATCAGCGATCCCAAAAACCCCCGAGTAACAAGTTTCGAGTAAATTGGTCCATTGAAACAAAAAATAGTCCGCCATATTGGGTCCGCCATTTTGTATTTTTGAATATTGAGTTCATCTTTCTAATCAGCGACCCCAAAAACTGCCGGCTAAGAAGTTTCGAGTAAATTGGTCCATTTAAACAAAAATTAGTCCACCATATTGGGTCCGCCATTTTGTATTTTTGTAAATTGAGTTCATATTTGTAATGAGTGACCCCAAAAACCCCCGAGTAACAAGTTTCGAGTGAATTGGGTCATTTTTAAAAAAATAGTCCACCATATTGGATCCACCATTTTGTATTTCTAAAAATTCTGAAAAATTTCAACATATTAAGATTTTTTAAACCTCCAACACTGTTGGTCATCCGTGTAATGCCAATTGGAACCGTTTATTTCTTCTTAAATGATGTTTCAATTAGACATTTTCTACTTTTCAGTCATATAATTTTTCATAACTTGTCCGCCATTTTGGATTTTTAAAAAGGCCAGATCGTAATTGATAGAGTACTTCAATACGAAAATTTTAAGACCTTACACGATATAATTGAGCCCATAGAATTGCGTAGAGGTAACCAGTCGTACATCTCAAAAAAATTAAGAAAATTGAATTTTATAAAAATAAATAAATGTTAAATAGGAATTAATATTATATTTACATTTATGTCTTTTTGGTTGAGCTGTTTTGCTTGTTCGTTAGTTGGTGTTAAAATGTCACGTTAACATAACCAAGAACTTTGAATTGTTTGCAGGTTTTCAACTCCGGGAAAAACATGCTCTATAAGTTCTTCTTGAGAGGTTACAACTGTGGCTAAAGATGTTGAAATAGTAATTAAGCCATCGATCTTTTCTAAAGTACCATTTCCAATTGCAATGAGAAGATTGGAGAATTCTAAAGCTCCCTGCTCACCACCCAAATGAACTCTTATATTTTGCAAAAGAGAAAAGCGTGCTATTTTTGGCGATAGAAAAGATTTTTTAATACACGAAATGACTTCATCAGCCCTTGTACCTCTGACAACCACTGGTAAATTTTGTCGAAAATCTCCTGAAATTAATAAATTAACACCACCCATAGTTAAGTTACGATTCCGGACATCTTGCAGTGTGCGGTCTAAACCTTTAATTCCTCTTATATTTGCCATCGTACATTCATCTCATACTATCAAAACACATGGTCTCAGTATCTTAGCGATATTGCAATTTGTTATAGAACACAGCGGAATTTCCATTTGATCAATATTATTAGGGAGTTTTAACATTGCGTGTGCAGTCCTGCCACCTGGTTAAAGGGTAGCAGCAATTTCTAAAGAAGTGGTTAGGATGGTTTACCCTGATCATAAAACAAAAAGCATAAAATTCCAAAGCAGAAGTTTTTTATTTACAAACTCTCCTGCTGTAGGAACTCTATGCTTATACTGAATATGGTAACCATCTTCTCCACGACAAAAAATAAGTGGTTATTGTAGGGTATCATAAGCGCGATGAGTCTCAGATATTCTAATCAGTTGGCCTGTTCATTTTTGTAAGACAATGTCCCTTGATTCACTTGGTTCACCAACTATGATTACAGCGACTTCAGATGCAGTTGGTGCATTGTATCTACCTGGATGATCTCCTGCTGGAAGTCGGTCTGCTTTTATCACAATTCTGTAATCTGGTGATTCAGAGGGCATTGTCTCTACAGCTGATTTAAAACTACGAATATAAGTGGGATGTTCGTTTAGAAATTTTTGAATTTGTAGAATTAAGTTTGAATGAAGAGTATTAAAAATAGAAAATCTTTTTGTAGCCTGATCCTGAGCATCGGATATGAAGTATATTTGAAGATAGCTCGCGGATTGACCAGAAGAAGCTAAAAGAGATCCATTCTGTGATACACTTGTCCTTGAATTATACATGTAGGCCTAAACTTTGATTCATAAACTTCAGAAGCTCCAAATAACGTCATTTGAAACGCACTATTGAAAGCTCGAAGTTGCAAGAATATCTGAGACTGAGGAAGATCTCCGTCAAGTAAAGATCGAAGAGGTTCTGGTAAAGATTGTATAACAATTTTTGCCAGAAGAACAGCATAAGCCCTTTGCTTTATCTGTCCATTTCAAAGATTGACAATAGTTACAAACTTTATTCATTTGTCCAATATAAGCAGCTACAGAATAATTAATAAGTGAATCATAAAAAACCACTTTTTCGTTTATTTAACCACTTATTATTATTCCTTCTCACATGCCTTAATACTTCAATTGCAAGTCTACTTTGTCTGACACGAATAGGCTCCAATTCTCGAATAACTTGTTGTCTCTCTCTATCAATTGCTTGTCTATGTGCAGTTCGTTCTTATGACTCATTGTTTCTTATTACTTGAACTCTCATTGCTTCCTCTTTTAATCTTTCATTACGAAGATTACTTTGAATATGATAATTATTTCTATTTCTACATAATCTTTCATCTCTCTCATCCACATTTCCATTCAATCTAGATATAGAGTTCCGAACTCTATTGCTTTCTAACCTTTCTTCTACACTTTCATCCATTCTAGCAATAGAGTTCCGCACTCTATTACCCTCCAATCTTTCTTCTCTCTCTTCCACGCTTTCATTCATTCTAGCAATAGAGTTCCGTACTCCATTACACTGCAATCGTCCTTCTCTTTCTTCAACAATTTCATTTATTCTAGCAATAGAGTTCCGTACTCTATTGTCCTCTAATCTTTCTTCTCTCGCTTCCACACTTTCATTCATTCTAGCAATAGAGTTCCGTACTCCATTACACTCCAATCGTCCTTCTCTTTCTTCAACAATTTCATTTATTCTAGCAATAGAGTTCCGTACTCTACTAAATAGTAATTTACTTTCCTTTTCATGAACAATTTCGTTCGCTCTTCTTTCAGCATTGCGTATTCTTCTGCCTGCTAATCATATTTCTTTTTCCTCTGTCCCTTCATTCCTTCTAGCCACAGCCTGTCTTGTCCTGTTTCTCTCACGGATCCGTTCCTCGCTCAAAATTGGAACATCAACATTCTGCAAATTGTCAGGTTCATTCCGTTTTGCCGCTTTTGTCGTCCTCATTCTTTTCGCCTCTTTAGAATTTTGGACAATATTTTCTCTTTTTCTCTTTGGAATGTCTGTTGTCTAATTAATAATTATAATTCTTAAATGTATTTTACATTTAAATAAATTTCAAATAGAAAAATAGATAAACTTTGATAAAAATAAAAAAAAATATTTTCTATAACCATAATAATTAAATGTAGAAAGTAAATAAATAAAATTAATTTCGGAAATAATTTTAAAAAATTTATTTCAAAAATTCAAATTTAATAATTAGAAAAAAAATTAATAAAATTGATACAATAAAGAAACAATGAATTTAATTCAAAAAGAAAATAAATAAAATTATCTCATTGCTTATTTGTAGGTATGAATAAATAAGGAAATTCTAAATGAATAAATGTTTTTTAAGAATTATATGAACTCATTTTTAAATTTAAAAAAAATTGGACAAGTGCGAGTTTAACTCGCACTGCAAAGGCGGGTTCCGTACACAAATATTAAATCAATATTTGCAACATTTATCGGTAAATGGTAAAATTAAAATGAACAATTATAAAAATATATTAAAACCATTTGATAAAAAAAATAATTTGAAAAAATTAAAGTATTGTATATTTAATATTGTAAACAAAATAATAAGTAGAGGAACTAATTGTGCAGATTTTCTTCCTCTACTAATTATTGTTTACAATATTAGATATACAATACTTTAATTTTTTTAAATTATTTTTTTTATCAAATGATTTTAATATATTTCTTTAATTGTTTATCTTATTTCTACTATTTACCGATAAATGTTGCAAGCATTGTTTTAATATTTGTGTACGAAACCCGCCATTGCAGTGCAAGTTCAACTCGCACTTGTCTAATTTTTTTTCATTTTATTTAAAAAAAATTTTAAAGATTTTTTAATATATTTTTTTGTGATCAGATTGTAAAAAGATACTCGGCCGTGTAGGCATCGGTGGGCGAATAATCTCAACGTTGCCCTTTGACATGTCGTATGAGGCGACTAATAAGAGGATGGAGTGGTTAGGCTCGAGGATCAGGTAGGGTCCTCAATCTGACACTCGCACCTGAGTCTAATGGTACCGCGGGGATTAGGTGCCCTGGGAGGACTTTCCTGCAAAGGCAGGAAAGAACTCCTACCTGGTCGCTTGGTGTGGGACTGGCGGTGGCAATGGTTAATAGCTCACATCGCTTAGAGCAAGACATCAGAGAGGAAGTTGGTACATCAAAGATCAAACTTCCTTAAAACTGTCGACGTGTGAGTTGCGATATACAACTCGGGCAAGAACCTGCACTGTTCCTAGGGAGTAGAAAGATCCCGCCTTATGCCGGAAGTTTCATAATGTTTCTATCCTAAACTTATGGAAGTCGGCTACTTTGAATTAAAGTAAGAGTCAAAGCTGTAGTACGATGACTATTGAACGAAAGTTCGAACGTTTGGATATACAGTGAGAGACAGGTATCAATTTGCAAATTACTGAATAAAAGAGAAGTTGAACGAGGACTACTGTCACTGAGAGTCAAGCCGTTGGTAAGCCGATAGGTTAGGAACAACGGACCCAGACTGACCTCTTTTTTGAAGGTACTTCCAATGGATTAACGCATTTCTCGCTGTAAAAAGATACTAATAAAGCCATTTTTATTTAATTAGATCAAATAATGTGAAAATTAGAAAAAAAAATTTAATTTCTTTTTTAGATAATATATATTTTATATTAATATAAAAATTGTTTTTATTTGATTACACTATTATTTTAACATTATAAAAGTACATAGAAAAAAGTTTTTTTTTCTATATGTATCCTCGTTAATAATTAATAAGCAGAAACTTAATCTCCGTTCTCTCGAAGGAGTGTTCCACTTTTTTTGCCAAATGGTTTGTTGTAAAAAGTTTTTCAGGATCTTAATAAAACTTAGTACAGTGAGTTCTCGCGAGTCGTTCAACTCACGAGTCGTTCATACTCGCGAGTCGTTCAACAGCTGATCGGTGTTCGATTCACCAGTCGTTCAATTTCTGTTATGCGCGCGCCAGTGTTCAGTGCTGTGCAATTTAAATGAACCCGATTTTTTGGAAAAGTGTCTGAATCAACTTCATTCAACGGTATGTAGAAATAAAAACTTTTTTCATAATTCAATGAGTTATGTTATATAAAGAATAATAATAAGTAAATATATTCTAATGTATAATATATTATTTATAAATAAAAAATAAATATAAGATAAATGTAATATAATATAAAGAAAATAGAAATAAAATATAAATGTAATAAATAAAATATATTAAAAATATATAAAATAACGAATACTAATATAATATTATTATATGTTATTATTTTAATAAAATAAATATTATATAATATTTGCAAAAATATATAAATAATATATTTTTTTAAAATTATTTTAAAAACTATTTTTTATATTTTTTTGTTATTATTATAAATATTAATAGCTAATAATATTATTTTCAAATAAAATTAAAAACTTAATTTTCTTTTATGTAAATAAACATTAATTTGTAAATAAAAATAAAAAAATTTCTATATTCTTATATCATAAGTGACTGTATGATTACTGATAAATATCAATTTTTTTATTTAATTTAAAAATTACTTGACGATTATTGATTTCTCAATTGAATAATTTAATTAAAAACCTATTGGCAGATTTTACGTCAACTATTTTCATAATAGAAATAAGTAAATATCGATGTTTTGACACTGTCAAAGTGAGTTTTGAAAACTATACATCGTTGTCATGGAGTTTAACGTTCAAAAATATTTCTGTTGCTTGTTTATATATTTAATAATATACAAATAGATGAAAGATTGATTTCTATTTTAGTTTAAATCGTTTAATAATTTAATTTTTGGAAGATTTATTTTAAAATTTATTAATATTATTACATACAATTAAATTTTTGCCGGTTTTCAAATACTTTCAATGTTTCAATACTTGTAAAAGTTTTAACTTTCATATTTATTATCACATTTATTATTTATTATATTTTATTTATATTATATTATTTATAATAAAATAATATATATATATATATATATATATATGGGGCATTTCATGTCAAGTGATCAAGGTGGAGAAAAATTTTTCTTCAATCGTAGCAAAACTTGGGGCTTTTGTAGTACTCATAGATAGTAATTTTTCGTGAAAATATTTTTTTACCTAGTCCAATATTTTCCGAGGGGGAAGGGGTTAAATTTTTGTGTTTTTCAGTACAATGCTTATTTCAATAATTTTTTACTCTTAAACAATTAAACATACAAATTTGACAAAGTACATTTTGGAAAGGTTTTTTCATGCTCTTTCGATTGAAAATAAGCATTTTGAAAAAAAAAATTTTGACCCAAAAAAATCAAAATTAAATTTAAATTTTTGGGGGGAGAGACCCGATTATTATTATTTTTTTTAAACAAAAGCTGAGGTTTTTTCCTAAAAGGACATATAAATGGTAAAGTGGGACTAGAATGTTTAAACATTGAAAAAAAGAATTTTCTCCTAAACGGAGCTTAAAACCGGGTTTTGAGCCCTCCGGCGAGTAGAAAACTCTTTTTTTCAATGTTTAAACATTCTAGTCCCACTTTACCATTTATATGTCCTTTTAGGAAAAAACCTCAGCTTTCGTTTAAAAAAAAAAAAAAAAAAAAATTGGGTCTTTCTCCCCCAAAAATTGAAATTTATTTTTAATTTTGATTTTTTTGGGTCAAAAATTTTTTTTTTCAAAATGCTTATTTTCAATCGAAAGAGCATGAAAAAACCTTTCCAAAATGTACTTTGCCAAATTCGTATGTTTAATTGTTTATGAGTAAAAAATTATTGAAATAAACATTGCACCAAAAGACCCCTTGATCACTTGACGCGGAATCCCCCATATATATATATAATTATTGTATTATTTATAATCAACTATTAATTTTGAATTAAACATATATATTTTCTTATTATATTAATAATATTTCTTATTTTTCCAGTTAATGTCATCCAAAAAATATAGTTTTCTTACTCTCGATCAGAGGAAGCAGATTTTGGAAATTTTTAAATCTGATATTATTAATGGAATTGCAACACCTTATTCTCAAATTGCTAAGCAATTTAATGTTTCCCACACCACAATTCGACGTTTAAGGATTATGTGTTCCACTTATGAGAGGCGAATGAGCACTGAGAATGCTATCGATACGACACTTAAGAGATTTCCAAATCCAAAAAATCCAGCCCTAGAAGAAATTCTATATGAATGGTTTAAGAAGAAAAGGACTGATGGACAACCTATATCAATGGCTCTTATGAAGGAAAAGGCTCTTATAATAAATAAAGAAATTAACGATGATACTAACTTTAAAGCTAGTACCGGATGGTTTTCAAGGTTTAAGAAGAGATATTCTATTAGATCATGTTCCTTTAGCGGCGAAAAATTGTCTGCAGATGTCGAAAGTAGCTTAGATTTCGTAGATACACTGGCATGTGAAATTCGAAATCAAGAATTAAATCTGTCTGAAATTTATAATGCAGACGAAACTGGGTTGTTTTGGAAAACTTTACCAAAAACCAGCTTTGTTTCGCATTTCGAAAAAGATGTGGCAGGATATAAAATTTCGAAAGAACGTGTGACTGTGATGGTTTGTGCCAATGCCGATGGCAGTCACAAAATCCCACTTTTTATAATAGGAAAGTCGAAAAACCCAAGATGTTTTAAAAACATTAAACAATTACCGGTACGATATGCAGCACAAAAAAATGCTTGGATGTCGCGAGAATTATTTAAGGAGTGGTTCGTCGAATTATTTTTACCTTCAGTTAAAAAATACCAATCAGAAAAAGGTACAACCGCAAATAGAGTCATGCTTATCATGGATAATGCAAGATGCCATTTGACGAAGCCAGAAATAGAAGCGATTGATGACATTAAATATGAATTAAATATTTTTCTCGTCAATTTTCAGGGTTGCCAATATTTTTTTTAAATTATGAAGAGTTTTTATTTTTAAAAATTTTAATTAAAATTCCGAAAATGTTGATTTTGTAATATAATTAATAAATTCTAAATTATAAAAAAATGACATAAAATATTTTTGAAAAATAATCCAGGAAAGTTTGATGCAGTAACTAGCAAATTGATCTTCTACGGCAACATATTTGCATTTTTGTTTTCATTAATAATAAACCATTTTTCAGGTTCAATTTCTTCCCCCCAATGTAACCTCATTGATTCAACCTATGGATCAAGGAGTTATTGAAAAAATGAAGAGAATGTACAAGAAAACTTTACTTCGAGAAATGGTATTACTAAAGGACGAACTAGGTATCATTGAATTTATTAAAAATATTAATATGTTGGATTGTTGTATTCAAATTGCCAGTTCGTGGTCAGAAGTAACTGCAGTTAATATCACTCGGGGATGGAGGAAATTAATTCCAGCTTGCGATATTGAAATCAACAGCCCCGATGTCACAGAAGATGATTTGCTTCAGATTCTATACAGACTTCCAGGATTTGAGGACATTACAGAAAAAGAAGTATCAGAATGGCTGGCAGTTGATGAACATGAAAAGGGATACGAAATTATAAAACTGCGGCAGATTATTAAAGAGTAAATAAATTTAACAATATGGTTTTGATTTTTAAATGGCGATAGCCATAAATATTGTAGAATAATTTTTAACAAATAAAATATTTTTTAATTAATAAAATTAATTAATGATAACTTTTGCAGATTTCAAGGTATTCATCTCCCAAATGAAACTGAAAACGTGGAAGAGGATGATATGGAGATTGAGGAATTGGAGGAAGAAGTTGTCAAGGGTAATATTATTGATGAAGCTTCTGCAGCCTACGAGGGTTTCAAAGTTTTTAAAAACTGATATCAAAAGCAGTGGGACTGTGATGCAGAAGACATGATTAACTTACAAAAATTAAATATGTCAACTAAATTAATTATTGATAATTTAAACAAGTGTCATCTTCATGATAAATAATTATGTATCTTTAATTAGCAAATTAATTAGTAGAAACTTTAATTGTAGATTTAAAAAATATTTACTTCAGAAAATACAAATATTTATATTTGTGTGCATTATTATTAAAAATTAAAGTATGAGTTAAATTATTCATTTTATATTTTATTTATAAATATCGCATTTCTCTGGGGGGATAACCATTCTTAACACGTCCCTGAAATAGACCTGGAGGCGTGGCTTACGCGTTGAACGACTCGTGAGTTTTATGATCTCGAAAATTTTCAAGAATTGAACGACTCGCGAGAACTCACTGTATTCTGGGGTTTTTGGGGTCACTGATTACCAATTTGAAGTCAGTTTTTCAAAATTCAAAATGGCGGATCCAATATGGCGGACGAAAATTTAAAAATTCATTGGATTCGCTCGAAAATCGTTACTGGAGGATTTCAGGGTCGCTGATTACGAATTTAGAGTTAGTGTTTTAAAATTCAAAATAGCGGATTTTATATGGCGGACGAAAATTAGAAAATTCATTGGATTCGCTCGAAAATCGTTACTCGGGGGTTTTCAGGGTTGCTGATTACGAATTTAAAGTCAGTTTCTCAAAATTTAAAAAATTACTTAAAAATAAAAAGAAGCGGATTAAAATTTCTAAAACTGGAGGAATTTTTATGAAATTTGTGTATCATATTGTACCCGCCATTCTAAACGATGAAGCTCTGATGCCCAATTCGTCATCAGCGACCCCGAAAACCCCCAAGTAACGATTTTCGAGCGAATCCAATGAATTTTTTCATTTTCGTCCGCCATATTGGATCCGCCATATTGAATCCGTACCAAGTTTTGCAAAAATCCATTATGATTTGATAACGTTATTTAAGGTTTTAATTGTGTAATGCATTTTAATTTTTAACCTGTTTGATTTTTGTATTTATATATGATGCATTATTACGTAATAGGTTTATTATCGTATTTTTTTTGAGTTTTTATATAAGTTTAACAATTGCAATACTTTAAATTTATTTTCCCTAAGATTTTTCTGAAATACAGTGGCGTTTGTATTTACCCCGGTATTTTAGGAAAGTTGCAAAGTATCGGGGTAAATACGAACGCTAAGTTTCCTGCGATTGTAATTTATCACAAATTTTTGCTATCCCATAAAATTCTTCTATGGAAGTAAAGCAACAACTTCATGCACCAGAATACCGGAAGTATTGTCTTTTAAAAGAAAAAACTTATGTTATTGTTGAAACTTACTAAAAGCATTCGGATTTACCCCGGCTGACCCTAATTAATTCAATATTAAAATAATAAATTTATTTATGAAAATAAATAAATGTCACTGCTTCTTTCAAATTTTTTTAGAATAATTTTATTGATAAGTTAAATAATAAAACTGATTTGAACAATTATTTCATCAAATTCTAAAATACATTTTTTTTAAAAACTCACCAGTTCTATTATTGAACCATTATGACATTTCACAATAATAACATAACAATATATTAAAATTAATTGTCTTGATATTTTTAAAACACATATTTGTTATAAATCAAATTAATAGAATTTAAATTTTATAATTTTTCAAAAATTATTTTCAATGTTTATTTATTAAAATATCAAATTATTTAATTATATAATACATAAATCGTAATATGTGCCCCAATTTTGGAGTAAATTAAATAAGAAACTTTGGAGAAATTAATGATTTGACCAGCGACATATTTTTCGTACTACATCAGTATCACAAGTAACCAACAATTATTTTTCTTAAAATATAGTTGAAAATATCGTTGAAAAACACTTTATAGAAGATTATATCTTTTATAATTTTTACTTTTTATTTTTCTTAAGTTTGTTTGTGGAATTCTTAAGATATTCTTAACTAGTTTATAGCAGTAAAAAACGTGTTCCCCAAAAAAAATCTTACTTATACAGTTAAAATACTTTTAGAAAAAATGGATGTGACACTTGCAAAATCATAGTATTGTGAACTTTAATCAAGAAAAACATAGAAAAAATAAACAAAATAATTTATATCAACGGTTAAATAGTAATCCTTATTTTTTTAAACATGTAAATCTTTAAAAATCATAGTTTTCATATTTAGGCTGTTTAAGTGAAAATAATGTGAGGGACATAAAGGTTAAAAGTTCCAGAGATTCGCCCATATATCTATTTCTATAATTTGAAATTGTCTTCAGAATTCACTTGTTTTACCAATAACGTAAAATAAAATTTTATATTATTCAAAATATATTTTGGACCTTAACATTGGATTTTTTTAAATAAAATGAATTGTAAATTAAATTATGAATAATTTGCTAATTAAAGTATTTTTAATTTTTTAATTCATTTATTTTTTTGAATTAAGTATTTAAAACTGTGGTTTTTTAATTTTTATTTCAGTGAAAAAATTTAAATTTAATAAATTAATTTTAGTAAAATTTTTACCTTGCATTAAATAGAAATATTAATACATATATTAATGTTTTGAAACAATTAATGAGAGTTACCAAAAATTTTTAGCTTGATAGTAATTAATAACAATTATAATTTTTTTGATTATTTGATATTGAAAATATTTTTATAATTACATCTTAGTCATACTATTTTTTGTGTAAAATTATGCTAAAATGTGACTAAATAACATGTATTATTCAATTTTACAGAGTTTAAAAGCAATTCATTAAAAAATGTAAACTTTGAAAATTTGCAATTTTAAAAATTTTTTATACTTAAATCTTAGTTATAGGACATTTTTTTGTCAAATATATTCTAGAATGTGACTAAATAACATGTTATACTCAATTATACAAAGTTTGAAAGCACACGGAAAGAAATCTGGTGAAATAATATGATTTGAGAAACCGATAGAGTTTTATTATCAATAGACCAATAGAATTTAACCATCTAACGCGACTAATATTAATATGAAAACATAAAAATATTCTAAAAGAGCTTCAGATAGAAATAAAGCAAAAGCCAGTTGTAAAATTTCCATCTATTTGATGGAACCATCGTTTCGCGCGGATAAGGAAGGGATTTCTCAAGATGGTTAATTTGTCCCTCTGTTATAACTATTTATTTAAATCAAATACAAATTATTCAATTCAAATAAATGGAATATTTAAAACTAATAAATAATTTTTTGAATCAATTATTGAAATTATTCAAATTAAATAAATGTAATATTTGAAGCTAATAAATAATTATTTGAATCAAATATGAAAATTACTTTATTCTATATTTAAAACAAAATTTTTTTTTAAACATTTAGTATTTTTTAATTTATTAATATATTAGTATATTATATTTATATATTATATTATATGTACTACCTGATTTTTAACAGATTTTTAATATTAATTACAAACATGTTCACATAGTTTTTTTCACAACACAACATACAATTTTATTATTTTATATAGTGCTTACAACTAAGAATGAAACATATTAGCTTGCATGTGGGATCGAACTTACGTCCCCCCGCACCCCTAACGCATACCGCAAGCCTATAAACGCACCGCACCTATTTAAGCCGCACGGCCACTGAGACTTGGTAAGAGCTCGGGTTAATCTACTATATAAATGCCAGTGCCTTATGGTCTGTATCCAAATAACACATTTATTTGTCGAAATATTTTTTATTTGAATTAAATAAATGAAATATTTAAGTGAAATAAATAAATGAACATTTTCAAATAATTTATTATTTTCGTTTCAAATAATTATTTAATTAATTGAAATATTTTGTTATTTGTCTTGATAAAATAGTGTATTAGCTTTGAATAACGAATTATTTGAATTAAATAATTAAGTTTGTTAGAATCAATAAAATAAATTTATTGCGTCAAATAATTTTTATTTGCATCTAATATACGAAGTATTTGAGTGAAATAAATAAAAGAATAGTACAAGTAACTCATTATTTGTATTAAACAAATTCATTTATTCAATTCCATTAATTATTTAATTGAATCAAATACGTTTTATTTGGTTCAAATAACTCACTTCATAAATCACTTAATAGAAGTCTCTTCTTGAAGATACTTAATATTCAGTTTATTAACATTTTACATTATCATAGTTAAAATTTAGAAAATTGGGTTAAATTGTCAGGTCCGTGGCATACGTTTTTTTTAAATTTTCTTCTGAAATTTTCACGTGAGCAAGTATTGAAACTATCTTTTAAGTACTTTGTAGGCCAAATGTAACCAGATGTTTTACATATAGAAATATTTTTATTATAATGATATTTTACGTACACGAGCACTTTTTTCATGTTTTAAATTGTTAATTACTTTCTACCGACACATGTTAACGTCATCGTGATTTTATTACTCAATTTTATTTTTAATTGACTTCTACTGGTACTATTTTGAAGTGCGAACATTGAAAAGAAAATATTTATTCGATTTTGTATTTCTTTACGTGTTTTAACTGTGACACACATGTCAGGACCGTGGAAAAATGTCAGGTCCGTGGCATGTAACTTTTGCATTTTCTTTGCGTTTTCCATCGTAACTTTAGAAATATTTAAAAACCTTGTAGTTTCATTTTGAACATATACTTCAATAACAAAAATGTACTGGAATATGTAATGAATGTCAAATTTGATTCACTATTTTAGCAGAAAAATGTCTTATTAAAAAAAATCACAGATATTTGAAAATCACCCATATAGTAGGAGGGCTTTGCCCCCTAGTATTTCGCGCGCCAACCTTCTAACTATCTCTTATATTTATTTTAATTTTTAAATCCTGTACGGTGAGCTTCGACTGAGTTCAACTCAAAACTTCTCCCACTTCTAATTTTCTATCAGATATGTATTCAGTGATGCCTCAAGTTTATTTTAAGCCAAAAAAGAAAAAATTCGCTCGAGGGAAACTCAAATAAACTCAATTATTCGATTTTTTTGACAGGTTATTGTATTAATTTTTACCAAGATATTTTTTAAACTTCGGTTCCATATAGAATATATTTTTTACGTCTAAAAAGAAGAACTGTAACAGCAAACACTGATAATGACTTTAAAACCTTGAAATTTTTTTGAAAAAAGTGTGAAAACATTGGTTTTTAGCAGTTTTTTGAAAACTTCTCGCTTATAAAACATTTAACAGCATAATAATTCAAAGACAAATAAAAGTATAATACATTCTGAACAAAAAAAAAAAAAAAGAAAATCAATTTATCTTTGATAGTTTCAAAGATAGGAGCATTTGAACCTCATTTTAGCAGATAAAATCATTGTCAATTGATTTTATTAGTGATGCATTCAAGCAATACCAAGCGAGAAAACGTCAAGTACAAGAATTAATATCGATTTTCATTTTATTTTGCTTCCTCATAAGGAAGCTTTGCATTCGTGACGATTTTCAATTTTTCAAAACATGGTTATATGGACTCATTTTCATCTAGGATATATGTATATTAAATTCTGAGCAAATGTCCAGATGTATGTGTGTGTATGTGTGTGTATGTATGTGTGTGTGTGTGTGTGTATGTCACAAAAAATTGTGTACAAATTATCTCTAACAAATTTTAATGGATTGCCCTGAAATTTTGCAGGTTTATTGCACTCATTAATACCTAAAATCTGACACAAGGATTTTCAAATTTATCCACAAAAATTTTTTTTATACAATTTTTTCAAAATTAAAAAAAAAAATTTTTTTGTATTTTTTTAAATAACTTTTTTATTTCTTAATATTTTCATAAATTATTCTCAAAATTACATTCCTTACAAGAAAACGAATCGATTGATATATACAAAGTGCACATTTCATTAAAATTTATAAAATTAATCAATATTTTTCTTTTTCACAAAAAATTCAAATTTCGCGTTTTTTGAAATATTACCTTAACATATTAAAATTAAATTAAGCAATTGGTTTATGATATTTTGAGGAAGCGAAATGGTCATGAAATGAACAGCTTGTTTGTATCTTGTATTGTCTTTAACCAAGATTCTTGGTAATAGAATTGCTTCCGATTAATAACCTACTATAATTTAAAATTTTTAAATTTGTTTATATATATATATATATTTTATATAAAACTAAAAAAATCATTAATTTTATGTAAGAATAAAATTTTCTTATTTTTACTTTTAAATTATTGTTATTTAGATATTTAAAAAAATATAGTAAATTTTGAAAATTTCAAAATACTTTAAATTCTTGGTCTTGGTAAAAATTAATACAATAACCTATCAAAAAATCAAATTTTTGAGTTTATTTGAGTTTCCCTTGAGCGATTTTTTTCTTTTTGGCTTAAAATAAACTTGAGGTATCACTGAATAGATATCTGAAAGAAAATTAGAAGTGAGAGAACTTTTGGGTTAAAGTTATTCGAAGCTCATCGTGTGTTCTCGTAATATGAATGCATAGTAATAAGTTAGAGTAAATTATAACAGACGACATTAAAAGAAAGCACTTAAAAAGAATTTTACTTTACGGACATGATCATGGTCTTATGGTGCCCTTATAAATACTTCTTTATACCTACAGGTAAAAAATTGGTTAAATTCGACATAGATTTTGCCGTATCATGAAAGGCATTATTCGGACCCTTTTTACTTGCAGCTTCAACAATAAATCAAATCTGACATAAATTTTGACATAAAGTAAGGGCCATTATTTGGCCGTTTATGACATGTAGGTAAAAGAGGAATGTAAAATTACATACAGATTTTGACGTAATGTAACAGACGTTTGTGGACCTCTTTTTACCCGTAGGTCAAAACTGCACTTAAAATTGACCTAAATTTTGAGGGTAGCAGGAATTGTTTGTCAACTTTTGACATTTAGGTCAATATTGCCCTCAAAATTGACCTACATTTTGAGGATAGCGGGAATTGTTTTTTCAATTTTTCACGTTTAGGTCAGTACTGTCCTTAAAATTGATCTAAAGGACAACGCACAAAATGTACAGAAATTGGCTTTCGGCCAAATTGGTTGAAACTTCAGGAAGATGTTCTTTAAGATGTTCTGAACAAATTATGTATTGGTCAATTTGCCCCTAAAAGAATATTTTTCGAGTTACAGAGGGTAAAAGTGAGGAAAATATAAAAACGTAAATTACTCACATTCTAGACATTCTGAGGTGCTTTTGTGTAACTTTACTCATCTGATTAACTTTGAGTATCAGTGAAGTTTAGTCGAAGTAAAAATGACAGTAAAGAATGAGTAAGAGTAAAATAAATGCGATTTAAGAGTGAAGTAAACGTCAGAATGACAGGATAGTAAAACAGTTTAGATTGATATGAATATTAAGTGAAGTTACAGAACTGAACTTCTGTTACTGACGAAGCATATTTTTAATAAATGTTTTTCAAGCATATCAATGTCTTTAGAAATATATTTTTTAAAAGATATTCTAAAGATATTTTAAAGGCAAACTTAAATATGTCTTACTCAAATTCTATGTCTGTCCTGAAGACGTTTAATTGCATCATATGTATAGTTTCAGGATCTTACATTACTATCTAGTCATTCTGACGTTTATTTCACTCTTAACTCGCATTTATTTAACTTCACTGATGCTCAAAGTTAATCAGATGAGTAAAGTTACACAAAAGCACCTCAGAATGTCTAGAATGTGAGTAATTTACGTTTTTATATTTTCCTCACTTTTACCCACTGTAACTCAAAAAATATTCTTTCAGGGTCAAATTAACCCATACATAATTTGTTCAGAACATCTTAAAGAACATCTTCCTGAAGTTTCAACCAATTTGGCCGAAAGCCAATTTCTGTACATTTTGTGCGTTGTCCTTTTGAGGGGAGAAACGACAAGTAAACTTTTGACCTGTAGGTCAAAAAATCTTGAAACAGCGGCGGCTGCGAACCCCCCGAGTAA
This sequence comes from Leptopilina myrica (nomen nudum), assembly GCA_032872475.1. Classification (NCBI taxonomy): domain Eukaryota; kingdom Metazoa; phylum Arthropoda; class Insecta; order Hymenoptera; family Figitidae; genus Leptopilina; species Leptopilina myrica (nomen nudum). The sequence goes on along the minus strand of CM065459.1, from coordinate 33,277,354 downwards.
CAAGTTTTGAGTAAATTATGTCATTTTTAAAAAAATAGTCAACCATATTGCGTCTGCCATTTTGTATTGTTGAAAATTGATTTCATATATGTAATCAGATACCCCAAAAAACTCCTGAGTAACAAGTTTCGAGTAAATTGGGCCATTTAAACAAAAAACAGTCCGTCATATTGGGTTTCTCATTTTGTATTTTTGAAAATTGAGTACAGATTTGTAATCAGCGACCCCAAAAACCACCGAATAACAAGTTTTGAGTAAATTAGGTCATTTTTAAAAAATAGTCCACCATATTGGATCCATTATTTGGTATTTCTAAAACTTTAGTAAATTTTCAACATATTTTGATTTTTCAAACTTACACCTAACGCCCAACAAAATTCTACAACTTTCAGAGAATCAAATCTTACATATTCACATGAGAATTGCTTATATTCATCGATTTATAGTCAAAATAAATATTCATATCATAAGCGCACGGTGGTTTTGAATCAACTTTGAATGAAAAGTCTTTGCTCATCCCATTTTTTGCTGATTTGGGTTATTTGCATCCTAAATAATATGTAAAAAATTTATAGCCCATAACTTGCCGAGCCGTTTTTGAGAAAACTCATTTTGAAAAAGAAATCACCAGTTTTCTATTTAAAATGTTACATATTTGTATCAAATTATGGATTTAAGCATAATATTAATTAAGTAATTAATTAATTAATTAATTAGGGTAATTAGGGTAATTAATTATATTAATTACCCAAGTTAATTAATATTAATTACCCTAGTTAATTAATATTAATTAATTAGGGTCAGTTGGGGTAAATCCGGACAAAATACAAAATATTTTTCACAAATGACGTAAGTTTTTTTTATAATAAAAGGCAATACTTCCGTTTTATACTGCATTAATTTCTTTCTTGAGTTCCCTAGATTCATTTTATATTGTTTATAAAATTTTATATTTAATTCTTTACATTTTATTGCTTGGATTTACCCCAAGATTTAGAAAATTTCTTTAAATTTAGGGTAAATCCGGACAGCTTAGTTTCTAAGAAAGGTTTAAAATAAAGTTATCTTAAGTATACTACTCTATTAAAGGATAAAACAACTTGAAAAAAATGCATAGTAGATGTATAAAAGTTGAATCAGTTAAGTGTTGTGGTATCATAAAAGTTAATAAATTAACCATTTAAAAAGTAATAATCAAAAACATATATAGCTTTAACAAATTTTAATGGATTTTAAGAAAACTTGATAAAGAAAAGTTTTTGGGATCATTGAATACGAATACAAAGTCTGATTTTAAAAATTCAAAATGCCGGATCCAATATGCTGGACTTTTTTAAAAATTAATCGAATTACACTACTTACACCACTTTTTAAAATGTAATAGAAGCTCTGTCCAGATTTACCCCAAGTTTTTAAATTATCCTGTTGACAATTGTCGAGATGAAATCATGGAAGTAGTCAGAATCTCTTTTAAGGGATCTGAGCTTAAAATATTGACATCGAACTGAATTTTTAATCCAACACCTTTTGTCCGTATTTGCCCTCTGTCCGGATTTACCCCAACTGACCCTAATCATTTTCTTTAATTTTAAATAATGTAATATAACAATTTATATAATATATCTGACACAATAAGTCAGTTATGTTTAAATATTGTAATACATTTTAAGGCACATATTTTTGCCAATTTACGGAAATTATACCAGTTACTGTACAGAAAAAAAATTAACGAAAATGTTATATATAATATGTGACGCGCTCCGAAGAAAGGTACCTAAGAAGCAAACGATTTTTAGGTTAGGATCGTGTTAGATTTCTCTTGATTAAAAGTTTAAATTTATAATTATTTGAATTTGAAACCAATTTTTATTGAAAATTTTGGATATAATGAAGACTTGAAGATCAATAATTTTTAATTAATAATTGATTTTCTTTCTGTATTTTTACTTGAAAAATTAAAAACATAACCTCAAATTTTTTGCTTCTTAGGTACCTTTCTTCGGAGCGTGACACATATATATATAAAAACGGCTCGGCAAGTTATGAGCTATAAATTTTTTACACATTATCTGGAATGCAAATAACCCAAATGAGCAAAAAAAAAGTAATGTGCTAAGACATTTCATTCAAAGTTGATTCAAGACCACCAGCATTGGTGTATTTTAATACAAGATAAGTTATTCTATACTCGATTTCGATTCTTTATACATCACTAACATTTTTATGTTGTTAAGAAAAAAATTATAATGATTAATATAGAACATTTTCTTTATTTTAGAGTTTTATTGGAAAGAAACATTATAATCGAAAGAAAGTTTAAAAAATATTTTCAAAAAATTTATAAATCCATATTTTAATTATATTACATTGGTGTCATGAAATTTAATTTTTATACTTTTCTAATCAATAAAATACGTTTTATCCCACATGCACAAAAATGGCGCTTTTAGAAAGATGACGACAGGGAGTAAAGTTATTCATTTATTCAATCATATGAAAATGGCGTCCATTTTCTTCCGTGTACAAACATAACAGCTGATCCCATGCGTTATTTTTGCCTATTGGAGAAAACGGCCGCCATTTTCATATAAGTCAAACAAGTGACTGACATTTATTCCCTGTCGTCTACTATCTGAAATCGCCATTTATGTGCATTAGGAATAAAAAATATCATAAGTAACATGGGAATAAAAGCATCCCAATTTGTTTAAAATGATTTTGTGACTCTCGTTTCTGTCTCGGAGCCCTCTACCTCAACTCGTGTCACAAAAATCACCGTAAACAAATGGCTGCCTTTATACCCTTGTTGCCCCTTATACCCCTCCATCCAGAAACATAGTCTAGCTATAATACTTAGCTGTTTATTAAAGTTCTTTAAGCAATTATAATAATACCAATATTTGTAATAATTACAGAACAGCACTGTACAGTAATGTACTGCTTAGTATAGTATAGTACAGTAGTATAGTACAGTGTAATAAAGTCGTACATAGTTTAGTACAGTACCATATAGTATAGTACAGTGTAGTACAGTACTACACTGAAAAAGAAGTTCTGGTTAGGGTATATTTAACACGAAATTCTATAGTTAAAACTGGGATTTCTGGTAATTCCAACCAGAACTTTTTTTTCAGTGTATATAATAGGGAAGCGAGATCCGTATCATAGCTTCGCCTCGGGCGCGAAATTGTGTGATTCAGTCCCTTAATCTCGCCATCGTCGCAATCACCTATTTTGCACCCTTGATACGAAAATAACTATTGATTGTTAATCGAAAAGAGCCAGAAATTATTCAAGAACTAATGATATGGAAAAAAGAAGAAATGCTGCCATACCGTAGATTGAAATATTATTTTAAGCTGTTCGGGGATAACTTGTCAGAGAGTTTTATAGCTCTATTAAATAAGTTAAAAATTATAGCAATTTTTTGAGCCAAAGGATGTTTAGAATGGTAATTAATGGTTCGTCCAGAAATTGTAGGTTTTTTATACCAGTCAGTAATGAATTGATTTTTTTCGTTAATAGTAATAAGAACATCTAAAAAATTAATAATATTAATAATACCTATAGTACCTATTGTAATGCTCAATTGTCTTTTAAACCACTTTTTCTATAAATACGTTGATGATACTTGCATACAAAAAAATAAAATTGACGCAATGATTAATACTTTTAACAGCTATGACGAAAGATTACAGTTTACTTTTGAAATACAAAACAATAATACTATTAATTTTTTAGATGTTCTTAGTACTATTAACGAAAAAAATCAACTCATTACTGACTGGTATAAAAAACCTACATTTTCTGGACTAACCATTAATTATCATTCTAAACTCATAGAGCTATAAGACTCTCTGACAAGCAATTCCACTTCAAAAAACATAGAATTTGTTAAAGAAATTTTATTAAATAATAATTATCCATTAGAGTTAATAAACAAGTTCTCAATGAAACGTATTTCTCTAATAGCACTGCAAAAAATGGCGTCTAAAAATAAGACGTTTAGACGTTTATAAACGTCTTATAGGTAAATAAGCGTCTTATTTGAGCGTCTTAAATGAAAAACATAACCTCCAAATACATATTCATTTTAGAAGGCAAATAAGACGCTTATAAACGTCTATTAAGTGACCACGTAAACGTCTTAAACCAAGACGCTCTTTTTTTACAGTGAGAATCTAAATCTCAAAGTCCTATTGATAAAAATGTAATACTTTACACAAAGTCACAAAAAATATTCTTGGCCTATGTCCCAAATCTTTTTGAAAAAACTTACTCAATTCTTAATAATTACGCCATTTTATTCATTCCTTACAAACACTAAAAAAACATTTTTTAATTATTTTTAACATTTTAGAGGAAACAGACATGTTTAAAATTTTTAATTCAATTTTATCAATCCAATTAAAAAATAACACAGGCCTGAAAATTTTGGTTTAGTTCTGCTACAGAAAAAGTGGAAGGTAATTCTTATAGCTTTTTGACGTAGAATACGAATCCGACTTCCAAAATAGCCCATCACGTCAGGCTGTGTCTACATGCTTGCGTTCGAACGCTGCGTTTTGCGTTGAACAATGAGTGTAAGAAAGATAGAAGTATATGTCTTTCTTTTTCTATCACATTATTCAACGCAAAACGCAGCGTTTGAACGCAAGCATGTAAACACCGCCTCAGGATTTCTTGTAATACTGCCTTAAAGCCCATTCCACATGTGAGCCAAACGGACGCACGACACGATTCACGTGCCCCCTCTTCAATACTAACTTCTCCTACGTGAGGAGAGGAAAGCATTTGGTAGATGGAGCAGAGGGGGCACGTGAATCGTGTCATGCGTCTGTTTGGCTCACATGTGGAATGGGCTTTAAAGTGGAGTCTACAATGGGCACGTATGGACGTGAACGTGGACGCGACGTGCTGACGTAAGATAGTGTTAGTATTAGGTGCGTTATTATAGTGTGTAATCTGTAACAGAATAATATACTTTGTGTGTGTCAGTGTATGTGTGCAACCCCCCCTAAGAAATTTTGTAATCTTTCTTGAACAAAGATATTCCGTGTATAATTATCTAAATTTAAAATCATCATTTATTAATTACCTAAAATGTATATGAAGACTCAAACATCAGAGGTTTACATTGATACTTGATTTGATCCCTTTTCTTAATTTTCATTCCAAAAATTAAAAATATATTCTACTTCTTAGCCAGATTGATTATCAAATAATAATAAACATCAACATTTTAAAGTCAAACTTCATTATATTGTTATGTATTAATTATAACCAATAGTTAATTATACAAAACAGTAAAATAACTTTGTAGCAAATATTTTCAAAGAAAGTATTGAAAGAAAGTACACACAAAGTACTGTAAAAAAAAGTTTTGAGGAATGATCAGATACTTTTTAATTTCTTTACACATGTAGGTATGCGAACTTGGACAGTTATAATTATTTGATACTTTAACTAAACATAAACTATGTTTCAGCTATTCAAAACAAAAGCAAAAATAAATTAAAAAATCAAAACTTCTCTCGCATAGAGGGATTATAAATTTTTCATCGAAATTACCTCGTTTATTCGCGCTTTACGTTTCAGTATTACCTACTCCTTTTACGATCGCGCGCGAGTCCCTGCGTCATAAACATCCTACCTGTTTTCGATAAGCATTCACCATCTTTCGATAAGAAGACGTCTTTGTAAATATTTGCATTAAAAATGCAATATAGTCATTTAAAACAAGAATTTCTCGTGTGCAAGCAATGGCAACCGATAACCGTTAAATTGATAATATCACACACACACACACATATATATATATTTATATATATATATATATATATTTAAATCATAATATTTTTTACGCATTTAAAAAATACTTTTATAAATAGAGTGGTGAATGTGATGTATATATACTTTAAATTACTGGCTTTAAACTACACTCATTATGGCGCCATTAAGACAAAATAGTAATTTATTCGCTTTACGTTCATTTAGCTTAATTCATTATATATATGGGGCATTTCATGTCAAGTGATCAAGGTGGAGAAAAATTTTTCTCCAATCGTAGCAAAACTTGGGGCTTTTGTAGTACTCATAGATAGTAATTTTTCGTGAAAATATTTTTTTACCTAGTCCAATATTTTCCGAGGGGGAGGGGGTTAAATTTTTGTGTTTTTCAGTACAATGCTTATTTCAATAATTTTTTACTCTTAAACAATTAAACATACGAATTTGGCAAAGTACATTTTGGAAAGGTTTTTTCATGCTCTTTCGATTAGAAATAAGCATTTTGAAAAAAAAAAATTTTTGACCCAAAAAAATCAAAATTAAAAATAAATTTCAATTTTTGGGGGAGAAAGACCCAATTTTTTTTTTTTTTTTTTTTTTTAAACGAAAGCTGAGGTTTTTTTCTAAAAGGACATATAAATGGTAAAGTGGGACAAGAATGTTTAAACATTGAAAAAAAGAGTTTTAAGCTCCGTTTAGGAGAAAACTCTTTTTTTCAATGTTTAAACATTCTTGTCCCACTTTACCATTTATATGTCCTTTTAGAAAAAAACCTCAGCTTTCGTTTAAAAAAAAAAAAAAAAAAAAAATTGGGTCTTTCTCCCCCAAAAATTGAAATTTATTTTTAATTTTGATTTTTTTGGGTCAAAAATTTTTTTTTTTCAAAATGCTTATTTCTAATCGAAAGAGCATGAAAAAACCTTTCCAAAATGTACTTTGCCAAATTCGTATGTTTAATTGTTTAAGAGTAAAAAATTATTGAAATAAACATTGCACCAAAAGACCCCTTGATCACTTGACGCGGAATCCCCCATATAGGAAAGTAAAAGCAAGCCTTTTAGTATAAAAAGGGTTCACGCTTTTCTCAGGAAGTTTTACTGAATTAAAATAAATCCTGAACTCGTTCAGGCTTTATAAAGATTGTCCGAGCATTGGTCAATATTGGTTGAGCATTAGTGAGTTAGCGGGAGCAGAAATAATTCAAGATTTTAAATATTAAATATGAAAGAACTTATCAATAATCCGAATTAATTTAAAAAAATAATTTTCTTAAATAAATTAAATGTATCGACAGCACAGCTATCCTAATACAGAAATCTGCTTTTCTCAGACAAACATTTTTTCAAAATTAATTAAGTATTTCAAAATTATCAAAGATCTCAGAAAAAACGGTAGCATGGTGGGATACGAGTCCACGATCTTTCTATTGCCGGTAGATTGCTCTGACCACTGAGCTACATTTAAATTTTCTTAAATAAGATTATAAATGCCGAATGATAAATTCACTCCTTTTAATTATAATTGCCTATGAATTGAAATATTAGGCTCTTTAAAAAAAACTTCCTTACATTATCTTAAAAAAACGTAAGAAGTATATTTAATAAATAAATATTATTGTTATTATTTTTATCTATATTATATGCGTGTATAAATTTAATGACAATAAGATACTATTATAATAATTGTATTATTTTCATAGAAATAATATATTACTAATAATAAATGTCATTTGAAAAAGTAATTTAAAAAAATATTTTATTAAAAAATGACAATTTTTATGTTAATTGGTACATTTCTTTTCTTGTTTTCTTAATAGACTTTTATAACATTATTTAGAAACATGTCGATAGGTTTTATTCACAACGCAACACATAATTTTCTTATTTTATATAACGCTTCAAACGAAGAATAAAAAATATCCTTTCGCATATGGATCAATCGAACCTCCTGACGCATATCCGACTTGCCTATAAACACACCTAATTAAATCGCACAGCCATCGAAGGCTGGAAGGGATCTTGCCTAATCTACTATATCAATACCAGAGCCGTATATTCTGTATTAAAACTGTCACTCAACATTGATTCAGCATGTGACACCAATGTTCGTCCCATGCTGGATGCAAGACTCGATCAATCTTCGTGAGCAATGATAGAATATTTAGTTTCTTTATTACCATGTGCACTTATCAATAATAAATATAAATATTTATAAATTATTTAATATAAAATTTTTTTTTGTAACTTTTTAAGTTATATTTTTAAAGTTCAAGAGTTTGTTTATCTGAAAAATTTTCAGTGATCAAAAACTTACAGTGAAAAACATGTTAGGGTGTAGTAAATATTTGTGCCAAATAGTTTACACATGGATTAACTCTTTGTGTTTAGTAGCGCGTTAAACAAAAAATAGTTTTTTAATAATATTTACTAAACAGTTAATTCTAGTGTTAACCTACTTGCTATACATATTTATTACACCCTAAAGAAGTTTTTTTCACTGTAAGTTTATGATCACTGAAAATTTTTCAGATAAACGAAACTCTTGAGTAAAGGAAAATATGCATTACTAAGAAATTGAATAGTTTAAGCTATAAATCCTAAAAAATTGGTTAAAAACGATGAGTATCTTTATATACTTTAGAGCAAATTGAAGTGAAAATTTCTATTAAATTTGAGTTTCTAGAAAAATTAGTTTTCTGCGTTTAACTTGAAAAGAAAAAAAAATACAATATTTTTCATTTAAGAAAAAAGATGCACCGGAAAATTTCCTATAAGAAAGTAAATAAAAAAAATTTTTTGATTGAAGTTAAATTTTGGGTGTCACGGGCCAACTAAAAATGCCGTCAGAATTTGTGTGTGGTTTTACTATCCGGCGGCTCAAATAAATAATCAGTACTTTTACAATCTCTTGTTATAAAAATTTTAGATAGACTGTTTAGAAAATGCATACAAACATTTTTGCGTGGTTCATTTTTATTTTGTAGCAAATAATTTTTATTAATTCAATTTTTAACGTTTATTCTAATGACAATTAATATTCAATAAATTATTGAATATTAAAATCACCAAACATTATTTATTGAAAAAACAAATTTAAAACTATGAAAAATGGGGGACTAACTCTGCTGGGGCTCGAAACCCAGGACCTATCAATTGCCGGTTGATTGCTCTTCCACTGAGCTACAGAGGTCCACATCCAACAAATTTTCATAGCTTCATCGACTCAGTCTTCAAGATGGTTCGCATTCCTCTGCTACAAATTATTTAAACTTTCCAATCAACCGGCAATTGATAGGTCCTGGGTTTCGAGCCCCAGCGTAGTTAGTCCCCCATTTTTTCATAGTTTTAAATTTGTTTTTCAATTTATATTGTTTGACGGTGACGTCTAGGTTTAGATATCGTTACTTCTTCTAGAATTTGAAACTTGGTCAATATTGTAGGTTTCTGCTTCACGTTTAAGTGAAGGGTCTTACTAATTAGTAGACATTTGTTTCGAGAAAAATTCTGGGAAAATTTAAATTATTATTTATTTAAATGTAAATTTTTTGTGTGATTTCTAAAAACCTATTTTTACCTATAGGGGAGACCGGGGCGTAATGGCTAACTTTTCACTCTTTGTTGTTTTACTCGGACACTTTTGTCCTAATTGAATGTTTATCTCTCAGAAAAGTTACTCTGGTATCTCAGCTTACTTTTAAGACTACGAACGTCCCGATATGACTCTTGCTTTTTATTCTACAGCAGTTTTTCTGGAGCAATGCAGAGCTCCAAAATACGCCCCTAACCGGGGCGTAATGGATAACTCCCGGGGCGTAATGAATAATGATTGCTAATTATTATCTACAGTTTCCAATTTTATTGTATATTGTAAATTAAGGTTCCTGGGTATTCCGTGAATGCTATTTTTATTCAGCAATACTTCTCCTATCGCTTTTTCAATAATATTCTGTGATATTGGCACTCTTTCAATTTTTTTGTAATTTCTCATTAAAATCGTAGCTTGAAATCTACTGTTTGTAAATTTTAGACCAAAACTTAAAAATTTTGTTAAAAACACCTAAACATACTTAAACTAAGTGACAAGTAACCGCGAAAACAAACCTACACTTCGCTGATATGGTACGTTGCTTTTTATACATAGCGTATTGCATTAGCCAACACGCCCCGGGAAAAAGTAGCCATTACGCCCCGGGGGTGTTCGGCAAATATTTGCCTTTTTTTTAACAATACCGGAAGTGTGAATCAAAAATCTCGAATTGTCCCTTAAAAACAAACGTGTCAAGATCGAAACCTCATTTCAGTTTCTTTTTTAAAGCTATTTTTCAAAAAAATAGAACGAAAAAACGAAAATTTTGAAAAGTTACTTTCGTATGTCAAAAATAGTTTTTCTACTATATTTCTTACAATAATGAATAAATATTAATGAAACTTCCGACAAACTTGCAGTATACCAAGTACAATAACTTGTCTATTGTGCAAAATTATTACAATTTACGGTTTTTAAACAAATTACAATTATTCATTACGCCCCTTAGCCATTACGCCCCGGTCTCCCCTAGCTCATGCTTATCCGAAGCTACATTTTGATATATTGCGCTCGAGTATGTAAGCAGTCACCGATAGCCGAGCCGGCAGTCCCTAGAAATCGCAGGTAGTCGCGTAGAAATCTCAAGAAGTTTTGGAAATCTATATGAGAATCTTACAACGACTGCTACTAGCGATTTCTGATTTCTTAAGTGAATTTCCCCTCGCTTATCACAGTAATTGGTACATTTCCATTGAATATGCATGTGCTACAATTACTGAGAGCAAAATAACCTCTAAATACACGTATTTTTATCGCAGTAATTCGCTCATAGTAGTTTGCTCAATCTCCCAGTAATTAACGTATTTGATATAATTTGTTTAAATAATTAATTTCTATAAAGTTTTTTTAAATGTTTTATTATCTAAATGACAAGAGCTTTCAATTTATTTAGCTTTAACTTTACTTATTGCATTATAATTCCCGAATTTTTTATTTCAAAGGCTGCTAAACCTAATAAATCGCAATAAATGGCACATTTACCTTATCTCCTTCCGTTTTTGGTTTTTTGTAAAGGGTACGAAATTCACATAATGAATATCAAAAGTTTTCGCATTATAATCAAATGGATCTAAGATATTTAAGTGATGATACATCCCTCTTTTGGCGTAAATTATCTTTGATTCACAATTATATATTTAAAGTAGTGGCATATAGAAACTGTTATACAACAAATCTTTCACACGCACAGTCGCCGCCTTGTAATTTAATTAAGGTTACCTTACTCCTCTTTAAGTGTAGCTGTCTTCGCACCCCTCCTTTTGAGTAAACTGCTATAGGTTGTTATATCAAGTATATATAATATACATCCGCAAATGCGGGAGCACCCTCATGGTATTAATTATATCACCAATAATTATTAAAATCAATCAAGAAGTGATAATGTTTTCATTTAGCAGCTCTTAAATTAATGACCATCATCTTTATGATGTACCTTGAATCCCTCTTTCGAATGACGTACTCAAAAAAACTGAAAAATGTTAAATAAACAATTTCTACAACATTTTTAAAGAAAAAACACGATTTTTAAAGATTTTTTTTTAATTTTTTCAATTTTTTAATAGCTAAACCCTTCAACAAACCTTCTGTTGATAGAAATATCGCGTCAAAAATAGTAGGAGTACAACATAGGACTATTTTGAATATTAAATTTTTAAATGGCTGCCACAAAATAGCGACTAAAGTTACATTTTTTAAACAATATTATAAACAAATAGCATAAATTTTTAGAAATAGTTAATTTGGCCTAAAACTTGTTACTCGGGGGTTTTTGGGGTAGCTGATTACGAATATAACCTTAGTTTTCCAAAATTCAAAATGGCGGATCCAATATGGCGGACAAGAACTTCTAAAAAAAGTTAATTTTGCTTGAAACTTGTTACTCGGGGGTTTTCGGGGTCGCTGATTACGAATATAACCTTAGTTTTCCAAAATTCAAAATGGCGGATCCAATATGGCAGACAATAAATTTTTAAAATAGTTAATTTTGCTCGAAACTTGTTCCTCGGGGGTTTTCAGGATCGCTGATTACGAATATAACCTTAGTTTTCCAAAATTCAAAATGGCGGATCCAATATGGCAGACAATAAATTTTTAAAATAGTTAATTTTGCTCGAAACTTGTTCCTCGGGGGTTTTCAGGATCGCTGATTACGAATATAACCTTAGTTTTCCAAAATTAAGAATGGCGGATCTAATTTTACATAAAAAAATATTAAAATTTAATTTACATAAATGGTAACGTTCTTCAACCATTAAAATATTTAGAATTAACAAATAGTTCAGTCTTCTTCCTTTTCAACAAAAACGTTTTTTTCGCGGTTATTTATAAATTTTTTATTTATATATATATTTTATATATTTTTTGTTTTTACATTTTATATATTTTATACATTTTATATTTTTTTGCGTTTTGTAGAAAAACTTGATTTATTCACATTTTTTAAAATTATGTTTAACAATATCTATCGCAAAATTTTTTGCTGGTAATATAATATAATATATATTATATTATTATACCTATTATATTTTATAATATATAAAAATATATAATAATAAATATATAATAAAAATATATAATTTGACTATTTGATGTTCTTATAATTATGAATTAATTAAATAATTTAGAAATTTAATTAAAATTAATTTAATAAATAAGTTATTTTTAATATTGTTAATAAATTATTATTAATTAAATAACTGTCGTAATTAATTTAAACAGTTTCGTGTGTATTTAAAAATCACACGTTTAAAAATTTCAGCAAACTATTGATATGTGAATATTAATAATAAGGTACTAATTAAATAATCAAAAAATTTAATTTTATATTTAAAATTAACTAATTATAAATAATGTATGAAATTACATTTAAAAAAATAATGGCTGAAGAACGTTATTATTTACGTAAATTAAATTTTAATATTTTTTCTGTAAAATTAGATCCGCCATTCTGAATTTTGGAAAACTAAGGTTATATTCGTAATCAGCGACCCCGAAAACCCCCGAGTAACAAGTGTTAGGCTAAATTAATTATTTTTTAAAATTTCCTACATTTGTTTATAATATTGTTTAAAAAAGTAACTTTAGTCGCCAGTTTGTGGCAGCCATTTAAAAATTTAATATTCAAAATAGTCCTATGTTGTACTCCTACTATTTTTGACGCGATATTTCTATCAACAGAAGGTTTGTTGAAGGGTTTAGCTATTAAAAAATTGAAAAAATTAAAAAAAAAATCTTTAAAAATCGTGTTTTTTCTTTAAAAATGTTGAATAAATTGTTTATTTAACATTTTTTAGTTTTTTTGAGTACGCCATTCGAAAGAGGGATTCAAGGTACATAAAAAAAGTGTATTTACAAATTATTCTTAGTGCATTTTAAGATTGAAATATGTTCTTAAACATTATGTACAAATTTTGTACATCCCGTCCTTAATGGGTTAAGATGTTCCTGATGTTCTGTGCCGACAGGGAAATAAATAAATATTAATAATAAAAATAATAATAAAAAAGAATATGTGGGAGATTTTCATTCCAAATTTTTTTTAATTGGAACAATTTTTTAGAATTATATATGAAAAATAATTAAGTACCTGTTTTTTTATTTGATCAAAATTATGGTAGTTATGAAGTCCTCTGGTCTTTTAAAATATCTCTTTCTCTGTTACACCAAAAGATAAAAAATAATATATTATATGGAAATGATTTGTTCTTTTTTTAATTTTTCAAATAGGGTAAAAGTCCGGACAGATGGCCAATTCAAGTATTTTAAAGAATTTTCTGGCAGATGTCGCTTATTTTAGGTTATTCTTGTGCATTTCGTGGCAGAAAGTAAGCATAAACAAAAAATTGTTAAAAAAGAATGAAAAAGTAATTGTAAACCTTTTTTATTTTTTTTGTGGGTTCTAAAAAACATAAAGAAATTCACGTTTCTCATTGTTACATTCTTATTTTTTAACCTATTTCTAAAATTCTAAATTTTTTAAGAAATACATAACGCACGCTTTGATATTACCTAAAAATGAAAGAAAAAAATATTTTTCTTATTTAATAATTATTGTTTACTTTTTACATATATTATCAGGTGAGATGGCCATGTTTTGTCGGTGTAAGATAGCCATACTATTTAAGTTATCAAAGTCAAGAAAAAATTAATTTGGTTTAGAAATGCATGTTTTATTGTGGAAATTACTATGTAACACTCTGATAAAGATTTTCAAGTTAAAATATTACATTAAAAAACAATTTCGCACTATTGCAAAAATAATTTTAAATGTTTGAAATTTGATAAACAGTTAAATATATAATTTAAAAAAGTCACATAAAAGCGGCACTGAATTTATTGACAAGTGTTCAGAATGCGGTAAGAAGTTGAAAAAAATTAATGTAATTGACTTAAAAATAAGTTAAAGCTAATTTTCCCTCGGAATTACCCTACACTGAAAAAATAAGTTATTTGATTCAATTAATTCAAATTTGCGTATCAAATGCGCAAAATAGGTGATTGCGACGAAGGCGAAATTGTGTCCCGAGGTCCCGAAATTTCGCCAGAGTCGTAATCACCTTTGCGCCCATGTTGCGAACATACTTTTTTGTCCAAACTACACGGAAAGTATATCATTGAGATGTCCTCATCAGAAACGAAAATTTATTTAGAAAAAATTATTTGTTAAAACATTTTTACATATAATAAAAACATTAAATAATCAATATTAATATAAATAGTATGAATAAGAATAATACAAATTTTCGTACTGATCAGAATCGTGTTTGAAGGCACGTGTGGACGGACGAATGTCACGTCGTCAACTAAATCATTCAATCGACGAAAACAGAGAAATCGCAATACATTCAAAAAGACACAATACAATTTAAGATAAATTTCAACTCTCAACATCCCTACGCTCAGAAGATTGCACTAATATACAACCTCACTGATAAAGCAATCTCTCTAAATTTGAATTAGTAGAATTCTACTAATTCTTAGTCAAATTCTACTAATTGAAAAGGGGAAAAGTCTTCCACTAAGAATTAGTAGAAAACTACTAATTGAAAAAGTTATTTTTCGCTACTAATTGAATTAGTAGAATGTAGAATATGTTAATGCGCATGCTCCCGCGTGCGTCTTTTTTACTCGCTAATATTTGAAATTTTCTATCGTGTTTATTTTTCAAAAACTTATTTTAAAAAATTAAAGATACATAAACTAATGAAAATACAGACCAAATTAAAGCTTTATAATTTAAATTTGATCAAAATTTTTATTTAACTTTTGTATCTTTAATTTTCATTTAAATATGTTTTATGATAGAATTTGAATTTTACATTTATTGGAAAATATATATGTTTAATAATCATTGGTTTGTTTACAAGATATTAAAGATATAATGATTTTTTACAGTTTCAATAGTCTGAACACATTATATGGATTGCAATAAAAACAATTATTAGGAATAATTAGCTTCTTTAATAAGAAAAGATTCTTCAAAAATGATGGGATGATTTTTCTTTGAGTAAACAATAATAAATAAAAATTATTGCTATTACTCAATCATTATATAAATAAATTTTGCTTCTTTGATTTTATAAAAACATGCTATCTAAAGAATTGCAAAACTATTTAATTATATTGATTGATTTAAACTTTTATTCAGAGTATAATTATAATTGAAAAAAGGAAAGAATGTTTGAGGTTAGGAGTTTATATACAATTTTTTAATTATTAAAAAAGAGAATTGAATATTATATGTTAACTATTTTATCGACAGTATATATAATACAATAAATAATTTACACCATAAAAATGTAGTTAATACACATTTTTTGTATGCACGTTTTCATCATTCCAGTATGCAATGATGAAAATACCAGCGTCTAAAGATATATACAAACAATATAAATATATAAATATGATATATACAAACAAAAAAAGAAAATGAAGAGAATGTGTACACACTTTCCCAGTTCTAAAAAAGTGATGAACGATGATTTCAATATCACTTCACGCACTTATTGTTTGTATAAATATTTTTTGAAGTTTAAAATCTTGGGAAAAGATTGCAGCTTGCTCAGGAAAAACCTTTGACACTACACAACAGGAAGCAAATGGCCGTTTAGTGTTACCGAAAGTGAACGCTAAAAGCGCTCCTTCGCGTCACCTGACTTTTACTAATTCAAATAGTAAAAACTACTAATCAAAAAAGTGAAAATTCTTACTAATTTGAATTAGTTATATTTTTGCGTCGACATTCTACTAATTCATTAGTCATATTTCATAAATCTACTATTTCATTAGTAAAATATTAAACTACTAATTTAAATAGTAAAAATTCTACTAATTCAAATTTAGAGAGATAAAACTTTCAAACAAATGTTTTCATGGGAAAAATATAAAATTTATTAAAAGCTTACTTATTGACAACTGTTACCCCAGGTTACTTATAGACAAACATATCAAAAAATGAATTTGCAAAATAAATTCATATATTTCAGTTAGCAAAAATAAGAATGATTATTATCAATTAATACCAAAAATATGTTTAAAGTACATAAAAGGCTTCTATGAAAGAACAAAGTCTAACCTAAGAAAATACAACATCCATTCTCTTTCCCTAGGTAATTATAATAATAATTTCATTAAGAAGGCCGAGCAAGGTCATGTTTTCGATTTTGACGGAATCACTATACTAGATAGAGAAAAAGTAAGAGGAAGGAGATTGATATCGGAGATGATACACATAAATTTACAAACAAACCCAATAAACACTAAAGAAGATATAAATAAGTTCAATGACAAATAATCTCAATTTCTAAAGTCTTAACAACACTCTCATCACACCCAATACTTTACTTTTTCGGTCATTTACATCTCGCCTATCTCAAGGTCCTAAATCTGCTTTTAAATGTATGCGTTCACATCGTAAATTGTATTGTGTCTTTTGAATGTATTGCGATTTCTCTGTTTTCGTCGATTGAATGATTTAGTTGACGACGTGACATTCGTCCGTCCACACGTGCCTTCAAACACGATTCTGATCGGTACGAAAATTTGTATTATACTTATTTATATTATTTATATTAATATTGATTATTTAATGTTTTTATTATATTTAAAAATGTTTTAACAAATAATTTTTTCTAAATAAATTTTCGTTTCTGTTGAGGACGATTGTTATCGTCGAAACGTTCAAAAAGAAGTTTTGTTTTTCTTATTTGACTCGGAATGAATGATTTTTTCTCACCTATAATTTATTTATTTCACTTAATTAATTGGATATTTAATATAAATAAAAATTATTTGTTTCAATTAATTTTAGGTAATTATATTTTAACAATATAAAAAAAATTTATTATATGAATAATAAATATGTGTTAAATATATTAAATATAATAATTTTAATAAGATTCATATTAATTTAGAATAATTTTATAAAAACTTTAAGAAATCTTAAAATTGTTGCACTTGCAATTTATAGACATATCCAAAAAAAAATTACAAGTAGGTTCGGTTGATGTCGATATCGTTAAGGCTCTGCGGTTATAGGTAAATAAATATAGGTATACACCCAGAGAAAAATATTGTTGAAACCAAATATATTTTATTTGACTTAAAGAAACGAATATTTGTCTCAGAACCAACTCCAGTTGGTTCTGAGATAAATATATATACCTATTTTCTGGGTGAAGGTTATAGGTATAGGTGCGTCTGGGTTTCGATCCCCGTAGGTTTCATATTTTAATTTAATTGTAAAAATTTAGTGCTTAATACTTTCAAGCTTGAGTCCCTTAGAAGGTAGAATCGATGGTGCAAAATTTGAATTTTTATTATTTTTATAATGATAAAAATTATAAAAAATTTCATTTATTTAATACAAATTGAGATTCATTTGAATCCAAAATTGCTTCATTGTGAAGCAAATAAATTTTGTATTGAATTATTAATAATAATTGCATTATTGAATTAAATAATTTTCCCAATTGATTCAAGGCAATGTTTATTATATTCAATTATTCCATTTATTTGACTGAAGTAATTCGTATTTGATACAATTAAATATTTATTTCACACAATCAAATAAAGTACTTAGATCTAATAAGTATTTACATGGTTTAAATAAATATTTATTGGATAATAGACAATTAAACCATTTAATTGAGTTTTTTTATTTGATTCCATTAACATTTTTTTAAGTGTAAGTAATAAAAGTTACGTTGATAAACCGAAAACATTAAATAAATTAATATTCTGTCTAAATAGTTACTTTTCTGAAAACCGAACTTAACATAATGTTCCATTTTCCTTGCTAAAATCACTTTAAAATTTATTAAAATATTTTTAAAATAAGATTATTTGACATATAAATAAAGGAAAATTATAAAACTACTAAAATTAATAAGGGAGACCGAGGAGGAAAGTAACAACGCTAATATCTTTTTAAAATATCTTTTTTTAAATATATTTTTGTGAAATTACATAGAATGTATTAATTATTAATCAGTAATACATTTTTTTAAAATTTATAAAGTTCTTAGAAAAATTTAATTGAAATATGGTGATCTATTATTTTAATCTGTTATTTTGGGTATGTTTACGTAATAATCAATTTATACAAGTAAATTAACACATTTTTAACAAATATCAATCAAGAAATTTGTTTTATTGAAATTATTTACATGCTTTTTTATGAAATTTTTATATCTGTCAAACTATCTTTTTTTGTGCAACTTAATTTAAAAATGATAATATAACATTAATTAAAACATATTTTGAAGATAATTATCGAAATTGAATGCTATAGACATTAATCATTTTTTATACATATTATGAGATTTTTCTAAAAGTAGGCCGCAACGAGTTTAGGTGAAATAAAATATTAATTCCATTTTTGAATTTGTTATTTAATTGAAAAATGCTCTAATTATACAAATATCGTAAAATTTAATTCAAAGAATTTAACTTAAGTAGAAATTAGTTTCCTCAAAGATATAATGAAATATATAATATATAAATTAACCCTGTAAAGTCAAGTGGCGATTTGGTTGAGTGCATAAAGCGTTATCGCTGCAGCTCACCTTGAGGGTTATCCTATGTGACTTGGGGTTTGAGTCCGCATTACCCTTATATGTTTTGTAGTTGTAAAGATAATTTTTTTAAAATTAAACCCATTTTTTTACTTTAAAACAATGCAAAATTTGAATAATTTAAAATTTTTTAAACCTTTTTAAATAATAATTTCACTAAACAAAATTTTAAATAATTTTTGGAAACTTTTTTGGAAGTTTCCAGAAAGTTTATATGGGAAGCTTCGAACCTGCGGACATTATTGTATTTCTAGGAAATTTCCAGGAAGTTACCAAGGGTAACTGCCGAAGATTGCCACGGGAAACTTCCTGGAAGTTTCCTGGAAGTTTTTGTGCTATGTGGGATTGTACCAAAATGTGTTGAATATGTATTAAATAAAGTGTCAAATATGCATAATTTGTACTTTGAGTATTTTTCTAAGTTAATAATAAAAATATTTTAAATTAGGGGAAAGGTGTACAAGATGATCCCCCTAAGGGAGGATGACCATTATTCAAAGAAAAATCAACATTTTCGAGTTTTTTTGTACGAACTAGTAGATAATTAATCTTTCTAACTTTTCTGATTATAAATATATGCAGCAAATTAATATTTTACAAGTAAACTTAATTTTTCTAAAACCTTACAAAAGGATCATCTTGGACACCGGGGTGTCCAAAATGATCCCCCTGGTATGGGCAAGATAATCCGTAGGTTTATCTTAGCCCAATTATTGAAAAAGGAGACTAAATTGAAGGAATAACGTGTATCAATAATAAATATGCATTATTTAGGCCATAAGTGCTTTTGAACACTCACCACGATTCGTTTTCCTATTTTATAATTACGTGTCATTTTCTACATCAAGAAAATTAATATAATAGATGTAGATTTCAACTTTTTGTATTAAATAAGTTAGTTTTCATAACAGAAACATATTAGAAGCGAGAATAATTGAATTTTTTATTAATACTAAAAAATTCAGTTTGAGGTGAGATAAAATACATGGGAATCAGGAGGGATCATCTTGTACACCCATTGAGGGATCATCTTGCCCCAAATGACACTAATTTTTAATTTGTTCGTAACTTCACCTACAAGCTTTGGTAATCCAAAGTAACAATCAGAACACTTAATTTAAGATATACTGAAGCTGTCAGTACAAGGAACTTTAAATTCCAGCTTCTACAACAAAAGTTACCTAAGTTCAAAGTTTAGCTTTTCTTAGATCAAAAATATGAAATTTTAATTTTTTCCAATAAATTTTTTTTTAATGACGTGTGTTATCATAACAGTTTGACTGGTTCATAGGTATGTCATTGGCAACGTATTACCGTTTTTACCTGAACGGTAACGCTAATAGGCTCTCCAGAGTTCGAAAGGATCATCTTGCCCCAGGGGATCATCTCGTACACCTTTCCCCTACTAATAGTCTTAAAACGATATAATATTAACCATATTCTATAATGTTACTTTTCTCCTAGGTGCTGTTACTTTCCTCCTCAGGGGTTAGGAGGAAAGTAACAAATGCAGAGGTCATGAAATATTCATGCTGTGAACTGGTTATTTAATCTAAATGTCTAATTTAAATTTTATTTAACAGGTGAAAGTCCAAGCTTACAATTAACGTATTAACAAAAATTATTCGTTAAATAGTTTGAACGCTAAAATAAAAAAACTTAATTTTGTTACATTCTTTCTCGGTCTCCTCTACTAATTTATGTAGTAAGTCGGCTATCTTGTTTTGAATTAATAAGAAATGCGACTTAATGAATTTATTGCTTATACAACATGTTAAGAGCATTTATTATGTGTAAAAAAATTGATAAATTTAAATCTTTTTTGCAATATATAAATAAAACAATATAATAGGTACTGCAGTTACATACTACATAATATCTATTTATGGTAATTATTAATATTTTTATTATTATATTTTTATTTCCTATACTGATGTCTGAGAAATGAATGATAAAGAAGTATTAAACCTTTTTTAATTATTTAGTAATAAAAAAGGTTTTAATGCGATATTCAGACATTTATTACTGGATAGATAGTTATTATTAATTTATTGTCAATTATTATGGTTCCTGAAGTTGACGTGATTCTGCATTGAGATTATAGACTAGACTATTGTTATGGCAATCTGATTTCTTATATTTAATTCTGGTGCAATATAAATTTAAAAAAAAATGCTAATTGCTCACTTTAAAGTGTGGAAATCAACCCAAAGTAGCCCAAACTGAGATTGGACGCCAATGTGGGTCCGACTGGGATTCCCAAACTTTGAAAAATGAGATAATAAAATAATTTAGTTAATTAATTATTATTTAAATAATATGCTAGACAAACAAATAAAACAGCCCAGCTGTAAAAAACTCCAAAAATTTTATTTTTAGTATACTTAGACAAAGTTTGGGTCAACTTAACTTCGCCCCAACTGGAGTTTCCCAAAGTATTCCCAAACTCAAATTTAATTGTATTTTCTGTTATAAATCAATAAAAAATTTGAGAAAAAATATGAAAAATAAAATTTTAGTTATAATTATGTTAGTAATAAACGAATATTCCGAATGGAAATTTTACACAGAAAAAAAATTTTATTTGATTCAAATAACCGATTATTTGACTATTATCAAATAAATATTTACTTAAATCAAATAATTTTTATTTAAATCAATTAAATCATATTTGCTTCAAATACTGAAATATTTGATTCAAATACAGTTTATTTGATTCAAATAAAAATTGTATAATTATATGTTTAAATGATACTGAGCGTTAGTCTATAAGTTCGTAGGTCGTAGGTTTGATTCCTCTCCTGCGCAGTTTTGTTTATTTCATATAGGTTTGCGTTATTTTTAAGACTAACTACTATCGGTACAAAAAGTATAGTCAGTTGATTTTGAAGGCTTGTAACTTAAGTAAAAAAATCGCACAATATTAAAACTGCTTGCAATCAGAGGTATAAATAAATAAAGTTTTTAAAAGTCCTTTTTGTTATAGAAGCTATTAACAATGAAAGGCAGTCATTACTTTAGTAATTTAATAATTTTTTTATTTTAGGGATTTGGCTAGAGGTCTTAGTCAAAACCCCTGGTAGGGTGTTTATAAGTTATTAAATAGGGGTCTGAGCAGGACCTCTCCAGTTTTCCTCGTTTGAATAAAGTGTAAATAAATTTTTGTCTTTAAATTTTCATTTAATTAAAGAGTTATGAGCAATTGAAAAAAATAATTAAAAGTAGTAATTATACTACCGTTTTAATCCTTTTAATTTTGTGGGTTTAACCAGAATTTCAAGCCAAAGCCCTTTGTAGGGTGTTCATTAGATTTTAAATAGGGTTCTGACCAGGCCCACGCCAGTTTTCCTCGTTTAAATAAAGTTAATAAAACCCTAATGAACATTTTTTTCACTGGAAGTTATTGATCACTAAATATTTTTTTAGATAAAACAGAAAAGAATACTGAAAAATATTGTTTAATGATTTAATTATTTTAATAATAATTTTTAATAATTCGTAATTATTGTGTGTAAAATTTTTAGTCACAGTTTTCTCTATATCTTCGTAAGTAACAGAATGCATGGGCATTGATATATAGTACATTAGGCGAGATCTCTTGCAGCCTTCAATGGTCGTGCGGGGACGTGAGTTCCATCCCACATGCGAACGGATTTTTTCATTTTTCATTGTTAAGCGTTATATAAAATAATGAAATTTCGAGTTGTGTTGAGAATAAAAACTGTGAAAATGGTTGTAAATAATGTTGAAAGTTTGTTAAAAAATAAAGAAAAAAATGTATCGATTAACAGAAAAATTGTTTCTTATTACTAAAATTATTTTTTAAATATTAGAATTGAAGGCGTGGATATACAATTCATATATTAATATTATATTGAATGGGCTCGAGAGCCGCGTAATTTTATTGCAATTTCTTTTTGAATAAACGTAACCTCACAAAATAGGTCAAATTTAAAGAAAATTGACGAGGCCCTGACCAGTTTTCCCCTAAGTAGAACATTGATCAGGAACAGCATCACACACTAGTCGGGCGCTAGTCAGTTTCTCTTCCCAGAGCCACACTAGAGATCAGAAAAATGTCCAGTACCCCATCAGGCCCACATTTTAATTTCTGCACGGGTTTGGTAATATTTGTCTGTGGTTGAAACTGATTTATAACTTTAAAGATCGAGTTTCAAGGGATGAACAGAGGTGTAAACACCCAAAATATTTTCTCTGAGTAAAAAATTTTAAATTGTATGTAGATATAGTAAAATATAGTTTTTAGTATTTAAACTAAACTAATACAGTAAACCCTCGTTAACGCGTACTCGGTTAACACGAATTCTCTCTTAACACGAACAAAAATTGCGGTCCCAGCAGAGATGCATATAAACTGTATAGATATACTTCCTCGGTTAACACGAAACCCGGTTAACACGAAACTCGAACAGTTTTTGCGGTCCTCATTTCGTTCTTAGCTCGGTTAACGCGTACAAATTCAAAAATTCAAAAATTAATAATAATTTCGAAATAATTTTTTTGTATTTTCTCCTTTTTTTATACAGTAACGTAGAAATGTTGTATAGCTACTGAATAAAAGTTGTTTCAATATTGCGGGATTTTTTTACTTCAGATAAAAGTGTTCAAAACCAACTGTTTTTACTTTTGCTTCCTCGTAAGGAAGCTTTTTAGTCGTTCAATTAATAAAATTTTTTAAAATCCTTCAAATAAATTTTCTTCTATAAAGGACTATGTTATTTAAGACCCTGAACAATTGTCCGGATGTGTGTATGTGTGTGTGGATCCCGTTTTTTGTGAACACGATAACTCGAAGAGGTTTTAACGAATTTGGCTGAAAATTGCTAGGCATATTTATTATAAAAATATCTTGAAATGGATTGATAAACATTAAAAAATCTATAAAAAAATGTTTTTTTACTTTCAAAAAAAAAAAAAAAAATTCAAAAATTTTTTTTAATTGTATATTGAAGTTAATATATAATAAAATCTTATTTTAAGTCAAGAGTAACATTTTATTATAAGGCAACATGATTTTTAAGAAGGAAATAAATTTCTAATAAAAATGCGAATTTTTTATTTTAATTATGTTTAATTCTATAAATTCAAATACAATATATACTTTATATACACCAGTCAATCCGTTTTAATGCAACGGATAAGCTGGAATATAATTTTGATGAAAGAACTAAATTTTTGATAAAAAATTAATTTTTCTGCTTTAATTGTCATTAACTCTATAAACTCTCATACAATGTATACTTTATATATATCAATCGATTCGTCTTAGCAAAGAATAAGATTTTATTATATATTAACTTTAATATTCAATTAACCCCCTGACTGTCGCGGACGCATATATGCGCGGATTTAAAACTGGCCAAAAGTGCTCTTGATGCATATATGCGCAACTTAAAAAAGGTGGTTTAAAACTTCTTAAAAATCGCTGAAACTGGTTACTCGGTGGTTTCTGGGGTCGCTGAACACGAATCCGGCGTTAGTTTTTCAAAATTCAAAATGGCGGATCCAATATGGCCGACATCATTCTCAAAAATTGATCCGATTTGCCTGAAAATCTCTACTCGGGGGGTTTTCGGGTTTGCTGATTACGAATTCGAGGTCGGTTTTTTAAAATTCAAAAAGGCGACTTCAATGTGATAGAATCATGGATCAAAATTGTATGGATTTGCTTGGAACTCACTGCTCATCAGTTTTTAGCCTTTTTGATTAAAAATCTCAATTTACATTATCAAAATTAAAAATTAAGCTGATACCCAATAAATTGAGTATCAATTTTAAATAAAATTTGTAATTTTGAACCGTCATTTTGAATTTTAAAAAACGGACCGCGGATTTGTAATCAGCGACCCCAAAAACCCCCGAGTAACCATTTTCAAGCGAATCCGATCAGTTAAAAAAAATTGTCCGCCATATTGGATCCGCCATTTTTAATTTTAAAAAACCGACCTTGGATTCGTAATCAGCGATCCCTAAAACCTTAGGATACCAAGTTTTATAAAAATAAAAAAATTACAACACACTTTTGGCCAAGACATTGGAAATCTCGTCGACAGCCAAGGGGTCGACCCAGAGAAAAATATTATTTAAACCAAATATATTTTATTTGATTTAAATAAACGTATATTTGTCTCAGAACCAACTAGACTTTTAATTTGTTTTAAATAAAAATTTTATTTGACATAAATAAAACATATATTTGAGTCAAATAAAATTTTATTTAAACCAAATAAAATTTATTTGAAACAAATAAAAAGTCTAGTTGGTTCTGAGACAAATATACCATTTCTCTGCGTGTAAAGAGGAAGCAAAATGTTCATGTAATGAATATCTTAATTAACAACTTGTTTACACTGTAAGTGCCAAGAGCAGGTAGTTTCGCGGAACGTGGGAATGTTTATAAAGTTACCAGCGCCGCGCAGTGTGGGCATACTTCCATTGGGAAGTGGATAACACTGAAATGATAACGTTGAGCAGCGCTGGCGAAGTACTGTCTGTCAGTTCTGTCAGACAGTACTGACGCAGTACTAGGACAGTTCTTTCTGAGAATATGTCAGCAACAAATATCCCATTGTTATTTACATAGCTGTAAGTTAATAATTATAAATAATTTAACAACCAAATGGTAAATAATATTGGTAAATAGTTATTATTCATAAAATATTCCTCTTTTTCATTTACCCACACAGCATCAAAGATTTCCTGGAACTCGACAGAACCTCATTCAGCGAGGTTAGAAACGTTGAGTGGCGATGTTCATGAGAGATTGCGTGGATGTTCAAATGTCAAAATAAAAGAAATGAAGAAACTATTTGGAAGTTTTCTGTAATTTCTTAGAAATTTTTGTCAAATGGTCGGTTTGGCGTCAGTTGCTCTGCAGCGTTTGCCAGAGAAGCTATATTCGCGCGTGAATGTTTTGTCGTTTTTACAGTGTTTTTAATAAAAAAATGTGGTTTTTAATTCAAATTAAACATATGTATGGTGTTGTATTTTATGGGTAGTAAACAATAATGAATTTTTAATTAATTAATCTGCCAGTGTGCATTATCAGAAATATCGACTGTTTTGTCAATTTCTCGTTATAAGTGGTTTAACGATAAGTGGTGATCACGATTAATCTAATATAATAACCCCACTAATTTATTATTGTGTTTCATAACTGTTTATTATTCTAGGTGAAAAATATTTTGTACTAATACATATTTTAAAAAATAAAATGAATCTCTATAATCTACAATTATTGTTAAAAAAATTTATTATCCAATTTTTTTAAATTGTAGCTGAAAAATTAATAATTCCACTTCATCACCAAATAGTCCGGGAGCTAGCGACCAAAACAACTATCTCATTTCATACCTGCGTCTGGCAGGCCGGTGCTGGAACAGGGGGTGGCGGCAGGGGGGCGAATAGGTGAAAAATAATGTAAAAATTTCTCATTTCATACCGATTAAAGAACTTTTAGAAATCAAAAGTTGACATCTACACGAGTGTAAAAATGTGCGTCGGGCAGTTCTGGGGTGGGGCAAAGTACGTCTGGCAAAGGGGTAAACACGGAAAAAATCGAAAAATTTTTGATTTCATACCGATTAAAACTTTTATAAATCGAAAGTTTACATGTAAACAAATATAAAAATATATATCAGTGAAAAAAATTTTGTATTAACCCTTTAACGACGAGGTGTGCTGCTTTTTAACGTCATGAATTTCAAACGCCAACAATTAGTAGAAAGAAACCATAAAATTTTTCAAAAGGCCATATCCTACTAATTTTGGGGTCGCTATTTCTAATGGCGTGGTCAAAATTTTTTAAACATGATATTAAACCCTTATTTTTTTCAAAAATACTTAAAAATGTCAAGTTTTTTGAAAGCAATTTTTTTTAAAGAATTCAATGAATTTTACAAAATTCGACCGCCATATTGGATCCGCCATTTTGAATTTTTTGAATCTGACTTCATATTCGTAATCAGCGACCCCAACAATACACGGAAAAACTGTGTTCAAGACTTATTTAGAAACTTATTCAGAAACTTATTCAAGAACTTAGGATATGGAAATAAAACAAGAAATGCTATAAAACCGTAGATTAAAATATTATTTTAAGCTGTTCAGGGATAACTGTAGTAAATTTCTGGACTACTTGTTGAATTTTCTTGAAAATGTCCTGAACTGGTTTAAGAATAGAAAAATGTGAATTTAACGAAAAAAATTCGCCTACGTGAGTTGTCGAACTTGTGGTGTGAACGGTCAAACTTTTTTTTAGAATAGTTCAATATTCATTAAAGAATGTTCAGGTGTTTTTATAAATGCTTGAAAATAATTGTTCTTGACGCTACGACTAAGTACTACGGTCATTGCGCGCTGAAAAAGTCTGGAACTATTTAAGAAATGAGACGTAGCGTAACCAATAGGTATACAGCGCCACTTGGCTTTAAACGCTTTAAATACGATCTAAAATTACATTATTGTAACGCGTTCCTGCAGCCGAGTGGCATAAGGCGGAGGGAACTTGAGTCTTGAGGTCTCAAGTTCGACTACTCATGCGGGCAAATTTTTTTCGTTAATTTCACATTTTTCTATTCTTAAACTAGTACAGCACTTTTTCAAGAAAATTCAACAAGTTGTCCAGAAATTTACTACATTTATCCCCGAATAGCTTAAAATAATATTTCAATCTACGGTTTTGTAGCATTTGTTGTTTTTCCATATCCTGAGTTCTTGAATAAGTTTCTAAATAACTCTTGAAAAAAGTTTTTGCGTGTGCAGATGCATTAGATCGTGTGACTGTACAACTAAGCATAACTTCGACTTATATCAAATTCAGATTTTTTAGATAATCCGGGACCAAAGTTGCCCAAGAAAATTTACAGTTTGAACATTGTTCGTATTTATGCAAAATTAATTTTTTGATGGATATTTATTGTGCCCAAATAGCACAACTCAGCACAACTTTATTTGTTTAAAAATATATAAACCAAAACTACTTGAAAAAATTGTAGTGATTGAATATTGTTCCATATTTAGAATAATATAATTTTTAAACAAATTCTGTGACTGATATTTATTGTGCTTAAGTAGCACAATTCAGCACAAGTGCCATTTTTTGGAAATTTAAATTTTTAAACAAATCCAGAACACAAAATTTCTTTAAAAAATTGTAATGATTTAATATTCATCGATGTTTTGGAAAATAGAATTTTTAAAAAAATTCCTTGACGGAAATTTATTGTTCTTAATTTCAAAATTTTAATTTTTTAGAAAATCGGGGACCAAAATTGCAAGATAAAAATTGAAGCTTGAGTATTGATCGAAATTCATGCAAAATTAAATTTAGAAAAATAATTTTAGATTTATATTGATTGTGCTAAACTAGCACAACTTTTATTTTTTCGAAATTTTAAATTTTATCAAAATCCGGGACCAAAGTCGTCCGAGGCATTTTGAGTTACCGACAATGAGTATTAATTGATTTTTGATGCAAATTAAATTTAGATAAATATTTTTAGAATAATATTGCTTGTGCTGAGCTAGCACAACTCAGCACAACTTTTATTTTATCGAAATTTTAATTTTTGTGAAAATCCGGGACTAATGTTGCCCGAGATATTTTTGTTATTAGTGATGCCGCACGAATCGAGACTTTTGAGACGAGACGAGACAATTGTCGTCAAGACCGAGACCAAGATGAACGTTTTTCTCATCTTGTCTTTTCCGTATTACGATGAGCACGGTCCAAAAGAAGGTAGTGGTCCAATTCTTGTTTCCATTAAAAAGTGTCAGACTCTTCACGGTGGTCTTGAATCAACTTTGAATATAAAGTCTTTGCACATCCCTTTTTTTTGCTGATTTGGGTTATTTGCATTCTAAATAATGTGTAAAAAATTTATAGCCCATAACTTGTCGAGCCGTTTTTGAGAAAACTCATTTTGAAAAAAAAATCATCAGTTTTTTATTTAAAATGTTACATATTTGTATCAAATTATGGATTTAAGCATAATATTAATTAAAATAGGGTCAGTTGGGGTAAATCCGGACAAAATATCTATTTTTCACAAATGACGTAAGTTTTTTTATAATAAAAGAAAATTCTTTCGTTTTATACTGCATTAATTTCAGTCTTGAGTTCCCTAGATTAATTTTTTATAAAATTTTATATCTAATTTTTTACATTTTATTGTTCGGATTTACCCCAAGATTTAGAAAATTTCTTTAAATTTGGGTAAATCCTGACAGCTTAGTTTCTAAGAAAGGTTTAAAATAAAGTTATCTTAAGTATACTACTCTATTAAGGGATAGAACAACTTGAAAAAAATTCATACTAGATGTACAAAAGTTGAATCAGTTAAGTGTTGTAGTATCATAAAAGTTAATCAATTAACGATTTAAAAAGTAATAATCAAAAACATATATAGCTTTAACAAATTTTAATGGATTTTAAGAAAACTTGATAAAGAAAAGTTTTTGGGATCATTGAATACGAATACAAAGTCAGATTTTAAAAATTCAAAGTGCCGGATCCAATATGCCGGACTTTTTTAAAGATTAATCGAATTACACTACTTACACCACTTTTTAAAATGTAATAGAAGCTCTGTCCAGATTTACCCTAAGTTTTCAAATTATCCTGTTGACAATTGTCGAGATAAAATCATGGAAGTAGTCAGAATCTCTTTTAAAGGATCTGAGCTTAAAATATTGACGTCGAACTGAATTTTTAATTTGTAAATTAAGATCCAACACCTTTTGTCCGTATTTGCCCTCTGTCCGGATTTACCCCAACTGACCCTAATACTTTTCTTTAATTTTAAATAATATAATATAACAATTTAAATAATATTTCTGAC
Organism: Leptopilina myrica (nomen nudum); assembly: GCA_032872475.1. NCBI lineage: Eukaryota > Metazoa > Arthropoda > Insecta > Hymenoptera > Figitidae > Leptopilina > Leptopilina myrica (nomen nudum). Next base: position 33,247,542 of record CM065459.1, on the reverse strand, counting down.
ACAATAAGTCAGTTTTGTTTAAATATTACAATACATGTTAAGGCACATATTTTTGCCAATTTACGGAAATTATACCAGTTACTGTACAGAAAAAAATTAACGAAAAGGTTATATATAATAAATATAAAAACGGCTCGACAAGTTATGGGCTATAAATTTTTTACACATTATTTAGAGTGCAAATAACCCAAATCAGCAAAAAAAAATGATGTGCTAAGACATTTCATTCAAAGTTGATTCAAGACCACCGTGTCTTCCTCTGACTTGAATAATGCATACACTGATTTTGTATAATTATCATCACCGTAGTCATCTTTTTCTTCTTCTTGCGCTTTTCGTGTATCTTCAGGTAGATTAGAATATTTCGTTTTCAAGATTTGTTTAAAATACTTATATGATTCTTCCATTAGTTCTTTTCCCCGAACGGTTTTATCGAATGTTTCTAGTTTATATCGTGGGTCAAGAATGAGTACAGCGCAGTAAGTCCAATTGGATTTCGAATAATGCTTAACAATTTTATCTCGACCTTTTTGGAAATAATTAATAATAGCGTCATCGAATGAATTACGATCAACTTTTGTATCAAGTTCGTGACACAAACGCTCGATATTATCTAATACGATATTAATAACTATAACGACGGATTGTAATGTTGCATATTTATCTCCGCGTAATGTTTCAGATAACTTTTTAAAATTTTTAAGATGAAGTTGAAGAATGGACATAAGTTTCCACTCTTCTTCTGTTATATGCCAATATTGTGAGCCTTCCATATTTTGAATTAAACAACAAATCGATTTTTTCATTTTTAATCCAGATTCATTGTCTATTTCGGCTCCAGTAATGTCAGCGCTTAAATTTTTTATTATGTCCTGAGCAGCCAAGTTTAGGACATGTGCAAAACAATAAAACAGTTGCTCCGAAGAATCGAATTTAAAGTCTTCTGCATGAAGCCATTTTTTTAAGTTCCTTTGAAAATACTCGATTAACAGAAGCATTATCAACTGTGATTCCCATGATTTTATTAAGTAGGCCCAATTTTTCCAAAGATTTGTAAAAGAAATCAGCGATGTCCATACCAGAATGACGACCATTACTTGGAATGAAATCTATAGCTATTGAGTTCATTTTCCATTCCTGATCGATGTAGTGGATAGTTATACCATAGTAGAACTTATTTCTTATTGATGTCCATCCGTCAATTGTGAACGAGAATCTCGAATCATTTTTGTTTAAGGGTATGTCCAAGTTGTGAAATGTAAACAAAGCAAAATGTAAACAAACAAATCACTAAAATCACATTTTTATACATATTTTTCTCTCACAAAAATTAGCATTAGAAAACTTTTTTTTACAAAAATGATAAATTAGAGTGTCAAAGTTTCAAAAAAAATCATTTTTGAGTGTGTTCATTAAATATCAATTAGTAAAACAACTAATTCAAATTACCTGTAAAATAGCATTTTTGACGCGTCGCGAAAAATATAGTGTTTGAGTATATCAACAGCACTGACGATGAAGAAGTCACATATCAGCGATTGGACCTTCAACATGTGGAAAGGGAAATTTTTTCCTTTCCTCCATGAAATTACAAGGAGAAAGGGTAAAAACTTCTTCATCGCCAGTGCTGTTGATATACTCAAACACTTTATTTTTTGCGACGCGTCAAAAATGCTATTTTACAGGTAATTTGAATTAGTTGTTTTACTAATTGATATTTAATGAACACACTCAAAAATGATTTTTTTTGAAACTTTGACACTCTAATTTATCATTTTTGTAAAAAAAAGTTTTCTAATGCTAATTTTTGTGAGAGAAAAATATGTATAAAAATGTGATTTTAGTGATTTGTTTGTTTACATTTTGCTTTGTTTACATTTCACAACTTGGACATACCCTTAAGATTCCTGTAACGATATGCCTTACTTCCTCGTACACAGTTTTAACATAACCAGATATAGCTGTGCGATGTGGATATTGATAGGCAGGACTAATTCGCTGAAAAAAGCTTTGTGACAGATCATCGTCAAATATATTTAACGGCAACAGTTGGATTGATATCCACTCGCCGAAAAGTAAATGAAACTCTTCTTTATCTAAAATCTAAAGAAAACAATTTTGATAAAAATATACTATAAATCTTACATAATAAAAATAAAATCCAAAAGTTTAAAATAAATTTTACCACATTTTTACTATAATATATTACCAACCTGATTATTATTTTGCTGACGAAAAAATTCTTCTATTTTTTTGAGACTTTTTACCAGTGTCTGGAGGAAACATTTTATTATAAAAATGCGTGTGTTTTTTGTTCAAATGTTTTTTTTATTCCTGTTGTATTAGAGTTTGACATTTTAAACTCCATTACGACATTCTTTTCCTCACATAATTTACAAACCCCAATTTTTATTTTATTGTCATATTTAAAGCGAAAGAAATCACTATATTGGTATTTCTTGGGGTGGCGTTAACCTCGGACTCAGATAGACTTTCTAATGCACTTTTCGACACTTCTGAGCTTTTATTTTTGTCACTGTTATTTTGTCTTGCTATTTTAGTTATTGGAGAAGTACTATTTTTTTCACGAGCTCTTTTCATTTTTGTACTTTTATAACCTTTCTTTAGAGAATTTAAGATTAGTACAATTACACTTGAACCATGTTAAAGACAAATCGGTAAAAAAAAATAGGTTATGTTTACATTATTACGTTGAAATAGTTCAAATGTTTACGATTGTGAATAATAAAGGGCACTGTATTACCAACTAATTTATAAAAGAAATCAAATTTTTACCAATTTGTGAATAAGTAGAAATCTATATTATCCTATTTTTACTCATTAAATTTGAATTACTTTAAAACAATTAAATGATATTAAAATCGTAATTAAAAATAACTGTTATTAATAAAAAATCAATAACTGTCAGTCAAAAAAAGAATTGAAAGATTAACAAATTTCATTAATTAAATTCAAAAGTATAGTAGTAGAATTTTAACTAGAATTACATTGCAAAAACATAAAATAAATTTGAAAAAGAATTAGTTTTTATTAGGGTAAGTCCGGGGGAGATGGCCGTACGGGAGAGTTGGCCAGTTCTAATATTTTACAGAATTTCTAAAGAAATATCACTTATTATGGGGTATTCTTCAACCTTCTGTGATTCATATTAAATCTAAACAATAAATTGATGAAAAATAATAAAACTGTAAGTGTAATCCTTGTTTATTTTTTTTTGCACGGGTCTAAAATAAGTTGAAAATTTTTGATTTCTTGTCACCATATTGTTATTTTTTAATATAATTTTAAATTTTAAATCTTAATGCGTAGTGCATAACCCACGCTTCGATGTAAACAAAAAATGAAAGGGAAAATTATTTTATTTATTTAATATTTTTATGTTTACTTTTATCATTAATTATTGGGTAAGATGGCCACTGATGACGTTTATTAAAATTTTTTGATGTTAATGTTATATACTTAAGAAATATTAATGAAAAACAAATTAAAAATGTCTGAGAATAAAATAATTGATTTAATAGACACCAGAGATGGAGATTTATTTGTAGGTTGACGCAAAAGTTACAATCAAACAACGTTAATTGAAGATTGGATTAAGTGCAATATTTGAAATTTTTGGGTACATAAGAACTGTACTGAATGTCATGAAAAATGTTTAAAATACGACCAGAAAAAGAGGAGAGATGGCCGAATGCACTTTTTCGAAAATGTAAATTTTAAGATTGTAGCTATGAAAATATTTTATTTTATGTTTCGTTTTTTTAAAGTGAAGTGTTCAATATTCAATTACCAATAAAAGTTTAGACAAAAAACGCTTTTTCATAATTTTTACAGTACTTTGAAAAAACTATGGCCATCTACCCCGGACTTACCCTAACTGATTAAATTAAGACAATTTTAGATCAATATTTTTTGTTTCATTGTCTTGAAAAATGTCGAGACATTTCGAGACGAGACGAGACTCTTAGGTTCAAGACGAGATATTATCAAGACGAGATTCATTATTCGTTTTGACTTTCCAAGACGAGACAAGATTAGGAAAAATCTCGTCTTGTCTCGTCTTGCGGCATTACTATTAGTTATTGAGTATTAATTGATTTTTGATGCAAATTAAATTTAGATAAATATTTTTAGATTAATATTGCTTGTGCTGAGGTAGCACAACTCAGCACAACTTTTATTTTATTGAAATTTTATTTTTTATGAAAATACGGGACCAAAGTTGCCCGAGATATTTTTATTTATTGAGTATTAATCGATTTATGTTGCAAATTCAGTTTAGAAAAATGTTTTAGATTGATATTAATTGTCCTAGACCAGCACAACGCAGCACAACTTTAACTTTTTCGAAATTTTAATTTTTATGAAAATCTGGGACCTAAAGTGCCCGGGATATTTTTAGTTATTGAGTATTAATCAAATTTTTGATGCAAATTAAATTTAGAAAAATATTTTTAGATTGATATTGATTGTGCAGAGCTAGCACAACTGAGCACAACTTTTATTTTTTCGAAAATTTAATTTTTATGAAAATTCGAGACTAAAGGTACCCGAGATATCTTTAGATATGGAGTATTATTCGATTTTTGATGCAAATTAAACTTAGATAAATATTTTTAAATTGACATTGATTGTGCGGAGCTAGCACACCTTACCATTATGTACAACTTTTATTTTTTCGAAATTTTAATTTTTATGAAAATCCGGGATCAAAGTTGCCTAAGAAAATTTTCGTTTTTGAGTATTCATTAATTTTTGTTATATATTAAATTTAAAAAAGTTCTCTGCTAGTTCAACTCTTAAAATCTTTATAGTTTTTGAAATTTCAATCTTTTATATAGCAGGTGCTCAAAATTTTGCTGATATTTTGGGCCTTACGTTAACGTTTTTTTGGGTTTAAGTTGAAGAAATTTAATTTTAGAAAAAAGTTTATTATAGGTACTATTAAAAGTAAAAACCCACATTGGTTTTCAAAACGACAAAATAAATTTATGTACTTCTCTTTCAACATTTCAAAAGCACTATAAAAATTACTTTATCTACCACTGTGTTTTTATATTGAAAAACTACCCCTAATATGTAAAATCAAAATCTATAATAAAAAAAATAAAAAACCACAACAAAATGGTTTAAATTATATTGATGTTTTAATTCTTAATATAATTTAAACCAATTTGTTGTTGTTATTCATTTTTTTAATTATACATTTTGATTTTACATATTAGGGGTAGTTATTAAAATTTAAAAAAACCAAGGGTGATGGAGCAATTTTGCCAATGCTTTTGAGTTGTTAAAAAATAAATACATTAATTTTTTTGTTTCTGTTTCCAAAAACAATGTTGTTTTTCATTTTTTTATTTTAAACTTTTATTTTGTAAATTTAAGGGTAGGTTTTTCAATTTAAAAAAACAGAGGGGGACGGAGTAATTTTGGCATTGCTTTTAAGTTGGTGAAAGAGAAGTACATAAATTTATTATTCTATTAGGGGTAGTGTTTTCAATTTAAAAACACAGTGGTAGGTAAAGTAATTTTTATAGTGCTTTTGAAATTTTAAAAGAGAATTACATTTTATTTTGTCGTTTTGAAAACCAATGTGGGTTTTTACTTTCAATAGTATACCTATAATTTTGATTTTTTATATTTTAGGGGTAGTTTATTTGATTTAATAAAAAACAAAGGGTGTACACATTAAATGTGTACACAGAGAGAAAATTTAATACATATATTAACACATATCATATATATTTTGTAAAAGTTTTTACAGTTTAGGGAAAAAGTGCACCAAACCGAAATTTTGGTTTCTGTTATTTACATGTCTTCAGTAATCCATACTCAAATTTTCAGCCGGTATATTTTTTCTAAGATTTCATGTGTATTTTTACACATAAATTTGAGCAAAAGTACAAAAATTTGTGTAATTTTACCTAAAAATTTTTGGGTATTTTTTTCCAAACCTTAGTATAAGAGACCAAAAAGTTTGTATTTTTACCCAAGAACTTTAAGGTATTTCTTCCAAAATGGTTGGGTAAAATCACAAAAAATCTTGTGTATTTTTACCTTAAAAATTATATAATTTTTTTCAAAAAGTTTTGGATAAAACTACCAAAAATATTTGTGTATTTTTACCCACAAATTCTTTGTGAAAATTACTTCCAAAACATTTTTGGTAAAATTACACCCCAAAAATTTTTTACAGTGTACGTGTATCATTATCAAGCCAAATTTTGATAACTATACGAAAATCGCATTCAATATTAATACAATATTGACTGAACATCCGAAGTCAATATTTGAAGTTTAATTTTTGATGAAGATTGATATTTAATATTCTATTTATGTGAACATTTGAACATATATAGTCACACAATCACTCATGAACATCGATAAGCTCAATGTTTCTAATCTCTCTGAACGAGGTCCTGTCGACTTTCAGGAAATGTTTAGTGCTCTATAGGTATAATTGTATTGAAAATGAAGGTTTAGCAATAGATATACAGTAAAATAAAGTAGATAAAATTGTTTATAACATATGAAAATTAAATAATAGGCAATTACATTAAGTGTGCATTAGATTTTCATACTTTAGTATATACCTTAAACGATTGATTTAGAAACATTTGTAACATTTTTTTATTTTTATGTCAAATTTATGTAATAAAAAGCAATGTTGGCAAAGAGCGTTGTAAACAAAAATTCTGTACTCCACCAGCACTAATTGTCGAGGCTCGGTTGAAGTATAGCTAAACAATCGGCTTAGTACTAAGCCAGTGGTCAACATCGGCACTTCACTGGCATTTCTCAATGGGTATTTAGACTTTATTGAACAATTAATAACACAAACACAAAAAAAAATAAAAATTTCGTTACTTTGAAGACAAACTATTATATTCCTATAAGTTTTTGCGATCACTGAAACCGAATATAACGATGAAAATTTTGTTATTATATTTGTTGTTAAATTTTTTCTTATTTTCCCACTACCACCCCCATTACACACCCACACATTTTTGGACTTCAGGGACCCGAAAAACAATAAAAAATACCGCATTCGACTTTTAGTGAAAATTATATAGTTTTGAACCCTCTGCAAGGATGTACTACACGGAAAAAAAGAAATTAGCTCCAGCAGTAAACAGATGTTTGCTGTGAAATTTCTGAAAATTAGCTACCACAGCTATAAGAAGTTTGCAGTGGCAGTGAACATGTTAGCTGAGACAGCAAACATTAGTAAAAATTTATGCGAGTTTGCTGTCATAATAGCGAACTTGTTTGATCTCACAGCGAACTTTTTCGCTGTCCCTATTTCAACGAACAAGGTTTGCTGTGGCAGCAAAATGTTCGCTGCCACAGAAAACCCTTTCTATGCGTGTATGCCAACCTTTCCTTTCCTCTCGGTTTGTTTTCAAATTATCGAACATATTGATAATATCAAAAAAATGTCAAAAATGGTGTTATTATGAACTTTAAAAAAATCGATTTAAAAACTAACATTCAGGGTGGACTCTTTTAGCATAAGTTGGAAGATTTTGATTTGATAGGGGAAGAAATGGATAGAGAGATTGTATCTTAAGAGGTGGTAAAAATTATACCCTCTAGAATCAGTATTGTGATTTTAATGAAATGTTTTCTCAAATCGAGTATTTTTCTGATATAAAGAAGATAATACGAAAGATAGATGATAAAATACCACAAACCATCAATCATTGACGTTGGTTGAACATTGAGCTGTTGATGATGATGTGGAGGATGTGAATGATGTCGGACAGGATTCATTTGTAACAAATGAGATCTGTTCTGTTGTTGCAAAAGAGTTGGAGAAGGTGGTTCCCAAGGTCTCGTCACAGTGCTATTCGGTGGTGTATCTTCTTCTTGACAACAAATTTTTCTTCCACCAATACTTGAATTTGTCTCATTACCAACAACCGAATGAGCATCATTATTATTATTACTTATACTATTGTTGTTATTTTTGCCATTTTCATTATCAATATTTGAAGAACGTACAACGACCGTCGCTGGACTTCCACTACCACTCCCACTGACACTAGCACTGCCAAGGACATCAATAACCATTTCGTTAATAACAGATGCCGATTTTGCAGTTCCCGGAGGTGTTACAACACCACCGCCAATCATCATCACCAGTCCTTCACCCCAATTTTTTTTATTTTGGCAACTTTATCTATTTCCCTCGCTATTATAGGTAGTATTCATCTGTCTTCACTATCAACATTTATTTTTCTTACAAAAGAAGAAAATTCATTCTTTCAAAGTTTAATAATCCCATAAAAACTAAGAATCACTTGAGAACGGGACGTTTTATACTGACAGATCCTGTTAATGATCGCCGTGAATAATAATCACCAATAAACCTAAAATCTCTTTTCTCAAAAGAAACAGGTTTAAATAAACTGCGACAAAACACCAAAGTACGCAAGCGCAATACAAAGTTCCCGAGTGGGGCTATTTGTGATGCAGAAGGGTTGTTCCCCCAAATTCAAAACGATTGTATGTGTATAAACTAAGAGACTATATCTTCAGCCGGTGAGCACCCGTGACTGCTCGCGCTCCGCCGGATTCGAGCGGATTGGCTTCCGTTCATCGGTTTGAAGCTCACCCAGACTGCCTGCCCTTTCCCTCCTCCACTTAAAGGATCCACACCACTTGCCACCCACCCCATCCTTTCGCTCACCTTCCCCCCACCTTCCAATGTCCTAAAGTATTGGCCACTGCGCACGGCTCTACCAAAAGTGCGAGATCAAGATTTAAGAAAGTGCTTGTCGTGAGGAATTATCACATTGCCTCGATTCTACTTGCTTAAGTGGTGCATACACCTGTGTGTATTTGTGTGCCGTTGAGGATACTCCCCACAAAATTGGTGTGGGCCCCCCCTTTGAAATCATGTATTGGGGGGGGGGGGGCAAGAGTTAGATACAGGGAGGATTCCCAACGGCGAGGGAGGGCATAGCGCGCGCATCATGACTACTCGTGATACGCCTCCCGCCCACCAACCATTACCGGACGATCGACCAATTGGGTAACCTCGTAAACGCCCTCTTTATCCATCACCCACTCATCACCCCCTCTTTCCCCTTTCCTTTGCAACCGACAACCGTGCCAGAGTACAACACTAATGTGTAATGGTGTTGCTCTCCTCTTAATATATACCATATATATGTGAAACTCATTAGAGTGCTGTTCTTTCCGCTTTTTTAGAAGCATTTTCCACTTTTACCTTACAAATATCTATGGATTCTTGTATTCCCGACTTTGTTTTACTCATTTTTTATTAGTCTTCTTTCCTCTCTTATACTATATGTTACTAACGTTACAGGCAATTAATACCGGAATCGGATGTCAATCGTTATCAAATCGAGTTCGTCTGAGAAGGCCGAGTTCGCTTCCCTCTATTTGGAAGTCAGTAAAAAGGATGGTTTACATTCTCCACGAGAACCGACACATAATGTGAAGACGTGGAGGTTATTGAAAAAACTTACCTGTATGCATTTAAGGGAACTCTGTTTTAACGAATGTATACATGTACCTAAATAGAATTTAGTTGGTGTGTGACATGTCAATAATGAAATATACATTTGCGTTTGTATACCTATATGTATTTAAATATATATATGTTACAGTGAGAGAAAACTATGTTACAGGACAATGATTGATTTTACGGAGTACACTCTTAAAAAAGATTGTAAATCTACAACACTTTCACACAAAAATGCTTGAAATTTTCAAACATTTGTACATAGAATAATTTCAATTACATATGTTTGAAAAATTTGTAAATTTACAATAATTGTACACAAAAGTGTTTAAAATTTTTTAAATTTGTATATAGAATAATTTCAATTATATATATGTGTTTGAAATATTTGTAAATTTACAACATTGTCACACAAAAATGTTTGAAATTTCAAAAAATATATTTGTATGAAATAACATCAAACATATATATATATATATATATATATATATATATAAGTTTTGAAAAATATTTAAATTTAAAACCTTATAATAGAAAAGTGTTTAAAAATTAAATAAATTTATGTGGAAAATAATTCAATACACATTTTTATCTAAAAATGTTGTAAGTAAATTTATAACTTTTTAAAAAAAATAAATTATTTGAAATTTCTTTAAAGTTTTTATACGAAATTATTTCAAAGATAATATGACTTCAATAATTCTTCAAATTAGTTTAAACCATTGCTTTTAAGGAAATATATACGCACATTGAAAACCCGGAACGCTAACCACTACACTACACACGCACGTGTTGTACTAAATTTTTTATCAGATATTAGAATTTCCAGTGAAAATGTAATATTTAATCAGATATTTTATTTGATTAAAAATACAATTTTACTTGCTCGTCAAGAACTATTCACTTTTATTTATTTATGACATTTATATGTTATTAGTACTTCATATAAAATTAACAAACAATAAATTATAACAATAAAATGCAAGCATTATTATAACGGTACAACACTCAAGCACATAGATATTAAAATACTAAAAAAATTGTATTCCACTTGTGTAAAATTTCAGGCTTTTTGGGTTAAACTATAAAGTTTGAACAAATTAAATTATCCAATATAAAATTGCTTAATTTTAATTATCTATTTCGATTTACTCGATGAAAGCGGCAAATGTGAAATACGCAGAAAAGATATTTTTTGCAAAAAAAAATAACTACGATTAACGAATATAAAAATCGTTTTACGAAATAATAATCATGAATCACAAAAGACACAGAGCTAAATACTGTCAAAAAACAAATAGACGCATGCGCAGTTCAGAAAACTTTTAAAATAACTAATTATCCTAGTTGATTTGAACCAGGGAATGCGCAGAGTTACTTTTACAAAGTTTGAAATTATGGAATTGATCAGGGGAACTGGTTGAATTTACTGGGAATCCTAATTAACTTTACTGGGTTAAAATTAACCCTGGTTATATAGTTAATAATACCATAAAGATTTTTTTCAGTGTAATAAAAAGTATTTTTCTATAACAAATTTTCTGTATATAAAATATTTGTTAAACATTTTCAAACAACTTAATACATATCATAAATTTAACAGAAACATGAAGAGAAAAAAATTAAAAAACACTATACCCGTGCAGAAATCGCCACTTTTGTTCCCGATTACCGCCCTGGCCCCGGTCGGGCTTTCCTGATCTGGCTCCGACTTAGTGGCCCCGATCAGGGCCAGGCCGGGTTTGCCCAAAGATCTACAAACAGCGCATAATGGGATTTTTTTACAATTTACTGTTCAAAACTGTCTACAATCTGCAATTCTTAACCGGTTTGAGTGTTCTTTATTTTCAATTAAAGGCGAATAAATTCTTACGACATCCCTCAAGGTCAGTTTTTCAGTTTTTAATTGTTTATCATTTTTATTTTTAATAAAAGTTAATAAATTAATACAAGTTTTGAAAAGAAAGTTTATCTTCTTATTCCGTTGCTGCATATGATATAAATCAGTTCAAATTAATTCAATATGGCCACCACACAATAGATAAACCATAAAGAAATTTATATCAATTGTTATAAACAATATTAATTAACAAATATTTAACACTGATTTCTTTCCACTAAAAATTTTTTTTCTCACATTTTCTTTTTAATTAATGTCCATTTAAAGAATATTTGTCCTTTTTGGTTAAAAAATAACTTATTTAAATTGTTATAAACAATATTAGATAACAAATAGTTATGTAAATTATGTACCTGTCCACCAAAATTTTTTTTCACGTTTAATTTAAGTTCATTTAAATAATATCTGTCCTTTTTGTTTAAAAAATAATTTATTTAAATTGTTATAAATAATATTAATTTACAAATAGTTAATTTTTTTTCCTTTCCACCAGACATTTTTTTCCACGTTTACTTTTTTATTTAGATAATGTTAAAAGTCCAAGGAGAAAAGTGAATAAAACATTACACATTAGAAAATTAAAAAAATAATTGTTTATAATAATTTAGTAAATTATTTCATTTTTTGTGGACAAAATCATAAGTTAACTATTTGTTGAATAATATTATATATAACAGTTTAAAAAGTTATATTTAATCATAAAGGATATTTTTCCGTCTTAGTTTTAAGTGTTTTGTGTATAATTCTTAATAGTGTTACATAAAGTAGGGGAGACCGGGGCGTAATGGCTAACTTTTCACTCTTTGTTGTTTTACTCGGACACTTTTGTCCTAATTGAATGTTTATCTCTCAGAAAAGTTACTCTGGTATCTCAGCTTACTTTTAAGACTACGAACGTCCCGATATGACTCTTGCTTTTTATTCTACAGCAGTTTTTCTGGAGCAATGCAGAGCTCCAAAATACGCCCCTAACCGGGGCGTAATGGATAACTCCCGGGGCGTAATGAATAATGATTGCTAATTATTATCTACAGTTTCCAATTTTATTGTATATTGTAAATTAAGGTTCCTGGGTATTCCGTGAATGCTATTTTTATTCAGCAATACTTCTCCTATCGCTTTTTCAATAATATTCTGTGATATTGGCACTCTTTCAATTTTTTTGTAATTTCTCATTAAAATCGTAGCTTGAAATCTACTGTTTGTAAATTTTAGACCAAAACTTAAAAATTTTGTTAAAAACACCTAAACATACTTAAACTAAGTGACAAGTAACCGCGAAAACAAACCTACACTTCGCTGATATGGTACGTTGCTTTTTATACATAGCGTATTGCATTAGCCAACACGCCCCGGGAAAAAGTAGCCATTACGCCCCGGGGGTGTTCGGCAAATATTTGCCTTTTTTTTAACAATACCGGAAGTGTGAATCAAAAATCTCGAATTGTCCCTTAAAAACAAACGTGTCAAGATCGAAACCTCATTTCAGTTTCTTTTTTAAAGCTATTTTTCAAAAAAATAGAACGAAAAAACGAAAATTTTGAAAAGTTACTTTCGTATGTCAAAAATAGTTTTTCTACTATATTTCTTACAATAATGAATAAATATTAATGAAACTTCCGACAAACTTGCAGTATACCAAGTACAATAACTTGTCTATTGTGCAAAATTATTACAATTTACGGTTTTTAAACAAATTACAATTATTCATTACGCCCCTTAGCCATTACGCCCCGGTCTCCCCTATAGGTTTAAATAATTATTAACAATATTAATAATAATTTAGTCATTAATTTTAAAAATAAAATTGTCTAATATTATGAAAGAAAATAATAAAAATATTTTTTTTAAACTTACTTCAATAAAAGCAATTCTAATAATTATTTACATTTTTAGTGATATAAAATATTTTATTTACTTCAAAAATATTATTAAGAATTATTAATATTAAAGAAATTACACCTCATGCTTTAATAATCAAATAACGATCTGTAATATAATAAATATACAGTCAGTATTACACTATTAAAAATGTTCTAAATTTTACGATAAAATTCTGATACAAATGTTACTTAATTTTCAAAACGACGGTACTGAAATCATTTGTAAGTTACATTTGCTTGAAATTTACTATACGTTTCTTATAATTCCTAAATGTTACTTAAAAATCAAAACTTTTAGTAAATATCCTTAATGAGTATCGGAATTCTAACTTCAGCCAAGCAAAACGCAGTAACAACTTAAGGAAATTTAATAAAATGTAACTGAAAATTTGAGAATCGTTTCAGAAAGTATAGAGAGTAACTGAAAATTACGAAACTGTCACAAAAATTTATGTTACTGCAGCCGAATTAAGGTGCGCACGGTTACTTTCGCGCAGCTTGGGTCAGTTGCAAAAAAGGCATAACTGAAGTTAGAAAGAACAGATTTTACTCCATATGTTTCTTAAGGGCGATTTACTTTTCGCCGCCAACTGCCGCCAACTCACTCCCGTATACCTGCCCGGCGTCGAAATCTCGCTCCCGAGCCTTCCCCCACTTTACTTACTTTCCGGGCACTGTCAGTCAGACATACGTGGTATGCACTACTTACCCCCACCACAAATATGCAGTCAAATTCGATCGGCGCCCCTCACCTGTCACTTTATTTCCAGAATTTTAAAGGAGCAGGTCCACAATTTTTTTTTATTTGTTTTAAAGAATTTTAATATAATTTTTTAAAGCAATTGAATGTTTTAGAAAAAAAATTTCTTAAATAAATGGGGCATTCTTAACATTGTATGCAAGGTTCTGTCTTTAAAACAAACCAATAAATTTATCTACTTCTGCTACAACAACAACTCAGAAACAATGTCAACATTGCTTAAGGGGAGATTCCACTGATTTTTTTTTGAATACCGAAATTATTTTTTTTTAATTTTTGGTTAGTATGATTATCTAAAAATACGGGAAAAATAGTCTGAAGCGATAAGAATAGACTCGCGAGCAGGAGAGTAGGAATAATTTCACCTTTCCACCTCGAAAATTCATGTTTTTTCATTAATTACCTAACTGCAATTTGTTTATTTTAAAATTTACATTTTTTCTTTTCGCACCGCTTGAAAGAGTAGTTCTTAAGTAATAAGAAATGTCTACTGTTACATATCAAAGGTTATGTATATAACTTTAAGTTAAATTTTTGTATATTTGGTCCTTCAAACTTTAAACGCGTTTTTCTCGAAACTACACATTTTCAACTTGTTTATACTCTCATTTTTACAATTTTCAACGAAATAACTTGCAATTTGGACAGCATGTTCCTTGAATGTGTAGTTTTCGTGTAAACTAGGATATTTAAGATCCATTAATATTTATAAAAGTTATAAACAATTTAAGTTGCAAAATTATGGTCGAAAAATTAAAAAGTCTGTCATTTGGTTATTTTTCAATAAATTTTTTTTGTTCTAGTTTACACGATAGCCATAATGGTATAGATTAAGAAAATTTTTGACTTTTTTATTTTAAATTAATTGTCGCAGAGAAAAAATGTAAACAACTTTTAGAGGGGACCACTTTCGGCAGCCATTTTCTAAGACTCCATTAAAAAATAAATAAATAAAAAATGGTTTTTATTACTGTAACACAAGTATTTTATTGTAAAAAAAGTTTAACTAACAAATATTTATTTTACTACCTATAAAATTTTTTTTTAAAAAAAACCTTAATTTCTGTGGAATCTCCCCTTAAACACCGTTTGTTTTTTATTAAATCGAAAAAACTACCCCTATAAAATGCGAAAATTCAAAATTGTAATATTAAAAGTGAAAACCCACATTGGTTTTCAAAACAAGAAAATAAATAATAATAATCATAATAATACTGGAAGGTATCGAACCCAAAACCGACCCCCGCCCAACAAAAAAAAATTAAGAAAATAAATAATAATAATAATTCCAGTATAATACTGGATAATAATAATAATAATAATAATAATAATAATAATAATAATACTGGAAGGTATCGAACCCAAAACCGACCCCCGTCCAACAAAAAAAAATTAAGAAAATAAATAATAATAATAATTCCAGTATAATGAAGGCTCCATAAGAAAACCCTACGCTCAGACACCACTATAAGGCTGAGAGTTCAAATCGTGGTAGATAGATAAATAGATACTTCCGTAAAAATGTTCATAATAATTTTTTTTAAATTAATTTACATTTATTTTAATATATCAGAATATAATATAAACAGATTACATTTTTTACATAAATATTAAAATGATTTAAGTTACGAAAAATTACGAAACTGTAACAAAATTTTCAGAAAATAGCAACGGAAGTTTTATGCTGTTACCCATTACTGAAAATTACGAAACGGTAACAAAATTTTTGGTGAATTGGACTGAATATTTGTTCAGTCCTATGTATCTGAAAATAATGAAACGTTTCTAAATTTTACGTAACATGTAACTGCATAAAACTTCTGTTGCTTGTTTCTGAAAAATCCTACAAAAATTTTTAACAGTGTAGATTTATACCTGGGTACCGAAAAGATCGGGGGAAATCCCATGCCCCCGACCGGGTCCCGATGGGGCGGCCAGATCAGGCAAAGTGCCATGGCCCCGGTCGGTTTTAGTGTTTTAACCAGGTCGGGTTGCCAGATCGGGGCCCGGTTTATCCCGATCTGGCCCAGACCTGGCCCCGGTCAAAATTTCTGCACGGGTATGAATCGGTTGGTGAAGAATTTTTAAGATATTGAACCAAAGAAATTTATAAGTCAAAAAATGGTCCATATGTTTCTTACAACTAATTCTCAGACAGAGATTTTCATAGCCTTCCTTGGTCGAGCGCATGTAGGCGCAGCTTCCACACTGTTACAAATTTTTGTAGGATTTTTCAGAAACAAGCAACGGAAGTCTTATGTAGTTACATGTTACGTAAAATTTAGAAACGTTTTATTATTTTCAGATACAGAGGACTAAACAAATATTCAGTCCAATTCACCAAAAATTTTGTTACCGTTTCGTAATTTTCAGTAATGGGAAACAGCATAAAACTTCCGTTGCTATTTCCTGAAAATTTTGTTACAGTTTTGTAATTTTTCGTAACTTAAATCATTTTAATATTTATATGTAAAAAATGTAATCTGTTTATATTATATTCTGATATATTAAAATAAATGTAAATTAATTTAAAAAAAATTATTATGAACATTTTTACGGAAGTATCCATTTATCTATATCTACCACGATTTGAACTCTCAGCCTTATAGTGGTGTCTGAGCGTAGGGTTTTTTTATGGAGCCTTCAACCATTGGGAGCGCGCCTAGACGCGCTCGACCAAGGGAGGCTATGAGAATATGCTGTAAAGTATAAGTTTTAAGAAACATATGGAGTAAAATCTGTTCTTTCTAACTTCAGTTATGCCTTTTTTGCAACTGACCCAAGCTGCGCGAAAGTAACCGTGCGCACCTTAATTCGGCTGCAGTAACTTAAATTTTTGTGACAGTTTCGTAATTTTCAGTTACTCTCTATACTTTCTGAAACGATTCTCAAATTTTCAGTTACATTTTATTAAATTTCCTTCAGTTGTTACTGAGTTTTGCTTGGCTGAAGTTAGAATTCCGATACTCATTAAGGATTTTTACTAAAAGTTTTGATTTTTAAGTAACATTTAGGAATTATAAGAAACGTATAGTAAATTTCAAGCAAATGTAACTTACAAATGATTTCAGTACCGTCGTTTTGAAAATTAAGTAACATTTGTATCAGAATTTTATCGTAAAATTCAGAACATTTTTAACAGTGATTCTCATATTGATTTCTAAAACTTTTTGAGATTTCTACGCGACTATACCTGCGATTTCTAGGGACTGCGGGCTTGGCTATCAGTGACTGCTTACATATACTTGCCCGCAATATATCGAAATGTCGCTTTGGATGAGCATAAGCTATATAAGGGCAATTCCACGTGAGATTTTAGTCGACCTCTTAAAATCGGCCAAAAATATTTTTTTTCTATTCTGTATCGAAAAAAAACAGATACGTATTTTTTTATTTTTGTTTAATTGTCAAAATTTTTGAGTTATGAATTTTCGAAATTTTGCATTCTTAATCGTAGACATATATTCAGTTGCTTATAAGTCCGAAAATATTGAGTTTAGAAAAAAGTTGTCAAAGAACAAAAATTTTAGTTTTCTTTCGACTTTTAGGATATGAAAACAAAATATTTTTTTTTTCATTTTTCATTAAAAAAATAAAAAAAATTTATAAACAAATTAATTTTTTTTAACTTGGGTATGATAAATTTTTAATTTTCTTTTTTTAAAACATACCTGTAAATTTTAAGAAGGTTTTGCAAAAAGTTTCAGAGTGGGCCTGACAAGTTTAATGGGTTAAAAAAAAAATTATGCTGCCCGTGCAGGTCGAACGCTTGCTGCGCAATGGGATTTTTTTAATAAAAAATGAAAAAAAAAATTTTTGTTTTAATATTCAATAAATTATGGAAAATTAAAATCACCAAACATTATTTATTTATATGTGAATTTTTTGTGTTATTTCTAAAAACCTATTTTTACTTATGGGCAATTCCACGTGCGATTTTAGTCGACCTCCTAAAATCGGCCAAAAATATTTTTTTTCTATTCTGTATCGAAAAAAAACAGATACGTATTTTTTTATTTTTGTTTAATTGTCAAAATTTTTGAGTTATGAATTTTTGAAATTTTGCATTTTTAATCGTAGACATATATTCAGTTGCTTATAAGTCCGAAAATATTGAGTTTAGAAAAAAGTTGTCAAAGAACAAAAATTTTAGTTTTCTTTCGACTTCCCAGGTGCGAATTTAGGTTGGCCGCCAGAGTTTGAAGGTTGGCCCACGGTTGGCCTAACTTTGGCAAGCGAAGTTTTGGTTGCCAGAGTTTGCCCAACTTTGGCAAGTACTAGTGCCCACAGTTGGCCCGACTTTGCAAGCCAACCATTACATGCAGAGTATAACCAACCGTCGGGCCAACTTTGGCGACAAAGGTCGGCACAACTATGGGGAACGTATCTCATATGACTTACAAATTTAGGTTGGCCAAACTCTGGGCCACAGTTGGCCCAGAGTTGTCGGTTGGCCTAACTCTGGGCCACGGTTGGCCCGACGGTTGGCAAAACTTTGTGAAAAACAGTTTAAATGACTTAAACTTTCTTGGTCGGCCAAACTCTGGGCCACGGTTGGCCCGACTGTTGCAGCTTTAATATACATTTAACGGTATGGACTCCCATGTGAGCGTAGCGTAGTGGTCAGTGTATAAGTCTTCGGCGCGTTAGGTTAGGGGTTCGATCCCAGCGAGCGTTAGATATTTTCGAAAATGTATGTATGAGATTGTGTTTAATAATAATAGGGAAAGGTTATATCTGATGTTCCCGCTAATAATATCGTATTAATTGTTTAAATAGTTTAGTTTTTTAATAATTTTTTACCTCTGGCTGTTAAAGTTGGCCAAACTTACGCATTTAAAGTTGTGCCAACTTTGGCGTCAGTCTTTGGACCAACCATTGAAATGTATAGTTGGCACAACATATGCATTTTAAGTTGGGCCAACTTCCTTATGACTTGTCGGGCCAACCATCGTCGCCATTAGACGGCCAACCGTTATCATCTGTATGGTTGGCCCAACCTCTGGCACGAGAAGTTGGACCGACCTTGTAAAAGTTGGCCCAACTATGGGCCAACCGAAAATTCGCACCTGGGTAATTGTCATTAGAATAAACGTTAAGAATTGAATTAATAAAAATTATTTGCTACAAAATAAAAATGAACCATTAGTTGCTCTTCTAAAAAAATTTGAAATTAAGAATAAAAAAAAAGATTAATACAGATGAATTTTTTTCAATATTAAAAATATTTAAAAATGCAGTGATTTCTCAAAATTAAAGGTGCTATATTTTTACACGCAAAAATGTTTGAATGCATTTTCTAAACAGTCTATCTAAAATTGTGATAATAAGAGATTGTAAAAGTACTGATTAATGGCCATATTATTATTTATGTTTATCAAAAAAAGTAATGGATTTAAATATAATGTAATGTTCTTTCTTTAATGAAATTTATTATAAAAATATTTTAAATTTTTTGTCTACTTACGATTGATTAATATTTCATTGTAAACATAAAACATAACCTTTAACAAAAACACGAGATCATTTGTCAATAAACACTTCGGGCACACTCAGGCTCATACGGCAGTAATCGGCTGACGAGCCAACTGCTCTGTGAGTAAAGAGTTCGGTCAAGACTCCCTATACGATTTCGATTGAGAATCCCAATGATTTCTACAGACTGCTAAAATTTCTTGAATATTTTCCGACTTAGAAAACAAGGAAATCTTGATTTCTTAAGTGAATTTACCCTCGGCCATATTACATCCGCCATTTTGAATTTTGGAAGACTAATATCGGATTGGAGATCAGCGACTCCAAAAACCCCAGTGTACGGATTTTTAAAAAACATTTAGCTGAATTTTGGAATTTTTGTCCGTTATATTGGACTCGCCATTTTGAATTTTGAAAAACTAATATCAGATTCGTAATCAGCGACCCCGAAAACCCCAGAGTAAACATTATCAATCCGAAGTTTAAAAAATGTACATTGAGCATCAAATTTCAAATTTTCAAAAAATTTTGCGTTTTTAGGTGCCTTTTTGAAAAATCAAATGTTTATATTCAAAAAGTCAATAT
Organism: Leptopilina myrica (nomen nudum); assembly: GCA_032872475.1. Classification (NCBI taxonomy): domain Eukaryota; kingdom Metazoa; phylum Arthropoda; class Insecta; order Hymenoptera; family Figitidae; genus Leptopilina; species Leptopilina myrica (nomen nudum). Next base: position 33,227,425 of record CM065459.1, on the reverse strand, counting down.
ATTTCTTGAAAGTATAACAATATGGAGTGCACAATTTATAGTAACATTAGCTGTCAAAAAAACTTTTTGACTTCAAAATTTATGAATTTGTAATACAAAATCTTAAAATAATTGTGCAATTTTTTAATTATATGCAAAAAATATTGTTAAACAATTTTTTATTAATTTTCTAATATCATATTCGGATAGAGGACACTTTAATACAAAAAAAATTGATTGTCGAAGAGAAAATAATAAGTTTAATAGAAAATATCTAAGTTTAAAGTGAGACTAAAAATGCAGTACATGCAGGAGTTAATGGGTTAATTGAATAGTGTCGTAACAGGCTGCCTAACGTATATATGGTCAACATCGCGGAAAACGAAACTTTTGTAACGTAACAGTCTTTTTAAAATGTTCATAACTTTTGAATAATAAATTCAAAAAAATTTATTTTCATAAGCAATATTGGTGAAAAAAATATATTTGAGGATGCATCCAAACAAATTTATTAATTTCCTGTTATTTAAAAGTTATGGGCAAAAGAAAAAGACTGTTACGTTACATGCTTCGCGATTTTGACTATATATATGCTGTTATTTCAAAGGCACAAGTTTTAATGTTTGGTAGCATCACTTTTGTTCAAACAAAATCATGGTTCTTAAATTGACAGCATATATCCCTTTGAAATAGCCACTTTGCATACCCGAAATATTATACCTTTTTGTCTCCAAATTTCTATCCCTTTTTGTACCCTATTATCCCCTATTTATTTCTTTTTATCACTGTTAGAAATTTTGTAGGATTTTTCAGAAACAAGCAGCGGAAGTCTTATGTAGTTACATGTTACGTAAAATTTAGAAACGTTTTATTATTTTCAGATACATAGGACTGAACAAATATTCAGTCCAATTCACCAAAAATTTTGTTACCGTTTCATAATTTTTCTACTTAAATCATTTGAATATTTATGTAAAAACCTTCATTCAGCTGTTGTATCTTAAAATTTTGGGACTGTATTGATCTTTTTTTATCTCTTACTCTATTACTCTTTATCTCTCAGTTGAACTTCTTTTTAAAGTTTTAATTTCTCTTTATTTATCATGAAATCGTCATGTAGCTAATTTAATGTACAGGAAGGAAATAGACTGCAGTCTATTAAAATCAATTGCAATAATTAAGTTAAAGGAATAAAAGTGATAAGTATTATATGTACTGATATGTAATTGTGATTAGAAAGCAAAAGAAGAGAATAGTATAAGGGCTAAAAGGAGCATAATAAATAACAAAATTATATTGAGATAAAAGAAGAAAAGGCATTTTTTAATCGAATTGGAAAGAAATAGACTGATATAGAATCGAGGGGACAAAAAGAAAAAAAGTATAGCATTAGAATAAAGTAGATTCGTAATATGCGACCTTAAAAACACCCAAGTGAAGAGTTTCAAGCGAATCCGTTAATTTTTTTAAAAATATGTCGCTATATTACATCCGCCATTTTGAATTTTGAAAATCTAACATCGGATTCCTAATAAGCGACCTCAAAAAGCCCCGAGTAAAAAGTTTAAAGCGAATCCGATCAATTTTTTATTTTGAAAGCCGCCATATTGGATCCGCTATTTTGAATTTCAAAATCCAACATCGGTTTTCTAATCAACGAACCCAAAATATTAAGAATCAGATGCTTAACGGTGTTCAATGCACGGTGGTCTTGAATCAACTTTGAATAAAAAGTCTTTGCACATCCCTTTTTTTGCTGATTTGGGTTATTTGCATTCTAAATAATGTGTAAAAAATTTATAGCCCATAACTTGTCGAGCCGTTTTTGAGAAAACTCATTTTGAAAAAAAATCATCAGTTTTTTATTTAAAATGTTACATATATTTGTATAAAATTATGGATTTAAGTATAATATTAATTAAAATAGGGTCAGTTGGGGTAAATCCGGACAAAATACCTATTTTTCACAAATGACGTAAGTTTTTTTTATAATAAAAGGCAATTCTTTCGTTTTATACTGCATTAATTTCTTTCTTGAGTTCCCTAGATTAATTTTTTATTTTTTATAAAATTTTATATTTAATTTTTTACATTTTATTGTTCAGATTTACCCTAAGATTTTGAAAATTTCTTTAAATTTGGGATAAATCCGGACAGCTTAGTTGCTAAGAAAGGTTTAAAATAAAGTTATCATAAGTATACTACTCTATTAAGGGATAGAATAACTTGAAAAAAATTCATACTAGATGTACAAAAGTTGAATCAGTTAAGTGTTGTAGTATCATAAAAGTTAATCAATTAACGATTCAAAAAGTAATAATCAAAAACATATATAGCTTTAACAAATTTTAATGGATTTTAATAAAACTTGATAAAGAAAAGTTTTTGGGATCATTGAATACGAATACAAAGTCAGATTTTGAAAATTCAAAATGCCGGATCCAATATGACGTCGAACTGAATTTTTAATTTGCAAATTAAGATCCAACACCTTTTGTCCGTATTTGCCCTCTGTCCGGATTTACCCCAACTGACCCTAATACTTTTATTTAATTTTAAATAATATAATATAACAATTTAAATAATATTTCTGACACAATAAGTCAGTTTTGTTTAAATATTACTGTACAGAAAAAAAATTAACGAAAAGGTTATATATAATATATATAAAAACGGCTCGACAAGTTATGGGCTATAAATTTTTTACACATTATTTAGAATACAAATAACCCAAATCAGCAAAAAAAAAATGATGTGCTAAGACATTTCATTCAAAGTTGATTCAAGACCACCGTGAATGGTCTTTTAAATTTCTCGATAATGTGCGACTAACAGTTATCACCCAACAAATACGGCACTGATGGGTTTAAATGACGTAAAATTGGTAAACATTCATTTTCTGACAATTTTCCCTCTGTTTAGAGGCACTTTTTACAAAATATGACAACGTACATTTGACACGGTTGCAGCATTGAAATTACCATAGCAATGTAATGCAAATCATTTTGACAGCTGAACCTTTACGCTCCCTGCTTGCTTCTGCCCTCTATACTGGTAAAATGGCTGTAACACACGTCTTGCCGCCTGTCATTACATTACTTTTGTAATTCCAATCCTGAAAGCGCGTTTCTGCATGGATTAATAAAATCTTTTGAATTCAGATAATTAAAAACATTTCTGTCAAATGTAAGTAGTTAGATTGTGTAAAAAGTGCTTGTGTGCAGAGAAACACTAGTTCGAAAACGGTTGTTCACTCATTTCACGTGATTTCAAACAGGAAGTGCCGTTTTTCTTGGGCGATAACTGTAAGTCGCACATAACCTACAAATTTTAGAGACCGTCGAACGCTCTTAAGTTAAAGTACTTTCCAATTATTCTATTTTTCCTTTTCTCAGTTTGTAGGTCGTGTAACCGAAACTTTAAATTGTTGTACCATAGTAAAAAAAAGTCGAATCGGATTGGGTGTAGAATATTTTGAAAGGTGATTAATTGGACTTTTTTTTAAATTTGTTCCAATGATAAAAAAAATATTTTTGTAGATTTTATTGAGAGTCGAATGTTGCCAAAAATGGCCTTTTTCACTCTTTTAGGTTAGAATTAGAGATGAGCAAAATAACACAGGGTAACAAAAAAATGGTCATGTTGTGTTTATTTTAAAATTTTGGTCTTTATTGAAAGTTTGGGTGTCAGTGAACAAGAAAATAGCAGTAAAATTTTTTTAAATTTATTCAAACCCCTAAAATAGGGGGTTGATTTATAAAAAACGGTGTTTTTTGTACTTTTTGAAGACCTGTAAAAAGAAAATAGGAAAACATATAAAGCTCTAATATGTCTTAAAAGAAAGCTCAAACCTTAGTCTTTAAGAACCAAAACTGAAAAGTAATGTAAAAATTGCAGGGGATGTGTATTTATCGAGTACCCCCCCCCCCCTCTAATGATTCATACGCCCTGGTAAAAATGACTGGGAATCTAAGCATTGGTGCATATCAATTTTTCATTATCGGATTGGCTTCAAATTTGTTACTCGGGGGTTTTTGGCGTCGTTGATTACGAATCCGAGTCAGCTTTCAAAAATTCAAAATGGCGGCTTTAACGTGGCGGATAAAATGTTAAAAATCGTTCGGATTCGTTCGAGACTTGGTACTTGAGGTTTTTGTTGAAGCCGCCATTTTAAATTTTTGAAATCTGACTTCGGACTTCTTAAAGATAAAGATTTGAGCTTTCTCTTAAGCTAATTCGAATCGAACCGAGTTGTGTTCGGTTTTAGTACGCTAAAATGTGGAATTCTAAAATTCGACATTTTAGTCGCCCTGTTCGAATGTCGAATATTCGACATTTTGGCGCCCAAAAACCGAACAAAACTCGGTTCGGTTCGAATTTTGCACAGCTCTAGTTAGAATATCTCAGAATCCTGACGGATAATATAATTAATTAATATGGTTGGTTATTCTTTACTGATTAAAATTTTAGAACTGATAAATGAAATAAAAAAGTATTTTTCTATAACAAATTTTCTCACGTATAAAATATTTATTAAATATTTTTCAAACATCTCAATACATATCATAAATTTAACAGAAACATGAAGAGAAAAAAATGAAAGAAAACTATGAATCGGTTGGTGAAGAATTTTGAAGACATTGAATCTTTAGAAATTTAGAAGAAGTCATAAAAATGGCATGGTTCACATGTTTCTTACAACTAATTCTTAGCCAGAGATTTTCATAGCCCCCCTTGGTCGAGCACATCTTGGCGCAGCTCCCAAGGTTGATGGCTCTATACAAAACACACTATACACATACAACACTATATGGATTTAAGGGTTCAAAGCGTGGTGTCGCATTTCCGTAATAATGCTAATAATACTTTTTTTACTTAATTTACATTTATCATAACACATCAGAACACATTATAAACAATTTTGATTTTTTATATAAATATTTTAATGATTTGGTTATTTTGCTTTCCGGAGCGCGCTTTTTTGGAGCAAATAAATTTTTATTTAATTTAAATTTACACGCGTTTTCTTCAAATTTATCTGTTTGATGCTTCAAATGAAAAGTGTCAATAAAGAAGCAATAAGTTATTCTGTTGCTATATATAGATTAACTACAGAAACAATTTGCACAATACACGGATAAAAATAGTTAGCTATTTCAGCTAATTTTTAGCTACCTTAGCTAACCTTAATTGCTATTATATGGATAGCAATTATTATTGTTAGTTAATGCAGTTAATAATTAGCTAAAATAGCTAATTTGTTTTGCTAAAACAGCTAATTATTAGCCGTAATAGCTAAAAATTCGCTATCCATATAATAGCAAACTAATTTTTCTCCGTGTAGTATTAATTCTGTACCGTACTGTTAAATGACAAAAAAAATTGAAATTTCAATGAAAGTTAATGATTAAAATAGTACAAAAAATTGAATGGAATAAAAGATTCAACAGTTTTATCATTTAAAACAATGAAAATCAATCATTTGTCTGTGAAAATGTGCGTGACTGATTAAATTAATCAGATTCTGACTGAATCAAACTAAGAGTGCGTATATATATATATATATATATATATATATATATATATATATGCATTACAGGGACGGAAGGCGTCTATACAATATTTCAAATTTTCTACAACTAATGTAGATTAACTTAAAATAAAATAAGAATGAACTTACACTTACGACTGAGTACATTCGAATGTTAGTTTAAAGAAAATTTTAGTTACATACATTATATAGATAAGCGATCACGGGAGGTAATATTGGAAAAAGAGGGGTTGAACAAAGTGACGACCACCATTGGTAAGATAAAAGTATAGTCGTTGTCACGCAAGAATATGCAAACTGGTAGCCATTGTATATTGATTTCGAGTATGCTAATGGTGTCGGATTAAGGAAAATGGCGCTCTAGGGGTGAGCGTTGTGCGCAAAATGCAATCCCACGCGACTAACAACCCGGCCCTTTGGCTTAATATCAAGTGCATGGCAGAAAAATACCAATCAAAATCAAATGCTTCGCGAACAATGGAACATTTAAAGCAAGGGTAAGGATAATTGAGTGTTGACATACACTGACAGGAATTGATTGGTACTTTAAGTTATATATACACCAGACAAATCTATAGTCTTGCCTGTCATATATAGTCATATTTATCTTGTTATAGAGAGTATAAACATAATTATATCTCTATGTATGTTAACTGAATGCAATAAACTTAATACAATAATCTAAATTCAGTGAATCTGATAATATAAATCATATAATATATTAAAATCAATCATATCATATATGTAGATAAGAAGCATATATATGACAGTCCACAAGGAAACGTGCCTTAGCTCCAGAATGTCGATTTTACGGGAAACGTATTAGAAGCTGGGCCTTCCTAATTGGTTCAAATTATTCTGATGTTTGATCATTTATAACAAAAAAATCTATAAGTAAAAAGTATTTTTTGCTTTTGTACCTGAAAAAGGAACTCAAAATCTACAAAGTACAATTAAAATTCGACATTATTTTTTTGGGAGCTAAGGGACGTTTTATCGTGGACCGTCACATATGTCGTTACAGAAAATGCAAAGCTTAAAATATCGTTTACATCTCGGTAAAAAGGTTTGCATTAAAAAATATTTTAAAAAATAAATAAAAATTATTGTATATTATTTTAAAGTTAATATTTAGTTGTGAAGTGAATTTTTTTGAAAGTTGATACATTGAAATGTTTATTTTTAATAATAATGTAACTTTTTCATAAAATTATTATATTATTTAGTACTTTAGTACACGTTCTAAAGTGACTGTCAGAGTTACGTATACTTTCTGCATGAACGGGAAAGATACACACTTTCCAAAACAATCCGCTAATTTATGTGACTTCTGAAACCAGCTTAGAAGATAGATATGAAAAAAACCATTGGCGCATTAATGGTTCAATAATGGGAGCCACCATTCCATTATTGTCCCATTATTGGCACCTAATAGTGGACCACTAATGGTAAAATTGTGGGATATCCACGCCGATGCCAATAATTGGCAACCATTATTAGCACATTATTGGGCCAATAATTAAAAACCATTAAGCCATTAAAAACCAATAATAATAAAAAAAAATTATTAACTTTTATTAAATAATAAATTTATTTATTTAATAATTATTTTATTTATTATTATTATTTATTATTAAAAATATTAATTTTTTTAATTGATTATTTAATAAAAATGGTTATTATTTTCTATCACATCGAAATGTGAATAACCCTTTCGTTCAGAGTCTAAAAATTATTTACATCACATCCATCAGTTCAAAAATAGGAGAGGACAAGCAGAACAAAATTCCACAAATATTCGTGAGAATGCTGCCTCCTTATATACTTTTCAAGTTTCATGTCAGTTGTGAGAGAGTTTAAAACAACACTTCCTACGGGGCGTTGAGCGAACTATGTACTTACCCGCGCTGCAGAAATTATCCTGAGGTATAAGTATGTAGTTCGCTCAACGCATCATAGGAGGTGTTGCTTAAAACTCTCTTGCAACTAACATGAAACTCGAATAGTATATAAGGAGGCAGCATTCTCACGAATATTTGTGGAATTTCATTCTGCCCGTTCTCTCCAATTTTTGCACTGATGGATGTGAGGTAAATAATTTTTAGACTTTGAACGAAAGGGTTATTCACATTTCGATGTGATAGAAAATAATAACCATTTCTATGAAATAATTAATTAAAAAAATAATTATTTAAGTAATCTTTAACGTTCGAGATCCTTTATAAATTAAGGTAAATTGAACGAAAACATTCGGACAATGAATAAAATATTTATTTACTCCAACGTTTCGAAATCTAAATGATTTCCTCTTCAGGGAGTCTATAAAAAAATATATATACAAAATTAGAATAATAAATAAATTATATAAGAAAAAATATTAAAAGAAAATATAAAATTAGTTTAACAATAAATAAATAATTATCTTACCAAAAATTAATAATTAAAAGAGACGAAGACTTAAATTTCTATGCCCTGCCCTAGTAGAAATTTGTTATAGTATCTTTAAGGGCACTGGACAGTTCTACTGGAAAATTTCGAGGCACTTTACAGTTAAACTGGCTAAAAACTATAAAGTGATGTCACGCTAATTTGTTCAAGTTATTGTCCAGTCAAATTTTACAGTTTCTGATCATCAGTCCTGTAGAAAAACTGTACAAAATAATTCACTTGGAAATGTCAAAACTTTATTTATATTGACGTTTCGTATTGAACACGCACAAGTTTGAAAATATAACGTTAAATTATTTTGTCAACAAATTAAATAAATTAAAATTTTACGAAACTATATTTTTACTGTTGGTGTATCTATTGTTACGTATAATAAATTATCTGTAAAATTATTTTTTAATAACTACATAATTAAAAAAAGTTATAAACATTACTGATTCTTGTACACATGTCTTTTTTTTACAGTAAACAACTTTTTTTTTTCCTTGAATTAAGCACAACACTGAAATAAATATTATTATTTTATCACACAACAGACTCAAAAGTAAACCCTAATATGAAGAATTAATTCAGTTCAAACGAAAAATATCTAGCGGTATCGGGGAGCGAACTCGGGTCACACTGGGACGAAATACCTAAACGCACGCTTACGCATCACGGCCGTTCTAGTCGATGGACGATTCCGGAAAAATAATAACCATACTCTACCGGCAGGTAAAGCAGTTCCCTTTTTCATCTTTTCTAGCTCAACTGGCAAATTACTGGACAGCTACTGCATAACACTCTAAAGTTCAACTTATTGATTTTTATTGTATAGAAGTTCTGTCTGTCCAGTTATTCTCATGGTACTGTCTAGGCGTTCCGTGAAATTATGTTTCAAAGTTTGTCGTGGCGTTTGCGCTACCGTCAGTCTAGCAACTGAACAGTGTTATATAGACATTTTCCATAAATACATCAGTGTATACACTGAAAAAAATAATTCGCGGGTATAACTAGAATTATGTCTATTTTTTCCGTAAGGAATTAGTAATAAATTGTTACTGGCTACTGTCATTAATTATAGACAGTTCTGTTATATAGATCGGAGAGCTATACATATGTCAACGTCAATACATCAATGTAAAACATGACCTCACTTTATTGGACCAATTCTAACTTTTGTATGTAACAGGTTTGTTAAATTAATATTTATACATATAATAAGATTATGTAATCTTGAAAAAAATTGTCTTCTAAATTTAAAAATTAGTTATTTTAATTAACTCAATTAATTAAAGCGAATTTTAAAAAAGTTTTCAAGTTGTCAACAGTAAAATAAAAGAACAAAATTAAAAATATGAAAATTATAAACTTTAAAACCAAAAGATTTATTTTATAGAAAATATTTCGAAAATGTCAATACACAACTGTTTAGTTACTGAAACCGGCGGTAGCGCTGACGCCACGACAAACTTTAGAAAATAATATCTCGGAACGCCTCGATAGTGCTATGAAAATAACTGTACAGGACTTCTATGCAGTAATAATCAAGTTCAACTTTATATTTTCTTTAACAATGTTATGCAGTAGCTGTCTAGTAATTCGCCAGTTAAGCTAGATTAAACTTCCATGACTAAAACTGTACAGTAACTTGAATAAATCTAGTCATGCCACGACAAATTTCTACTAGGGTGATGATGGAGTAGAGTCTGGAGTCATAACATTATAAAGGAACTTAATATTTAAAATAATTAAAAAAATAATAATTGAAAAAAATTTAACATATAAATGACAAAAATATCAAAATCATCCCATTTTATAAAATGTGGAGAGGAATTACTATTAGAATTAGTCAAATGATTAGTAATAGCATTATGATATTTGTCATTTAAGTCAGAATTGCTCATATGTTCTTTTTTACGAATATGTAACGGTGTTTTGGTCTGTCCTATGTATGATTTACCACAATTACATTGGAATCTATAGACACAATTGCATTGATTGTGTCTCTCGAGTCTATCCTTATGAAGTTTAATGAATTTATTAAATTTTGAATTGACACTAAAAACTGTTTGGATGTTAAAAGTTTTAAGTAGTCTTTTGATATTTTCCGATATTGGTCCATAATAAGGAAAAATTATTTTCTTTACTAATGTATTATTATTACTATTGTTGTCATTAATGTTATTTGAAGATTTTCTGCTATTAACTTCAATAAGTCTTTTTCACATGTTTGTTAACAAATTGGTCAGGATATTTATTAAGTTTTAAATCTAGTTTAACTAAATTTATATTTTTGTGATGAAATTTTTTATCGGAAAGTATCAAAACAGTATCAACGAGATTTTTAATAATTGCAATTTTTTGTTGTTTTGGATGATTTGAATAATAATTTAGTAGTCTTCCTGAATAAGTACCTTTTCTGTACCAATCAGTAATGACATTATTGTTTTCTGATCTTATAATCTTTAAATTAAAAAAATTTATTTCTTTATTACATTCTGATTCATAAGTGAACTGTAGTCTGCTATGAAAGGAATTGAAGGAATTTCTGTAAATACTTTTTTTTTGGAACACATAAAAAAGTGTCATCTACGTATCTTTTGTATGAAATAATTGGAAATTCTAAATTATTAATTACAGTTTTTTCCAAATCTTGCATAACTATGTCAGCAAGAATTGGAGAAATGGAAGCACCCATGCACAGTTGGCTTTAAGTAAATTTAGGTTTTGCAAAAATGGTGACAAAATCGGCTAGTGGCATTTTATTCTTTTTTATTTAGAGCTTTTAAAAACGTAAAATCGAAAATCGTAGCTGATCCTATTTTCAAGTTATTGTTAAATTTATAATTTCTTATAATTTTGAGAGTTTAACATTTCGCCCAGTTTTCCCCATTTTAAAAAATTTTAATGATTACTTATCTTGTGTGAAGAATCTAAAAATGATTAGATACTGAGAAAAATGTTTCTAATTAATTTATTTACAAATTCTTTAATATGAAAATTATTCGAAAACAATAACTTCTTTTTTAAATAAGTAATTAATCATTATTATTTTTCCATAGAAATTAAGATTTATTTTAACTTCTTCGAAATTATTTTTATCATTTAAATTCAATTATTTCTAAAAATTAAAGCAATAATGCCTTTAATATCAAATAACTATTCAAAATTGTCACCGAAATTCACTTTTTAATTAATTTTTATTAAAAAAATTCTACTAGAATTTTATTAACAACTTTTGAAAATAATTAGTTTTTTAAAAGGAATATAATTAAAAATTTTTAAAATTTATTATATTAAAGAATTTTATAAAAAATTTTAAAATTAATTAAAGTTTTGACAAAAATTTTATTAAAGTTATTATTAAAAATAATTGAATTTGATAAATTTTATGAAAATAGTAAATATTAAAACTCTTTAAATTGCGATAAATTTTTCAAAATAATTGAAACTTTGCAAAGAATTTTATTAAAATTTATAAAAATAAGTGAATTTTTGTAGAAAAATTTTGCTATTTATTAAGATCATTGAATTCTTCACACAAGATAAGTATTCATTAAAATTTTTTAAAATGGGGAAAACTGGGCGAAATGTTAAACTCTCAAAATTATAAGAAATTATAAATTTAACAATAACCTGAAAATAGGATCAGCTACGATTTTCGATTTTACGTTTTTAAAAGCTCTAAATAAAAAAGAATAAAATGCCACTAGCCGATTTTGTCACCATTTTTGCAAAACCTAAATTTACTTAAAGCCAACTGTGCATGGGCGTGCCAAACTTTTGTCTATAATACTTATTATTAAATTAAAAAAACATATTGTTCATAATAAATAAAATGCAATTTTTAAATTCATCTTTAGAAATCTTAGTGAATTTTCTCAATTTAAAGATTATAAGATCAGAAAACAATAACGTCTTTACTGATTGGTACAGAAAAGGTACTTATTCAGGAAGACTACTAAATTATTATTCAAATCATCCAAAACAACAAAAAATTGCAATTATTAAAAATCTCGTTGATACTGTTTTGATACTTTCCGATAAAAAATTTCATCACAAAAATATAAATTTAGTTAAACTAGATTTAAAACTTAATAAATATCCTGACCAATTTGTTAACAAACATGTGAAAAAGACTTATTGAAGTTAATAGCAGAAAATCTTCAAATAACATTAATGACAACAATAGTAATAATAATACATTAGTAAAGAAAATAATTTTTCCTTATTATGGACCAATATCGGAAAATATCAAAAGACTACTTAAAACTTTTAACATCCAAACAGTTTTTAGTGTCAATTCAAAATTTAATAAATTCATTAAACTTCATAAGGATAGACTCGAGAGACACAATCAATGCAATTGTGTCTATAGATTCCAATGTAATTGTGGTAAATCATACATAGGACAGACCAAAAGACCGTTACATATTCGTAAAAAAGAACATATGAGCAATTCTGACTTAAATGACAAATATCATAATGCTATTACTAATCATTTGACTAATTCTAATAGTAATTCCTCTCCACATGTTATAAAATGGGATGATTTTGATATTTTTGTCATTTATATGTTAAATTTTTTTCAATTATTATTTTTTTAATTATTTTAAATATTAAGTCCCTTTATAATGTTATGACTCCCGACTCTACTCCATCATCAGGGCATAGAAATTTAAGTCTTCGTCTCTTTTAATTATTAATTTTTGGTAAGATAATTATTTATTTATTGTTAAACTAATTTTATATTTTCTTTTAATATTTTTTCTTATATAATTTATTTATTATTTTAATTTTGTATATATATTTTTTTTATAGACTCCCTGAAGAGGAAATCATTTAGATTTCGAAACGTTGGAGTAAATAAATATTTTATTCATTGTCCGAATGTCTTCGTTTAATTTGCCTTAATTTTAAAAGATTAATATTTTTAATAATAAATAATAATAATAAATAAAATAATTATTAAATAAATTTTATTATTGAATAAAATTTAATAAAAATTTCTTTTTTATAATTGGTTTTTTAATGGCAGCCAATAATGTGCCAATAGTGGTTGCCAATTAAAGGCATCGGCGTGGACATCCCACAATTTTACCATTAGTGGTCCATTATTTGGTGCCAATAATAAACCTAGAAAAAAGTGTGTACCCCCCTCTGGGTTTTCACAATTTTTGACCTATTGGACTTCAGTTTGGCTTATTTTATGTAGTTTTGTGTGTAGATTTTAGGAAAAATATAGCGAACATGATTGGATTTGATCTTTTTTTTTCAACGAAAAACTCAAAGTTTTTAAAAATTTCGTCAGAAAAGCGTGTATTTTACTCTAGCGCTCATAGTTTTTTACCTAGAGAGCTGAAAATTGGTATACTTTTGTATTTTCACGTGTAGATTACAGGCAAAATATAGTGGAAATTATTAGAATTGATCTTCATTACGTTTTGAGCGAAAACCTAAATTTTATTTTCAATTTTTAATAATAATTATACATATGGGGCATTTCATGTCAAGTGATCAAGGTGGAGAAAAATTTTTCTCCAATCGTAGCAAAACTTGGGGCTTTTGTAGTACTCATAGATAGTAATTTTTCGTGAAAATATTTTTTTACCTAGTCCAATATTTTCCGAGGGGGAGGGGGTTAAATTTTTGTGTTTTTCAGTACAATGCTTATTTCAATAATTTTTTACTCTTAAACAATTAAACATACGAATTTGGCAAAGTACATTTTGGAAAGGTTTTTTCATGCTCTTTCGATTAGAAATAAGCATTTTGAAAAAAAAAAATTTTTGACCCAAAAAAATCAAAATTAAAAATAAATTTCAATTTTTGGGGGAGAAAGACCCAATTTTTTTTTTTTTTTTTTTTTTAAACGAAAGCTGAGGTTTTTTTCTAAAAGGACATATAAATGGTAAAGTGGGACAAGAATGTTTAAACATTGAAAAAAAGAGTTTTCTCCTAAACGGAGCTTAAAACTCTTTTTTTCAATGTTTAAACATTCTTGTCCCACTTTACCATTTATATGTCCTTTTAGAAAAAAACCTCAGCTTTCGTTTAAAAAAAAAAAAAAAAAAAAATTGGGTCTTTCTCCCCCAAAAATTGAAATTTATTTTTAATTTTGATTTTTTTGGGTCAAAAATTTTTTTTTTTCAAAATGCTTATTTCTAATCGAAAGAGCATGAAAAAACCTTTCCAAAATGTACTTTGCCAAATTCGTATGTTTAATTGTTTAAGAGTAAAAAATTATTGAAATAAACATTGCACCAAAAGACCCCTTGATCACTTGACGCGGAATCCCCCATATGTTAGTTCTCTCAATTCTTAATCTAGTTGACTGGCGTTATACATTTTTATTTATTTTTTTGTGCAGATTTTAACAAACATACAGAAAAAATTATTAGAGTTCATCTTCATATTTTTTTTGTGAATAACTAGAAATTTTTTTTTAATTTAGAAAAAAATTGTGTATCCTCCCCTTGGTTTTCACACCGAATATAAATGGATTTGATCTTCATATTTTTTCAGCGAAAAACTCAAAGTTTTTAAAAATTGCGCCAAAAAAGCGTGTTTTTTGCCCTAGCACCCACAGTGCTATTTGTGCTGTGAGTATATAGGAATTGAAAAGAATTGAAAAAAACAGAAAAATTTATAGGGATGGAAAATTTTTAAGAATCAAATTTTTAATATTTCAGATGAATTGAAAAAAATTAAAAAATAGTAAAAAAATTCAAAAGTATTGAATAAATTTAGAAAAATCACTATTGTACGATTATTTTAAAAAAGCCAAAAAATATAATTAAACTATAATATATTGAAAGTTTAATAAATTTTATTATTTGGAAACAATAGTGCATTGTAACGTTTTTTAACTTTCTTATGAAACTAGATACTCAGTCTTGGAAAATTAAAATACTGCTTGTTACGATATATTACGTACTATAAGAAAAATCATATGTTTACAAATTATTTAAGTTAAATAAAGCTTTGGAATTTTGACTGCTTTTTAAAAGCCTTTAAATATTATGCAAGTTTTGAATACTGTCAGTATTGGTATTGTTTTCTTTTAAAAAGCCTTCTTCTTAAAATTAAATATTGCGGTCTTCATTTTCCTCTTCTTTATCCTTCTCATTCGTATCATAATCAGTCTCTCCATGTTCTTCTGATTCTTCATTTTCATCTTCATTACACTCATCTTTATCATCATTTTCACTCTCTTTTTCTGTTTCTTCCTCCTCCTCATTAATATTATCATCAGATTATTTTTCTTTCTCGCCCTGATCATCATCATCATCTTCATCATTGTCATCGTCATCTTCTAGTCCCTCTTCTTTGTCTTCATAGTAATCATCTTTTTCGTCTCCTTCTTCCTCCGAAGTATGATCATCATTTTTCTTTCTCTTTTGCTGTTCTTCCTCCTGCAAGTTCAAAGAACGGTACCATAATTGTTAGTCATGGCATATTTGAATGTTTTCAGGGTCGCTGATGACAAATCCCGTGTCAGTTTTTCCAAATTCAAAATGGCGGATCCAATATGGCAGATTTCAAAATTTTTTGAAAATTTACTTAATTCGCTTGAAACTTGTCACTCGGGGGTTTTCGGGGTAGCTGATGACGAATCCGATGTTAGTTTTTCAAAATTCAAAATAAAGGATCCAATATGGCGAAAAATTAAAAAAAAAATTTTATTCGCTGAAAACTTGCCACTTGTGCTAGATTGCAAGCACCACCAGATAAATTAATTTTAAACGTAAAATTTTTTTTTGAATGGGCAAATAACCACATTCAAAATACGCAGCTTTTCTTTTACAACAAACAACAGCACGAAAGAGTGAATTGAAAACTTGCAAGGAGATTTTCTCAGGCACCTGTGTAACAAAAATCCAAGCCGTTCACTCTTCTATTATAACGCCAGAAAGACAGTTGAAAATATTCATATATTCAAATGCACCTCGAACGATTACAGTTATAAAAAAATTTTAATTATCCGCCATATTGAATCCGCCATTTTGAATTTTGAAACAATGACATCGGATTCGTCATCAGCGACTCCAAAAACCCCCGAGTGACAAGTTTCAAGCGAATAAAAAAAAATTAAAAAAATTATTGGCCATATTGGATCCGCCAATTTGAATTGTGAAAAAATTGGACAAGTGCGAGTTGAACTCGCATTGCAATGGAGGGTTCCGAACACAAATATTAAAACAATACTTGCAACATTCACCAATAAATGTTAGAATTAATATAAACAATTAAAAAAATATATTAAAATCATTTGATAAAAACTGTCTTATTAATTAAAATTATAATTTGTAGAGTCGGTAATTGAGGAGTCGGGTTTTCTTACTGTCTTATTAATTAAAATTATAATATGTAGAGTCAGTCATTGAAGAGTCGGGTTTTCTAACTGTCTTATTAATTAAAATTATAATTTGTAGAGTCGGTCATTGAAGAGTCGGATTTCCTAACTGTCTTATTAATTAAAATTTTAATTAGTAAAGTCGGTCATTTAAGAGACGGATTTTCTAACTGTCTTATTAATTAAAATTATAATTTGTAGAGTCGGTCATTGATGAGTCGGGTTTCCTAACTGTCTTATTAATTAAAATTGTAATTTGTAGAGTCGGTCATTGAAGAGTCGGGTTTTCAAACTGTCTGATGAATAAAAATTATAATTTGTAGAGCCGGTCATTGACGAGTCGGGATTTCTAAATTGTCATATTAATTAAAATTATAATTTGTAGAGTCGGTTATTGAAGAGTTGTGTTTTCTAACTGTTTTATTAATGAAAATTATAATTTGTAGAGTCGGTCATTGAAGAGACGAGTTTTCTAACTGTCTTATTAATTCAAATTGTAATTTGTAGAGTCGGTCATTGAAGAGACGAGTTTTCTAACTCTCTTATTAATTAAAATTATAATTTGTAGAGTCGGTCATTGAAGAGTCGGGTTTTCTAACTGTCTTATTAATTAAAATTATAATTTGTAGAGTCGGTCATTGAAGAGTCGGGATTTCTAAATTGTCATATTAATTAAAATTATAATTTGTAGAGTCGGTCATTGAAGAGTCGGGTTTCCTAACTGTCTTATTAATTAAAATTGTAATTTGTAGAGTCGGTCATTTAAGAGACGGGTTTTCTAACTGTCTTATTAATTAAAATTATAATTTATAGAGTCGGTCATTGATGAGTCGGGTTTCCTAACTGTCTTATTAATTAAAATTATAATTTGTAGAGTCGGTCATTGAAGAGTCGGGTTTTCTAACTGTTTTATTAATAAAAATTATAATTTGTAGAGTCGGTCATTGAAGAGTCGGGATTTCTAAATTGTTATATTAATTAAAATTATCATTTCTAGAGTCGGTCATTGAAGAGACGGGTTTTCTAACTGTCTTATTAATTAAAATTATAATTTGTAGAGTCGGTCATTGAAGAGTCGGATTTCCTAACTGTCTTATTAATTAAAATTGTAATTTGTAAAGTCGGTCATTTAAGAGACGGATTTTCTAACTGTCTTATTAATTAAAATTATAATTTGTAGAGTCGGTCATTGATGAGTCGGGTTTCCTAACTGTCTTATTAATTAAAATTGTAATTTGTAGAGTCGGTCATTGAAGAGTCGGGTTTTCAAACTGTCTGATGAATAAAAATTATAATTTGTAGAGCCGGTCATTGACGAGTCGGGATTTCTAAATTGTCATATTAATTAAAATTATAATTTGTAGAGTCGGTTATTGAAGAGTTGTGTTTTCTAACTGTTTTATTAATGAAAATTATAATTTGTAGAGTCGGTCATTGAAGAGACGAGTTTTCTAACTGTCTTATTAATTCAAATTGTAATTTGTAGAGTCGGTCATTGAAGAGACGAGTTTTCTAACTCTCTTATTAATTAAAATTATAATTTGTAGAGTCGGTCATTGAAAAGTCGGGTTTTCTAACTGTCTTATTAATTAAAATTATAATTTGTAGAGTCGGTCATTGAAGAGTCGGGATTTCTAAATTGTCATATTAATTAAAATTATAATTTGTAGAGTCGGTCATTGAAGAGTCGGGTTTCCTAACTGTCTTATTAATTAAAATTGTAATTTGTAGAGTCGGTCATTTAAGAGACGGGTTTTCTAACTGTCTTATTAATTAAAATTATAATTTGTAGAGTCGGTCATTGATGAGTCGGGTTTCCTAACTGTCTTATTAATTAAAATTGTAATTTGTAGAGTCGGTCATTGAAGAGTCGGGTTTTCAAACTGTCTGATGAATAAAAATTATAATTTGTAGAGCCGGTCATTGACGAGTCGGGATTTCTAAATTGTCATATTAATTAAAATTATAATTTGTAGAGTCGGTTATTGAAGAGTTGTGTTTTCTAACTGTTTTATTAATGAAAATTATAATTTGTAGAGTCGGTCATTGAAGAGACGAGTTTTCTAACTGTCTTATTAATTCAAATTGTAATTTGTAGAGTCGGTCATTGAAGAGACGAGTTTTCTAACTCTCTTATTAATTAAAATTATAATTTGTAGAGTCGGTCATTGAAGAGTCGGGTTTTCTAACTGTCTTATTAATTAAAATTATAATTTGTAGAGTCGGTCATTGAAGAGTCGGGATTTCTAAATTGTCATATTAATTAAAATTATAATTTGTAGAGTCGGTCATTGAAGAGTCGGGTTTCCTAACTGTCTTATTAATTAAAATTGTAATTTGTAGAGTCGGTCATTTAAGAGACGGGTTTTCTAACTGTCTTATTAATTAAAATTATAATTTGTAGAGTCGGTCATTGATGAGTCGGGTTTCCTAACTGTCTTATTAATTAAAATTATAATTTGTAGAGTCGGTCATTGAAGAGTCGGGTTTTCTAACTGTCTTATTAATTAAAATTATAATTTGTAGAGTCGGTCATTGAAGAGTCGGGATTTCTAAATTGTCATATTAATTAAAATTATAATTTGTAGAGTCGGTCATTGAAGAGTCGGGTTTCCTAACTGTCTTATTAATTAAAATTGTAATTTGTAGAGTCGGTCATTTAAGAGACGGGTTTTCTAACTGTCTTATTAATTGAAATTATAATTTGTAGAGTCGGTCATTGATGAGTCGGGTTTCCTAACTGTCTTATTAATTAAAATTGTAATTTGTAGAGTCGGTCATTGAAGAGTCGGGTTTTCAAACTGTCTGATGAATAAAAATTATAATTTGTAGAGCCGGTCATTGACGAGTCGGGATTTCTAAATTGTCATATTAATTAAAATTATAATTTGTAGAGTCGGTTATTGAAGAGTTGTGTTTTCTAACTGTTTTATTAATGAAAATTATAATTTGTAGAGTCGGTCATTGAAGAGACGAGTTTTCTAACTGTCTTATTAATTCAAATTGTAATTTGTAGAGTCGGTCATTGAAGAGACGAGTTTTCTAACTCTCTTATTAATTAAAATTATAATTTGTAGAGTCGGTCATTGAAGAGTCGGGTTTTCTAACTGTCTTATTAATTAAAATTATAATTTGTAGAGTCGGTCATTGAAGAGTCGGGATTTCTAAATTGTCATATTAATTAAAATTATAATTTGTAGAGTCGGTCATTGAAGAGTCGGGTTTCCTAACTGTCTTATTAATTAAAATTGTAATTTGTAGAGTCGGTCATTTAAGAGACGGGTTTTCTAACTGTCTTATTAATTAAAATTATAATTTGTAGAGTCGGTCATTGATGAGTCGGGTTTCCTAACTGTCTTATTAATTAAAATTATAATTTGTAGAGTCGGTCATTGAAGAGTCGGGTTTTCTAACTGTCTTATTAATTAAAATTATAATTTGTAGAGTCGGTCATTGAAGAGTCGGGATTTCTAAATTGTCATATTAATTAAAATTATAATTTGTAGAGTCGGTCATTGAAGAGTCGGGTTTTCTAACAGTCTTATTAATTAAAATTATAATTTGTACAGTCGGTCATTGAAGAGTCGGGTTTTCTAACTGTCTTATTAATTAAAATTATAATTTGTAAAGTCGGTAATTGACGAGTTGGGTTTTCTAACTGTCTTATTAATTAAAATTATAATATGTAGAGTCGGTCATTGAAGAGTCGGGTTTTCTAACTGTCTTATTAATTAAAATTATAATTTGTAGAGTCGGTAATTGAAGAGACGAGTTTTCTAAATGTCTTATTAATTAAAATTGTAATTTGTAGAGTCGGTCATTGAAGAGTCGGGTTTTCTAACTGTCTTATTAAATAAAATTATAATATGTAGAGTCGGTCATTGAAGAGTCGGGTTTTCTAACTGTCTTATTAATTAAAATTATAATTTGTAGAGTTGGTAATTGAAGAGACGAGTTTTCTAAATGTCTTATTAATTAAAATTGTAATTTGTAGAATCGGTCATTGAAGAGTCGGGTTTTCTAACTGTCTTATTAATTAAAATTGTAATTTGTAGAGTCGGTCATTTAAGAGTCGGGTTTTCTAACTGTCTTATTAATTAAAATTATAATTTGTAGAGTCGGTTATTGAAGAGACGGGTTTTCTAACAGTCTTATTAATTAAAATTATAATTTGTACAGTCGGCCATTGAAGAGACGGGTTTTCTAACTGTCATATTAATTAAAATTGTCATTTGTAGAGTCGGTAATTGAAGAGACGAGTTTTCTAAATGTCTTATTAATTAAAATTATAATTTGTAGAGTCGGTTATTGAAGAGACGGGTTTTCTAACAGTCTTATTAATTAAAATTATAATTTGTACAGTCGGCCATTGAAGAGACGGGTTTTCTAACTGTCATATTAATTAAAATTGTCATTTGTAGAGTCGGTAATTTAAGAGTCGGGTTTTCTAACTGTCTTATTAATTAAAATTATATTTTGTAGAGTCGGTTATTGAAGAGACGGGTTTTCTAACAGTCTTATTAATTAAAATTATAATTTGTACAGTCGGCCATTGAAGAGACGGGTTTTCTAACTGTCATATTAATTAAAATTGTCATTTGTAGAGTCGGTAATTGAAGAGACGAGTTTTCTAAATGTCTTATTAATTAAAATTATAATTTGTAGAGTCGGTTATTGAAGAGACGGGTTTTCTAACAGTCTTATTAAATAAAATTATAATATGTAGAGTTGGTAATTGAAGAGACGAGTTTTCTAAATGTCTTATTAATTAAAATTGTAATTTGTAGAGTCGGTCATTGAAGAGTCGGGTTTTCTAACTGTCTTATTAATTAAAATTGTAATTTGTAGAGTCGGTCATTTAAGAGTCGGGTTTTCTAACTGTCTTATTAATTAAAATTATATTTTGTAGAGTCGGTTATTGAAGAGACGGGTTTTCTAACAGTCTTATTAATTAAAATTATAATTTGTACAGTCGGCCATTGAAGAGACGGGTTTTCTAACTGTCATATTAATTAAAATTGTCATTTGTAGAGTCGGTAATTGAAGAGACGAGTTTTCTAAATGTCTTATTAATTAAAATTATAATTTGTAGAGTCGGTTATTGAAGAGACGGGTTTTCTAACAGTCTTATTAATTAAAATTATAATTTGTACAGTCGGCCATTGAAGAGACGGGTTTTCTAACTGTCATATTAATTAAAATTGTCATTTGTAGAGTCGGTCATTGAAGAGTCGGGTTTTCTAACTGTCTTATTAATTAAAATTATAATTTGTATAGTCGGTAATTGAAGAGACGAGTTTTCTAAATGTCTTATTAATTAAAATTGTAATTTGTAGAGTCGGTCATTGAAGAGTCGGGTTTTCTAACTGTCTTATTAAATAAAATTATAATATGTAGAGTTGGTAATTGAAGAGACGAGTTTTCTAAATGTCTTATTAATTAAAATTGTAATTTGTAGAGTCGGTCATTGAAGAGTCGGGTTTTCTAACTGTCTTATTAATTAAAATTGTAATTTGTAGAGTCGGTCATTTAAGAGTCGGGTTTTCTAACTGTCTTATTAATTAAAATTATATTTTGTAGAGTCGGTTATTGAAGAGACGGGTTTTCTAACAGTCTTATTAATTAAAATTATAATTTGTACAGTCGGCCATTGAAGAGACGGGTTTTCTAACTGTCTTATTAATTAAAATTATAATATGTAGAGTCGGTCATTGAAGAGTCGGGTTTTCTAACTGTCTTATTAATTAAAATTATAATTTGTAGAGTTGGTAATTGAAGAGACGAGTTTTCTAAATGTCTTATTAATTAAAATTGTAATTTGTAGAGTTGGTAATTGAAGAGACGAGTTTTCTAAATGTCTTATTAATTAAAATTGTAATTTGTAGAGTCGGTCATTGAAGAGTCGGGTTTTCTAACTGTCTTATTAATTAAAATTGTAATTTGTAGAGTCGGTCATTTAAGAGTCGGGTTTTCTAACTGTCTTATTAATTAAAATTATATTTTGTAGAGTCGGTTATTGAAGAGACGGGTTTTCTAACAGTCTTATTAATTAAAATTATAATTTGTACAGTCGGCCATTGAAGAGACGGGTTTTCTAACTGTCATATTAATTAAAATTGTCATTTGTAGAGTCGGTAATTGAAGAGACGAGTTTTCTAAATGTCTTATTAATTAAAATTATAATTTGTAGAGTCGGTTATTGAAGAGACGGGTTTTCTAACAGTCTTATTAATTAAAATTATAATTTGTACAGTCGGCCATTGAAGAGACGGGTTTTCTAACTGTCATATTAATTAAAATTGTCATTTGTAGAGTCGGTAATTGAAGAGACGAGTTTTCTAAATGTCTTATTAATTAAAATTATAATTTGTAGAGTCGGTAATTGAAGAGACGGGTTTTCTAACTGTCTTATTAATTAAAATTATAATTTGTAGAGTCGGTCATTGAAGAGTCGGGTTTCCTAACTGTCTTATTAATTAAAATTGTAATTTGTAGAGTCGGTCATTAAAGATTTGGGTTTTCTAACTGTATTTTTAATTAAAATTATAATTTGTAGTGTCGGTTATTGAAGAGACGGGTTTTCTAACAGTCTTATTAATGAAAATTACAATTTGTAGAGTCGGCCATTGAAGAGACGGGTTTTCTAACTGTCTTATTAATTAAAATTATAATTTGTAGAGTCGGTCATTGAAGAGTCGGGTTTTCTAACTGTCTTATTAATTAAAATTATAATTTGTAGAGTCGGTAATTGAAAAGACTGGTTTTCTAACTGTCTTATTAATTAAAATTATAATTTGTAGAGTCGGTCATTGAAGAGTCGGATTTTCTAACTGTCTTATTAATTAAAATTATAATTTGTAGAGTCGGTCATTGAAGAGTCGGGTTTTCTAACTGTCTTATTAATTAAAATTATAATTTGTAGAGTCGGTCATTGAAGAGACGGGTTTTCTAACAGTCTTATTAATTAAAATTATAATTTGTACAGTCGGCCATTGAAGAGACGGGTTTTCTAACTGTCATATTAATTAAAATTGTCATTTGTAGAGTCGGTCATTGAAGAGACGAGTTTTCTAACTGTCTTATTAATTAAAATTATAATTTGTAGAGTCGGTAATTGAAGAGTCGGGTTTTCTAACAGTCTTATTAATTAAAATTATAATTTGTACAGTCGGCCATTGAAGAGACGGGTTTTCTAACTGTCATATTAATTAAAATTGTCATTTGTAGAGTCGGTAATTGAAGAGACGAGTTTTCTAAATGTCTTATTAATTAAAATTGTAATTTGTAGAGTCGGCCATTGAAGAGACAGGTTTTCTAACTGTCTTATTAATTAAAATAATAATTTGTACAGTCGGTCATTGAAGAGTCGGGTTTTCTAACTGCTTTATTAATGAAAATTATAATTTGTAGAGTCAGTCATTAAAGAGTCGGGTTTTATAACTGTCTTATTAATTATTAATATAATTTGTGGAGTCGATCATTGAAGAGTCGGATTTTCTAACTGTCTTATTAATTAAAATTATAATTTGTAGAGTCGGCCATTGAAGAGACAGGTTTTCTAACTGTCTTATTAATTAAAATAATAATTTGTACAGTCGGTCATTGAAGAGTCGGGTTTCCTAACTGTCTTATTAATAAAAATTATAATTTGTAGAGTCAGTCATTAAAGAGTCGGGTTTTATAACTGTCTTATTAATTATTAATATAATTTGTGGAGTCGATCATTGAAGAGTCGGA
Organism: Leptopilina myrica (nomen nudum); assembly: GCA_032872475.1. Taxonomy (NCBI): domain Eukaryota; kingdom Metazoa; phylum Arthropoda; class Insecta; order Hymenoptera; family Figitidae; genus Leptopilina; species Leptopilina myrica (nomen nudum). The sequence goes on along the minus strand of CM065459.1, from coordinate 33,203,372 downwards.
TTTTCTAACTGTCTTATTAATTAAAATTATAATTTGTAGAGTCGGCCATTGAAGAGACAGGTTTTTTAACTGTCTTATTAGTTAAAATTATAATTTGTAGGGGAGACCGGGGCGTAATGGCTAACTTTTCACTCTTTGTTGTTTTACTCGGACACTTTTGTCCTAATTGAATGTTTATCTCTCAGAAAAGTTACTCTGGTATCTCAGCTTACTTTTAAGACTACGAACGTCCCGATATGACTCTTGCTTTTTATTCTACAGCAGTTTTTCTGGAGCAATGCAGAGCTCCAAAATACGCCCCTAACCGGGGCGTAATGGATAACTCCCGGGGCGTAATGAATAATGATTGCTAATTATTATCTACAGTTTCCAATTTTATTGTATATTGTAAATTAAGGTTCCTGGGTATTCCGTGAATGCTATTTTTATTCAGCAATACTTCTCCTATCGCTTTTTCAATAATATTCTGTGATATTGGCACTCTTTCAATTTTTTTGTAATTTCTCATTAAAATCGTAGCTTGAAATCTACTGTTTGTAAATTTTAGACCAAAACTTAAAAATTTTGTTAAAAACACCTAAACATACTTAAACTAAGTGACAAGTAACCGCGAAAACAAACCTACACTTCGCTGATATGGTACGTTGCTTTTTTATACATAGCGTATTGCATTAGCCAACACGCCCCGGGAAAAAGTAGCCATTACGCCCCGGGGGTGTTCGGCAAATATTTGCCTTTTTTTTAACAATACCGGAAGTGTGAATCAAAAATCTCGAATTGTCCCTTAAAAACAAACGTGTCAAGATCGAAACCTCATTTCAGTTTCTTTTTTAAAGCTATTTTTCAAAAAAATAGAACGAAAAAACGAAAATTTTGAAAAGTTACTTTCGTATGTCAAAAATAGTTTTTCTACTATATTTCTTACAATAATGAATAAATATTAATGAAACTTCCGACAAACTTGCAGTATACCAAGTACAATAACTTGTCTATTGTGCAAAATTATTACAATTTACGGTTTTTAAACAAATTACAATTATTCATTACGCCCCTTAGCCATTACGCCCCGGTCTCCCCTATAGTCGGTCATTGAAGATTTGGATTTTCTAACTGCTTTATTAATGAAAATTATAATTTGTAGAGTCGGTAATTGAAGAGACGGGTTTTCTAAATTGTCATATTAATTAAAATTATAATTTGTAGAGTCGGTTATTGAAGAGTTGGGTTTTCTAACTGTTTTATTAATTAAAATTGTAATTTGTAGAGTCGGTCAATTAAGAGTCGGGTTTTCTAACTGTCTTATTAATTAAAATTATATTTTGTAGAGTCGGTTATTGAAGAGACGGGTTTTCTAACAGTCTTATTAATTAAAATTATAATTTGTACAGTCGGCCATTGAAGAGACGGGTTTTCTAACTGTCTTATTAATTAAAATTATAATTTGTAAAGTCGGTAATTGAAGAGTTGGGTTTTCTAACTGTCTTATTAATTAAAATTATAATATGTAGAGTCGGTCATTGAAGAGTCGGGTTTTCTAACTGTCTTATTAATTAAAATTATAATTTGTAGAGTCGGTCATTGAAGAGTCGGGTTTCCTAACCGTCTTATTAATTAAAATTGTAATTTGTAGAGTCGGTTATTGAAGAGTTGGGTTTTCTAACTGTCTTATTAATAAAATTATAATTTGTAGAGTCGGTCATTGAAGAGACAAGTTTTCTAACTGTCTTATTAATTCAAATTGTAATTTGTAGATTTGGTCATTGAAGAGACGAGTTTTCTAACTCTCTTATTAATTAAAATTATAATTTGTAGAGTCGGTCATTGAAGAGTCGGGTTTTCTAACTGTCTTATTAATTAAAATTATAATTTGTAGAGTCGGTCATTGAAGAGTCGGGATTTCTAAATTGTCATATTAATTAAAATTATAATTTGTAGAGTCGGTCATTGAAGAGTCGGGTTTCCTAACTGTCTTATTAATTAAAATTATAATTTGTACAGTCGGCCATTGAAGAGACGGGTTTTCTAACAGTCTTATTAATTAAAATTATAATTTGTACAGTCGGCCATTGAAGAGACGGGTTTTCTAACTGTCATATTAATTAAAATTGTCATTTGTAGAGTCGGTAATTGAAGAGACGAGTTTTCTAAATGTCTTATTAATTAAAATTATAATTTGTAGAGTCGGTTATTGAAGAGACGGGTTTTCTAACAGTCTTATTAATTAAAATTATAATTTGTACAGTCGGCCATTGAAGAGACGGGTTTTCTAACTGTCATATTAATTAAAATTGTCATTTGTAGAGTCGGTCATTGAAGAGTCGGGTTTTCTAACTGTCTTATTAATTAAAATTATAATTTGTATAGTCGGTAATTGAAGAGACGAGTTTTCTAAATGTCTTATTAATTAAAATTGTAATTTGTAGAGTCGGTCATTGAAGAGTCGGGTTTTCTAACTGTCTTATTAATTAAAATTATAATTTGTAGAGTTGGTAATTGAAGAGACGAGTTTTCTAAATGTCTTATTAATTAAAATTGTAATTTGTAGAGTCGGTCATTGAAGAGTCGGGTTTTCTAACTGTCTTATTAATTAAAATTGTAATTTGTAGAGTCGGTCATTTAAGAGTCGGGTTTTCTAACTGTCTTATTAATTAAAATTATATTTTGTAGAGTCGGTTATTGAAGAGACGGGTTTTCTAACAGTCTTATTAATTAAAATTATAATTTGTACAGTCGGCCATTGAAGAGACGGGTTTTCTAACTGTCATATTAATTAAAATTGTCATTTGTAGAGTCGGTAATTGAAGAGACGAGTTTTCTAAATGTCTTATTAATTAAAATTATAATTTGTAGAGTCGGTTATTGAAGAGACGGGTTTTCTAACAGTCTTATTAATTAAAATTATAATTTGTACAGTCGGCCATTGAAGAGACGGGTTTTCTAACTGTCATATTAATTAAAATTGTCATTTGTAGAGTCGGTAATTGAAGAGACGAGTTTTCTAAATGTCTTATTAATTAAAATTGTAATTTGTAGAGTTGGTAATTGAAGAGACGAGTTTTCTAAATGTCTTATTAATTAAAATTGTAATTTGTAGAGTCGGTCATTGAAGAGTCGGGTTTTCTAACTGTCTTATTAATTAAAATTATAATTTGTAGAGTCGGTCATTGAAGAGTCGGGTTTTCTAACTGTCTTATTAATTAAAATTATAATTTGTAGAGTCGGTCATTTAAGAGACGGGTTTTCTAACAGTCTTATTAATTAAAATTATAATTTGTACAGTCGGCCATTGAAGAGACGGGTTTTCTAACTGTCTTATTAATTAAAATTATAATATGTAGAGTCGGTCATTGAAGAGTCGGGTTTTCTAACTGTCTTATTAATTAAAATTATAATTTGTAGAGTTGGTAATTGAAGAGACGAGTTTTCTAAATGTCTTATTAATTAAAATTGTAATTTGTAGAATCGGTCATTGAAGAGTCGGGTTTTCTAACTGTCTTATTAATTAAAATTGTAATTTGTAGAGTCGGTCATTTAAGAGTCGGGTTTTCTAACTGTCTTATTAATTAAAATTATAATTTGTAGAGTCGGTTATTGAAGAGACGGGTTTTCTAACAGTCTTATTAATTAAAATTATAATTTGTACAGTCGGCCATTGAAGAGACGGGTTTTCTAACTGTCATATTAATTAAAATTGTCATTTGTAGAGTCGGTAATTGAAGAGACGAGTTTTCTAAATGTCTTATTAATTAAAATTATAATTTGTAGAGTCGGTTATTGTAGAGACAGGTTTTCTAACAGTCTTATTAATTAAAATTATAATTTGTACAGTCGGCCATTGAAGAGACGGGTTTTCTAACTGTCATATTAATTAAAATTGTCATTTGTAGAGTCGGTAATTGAAGAGACGAGTTTTCTAAATGTCTTATTAATTAAAATTGTAATTTGTAGAGTCGGCCATTGAAGAGACAGGTTTTCTAACTGTCTTATTAATTAAAATAATAATTTGTACAGTCGGTCATTGAAGAGTCGGGTTTTCTAACTGCTTTATTAATGAAAATTATAATTTGTAGAGTCAGTCATTAAAGAGTCGGGTTTTATAACTGTCTTATTAATTATTAATATAATTTGTGGAGTCGATCATTGAAGAGTCGGGTTTTCTAACTGTCTTATTAATTAAAATTGTAATTTGTAGAGTCGGTCATTTAAGAGTCGGGTTTTCTAACTGTCTTATTAATTAAAATTATAATTTGTAGAGTCGGTTATTGAAGAGACGGGTTTTCTAACAGTCTTATTAATTAAAATTATAATTTGTACAGTCGGCCATTGAAGAGACGGGTTTTCTAACTGTCATATTAATTAAAATTGTCATTTGTAGAGTCGGTAATTGAAGAGACGAGTTTTCTAAATGTCTTATTAATTAAAATTATAATTTGTAGAGTCGGTTATTGTTGAGACAGGTTTTCTAAAAGTCTTATTAATTAAAATTATAATTTTTAAAGTCGGCCAGTGAATAGACGGGTTTTATAAATGTCATATTAATTAAAATTGTCATTTGTAGAGTCGGTAATTGAAGAGACGAGTTTTCTAAATGTCTTATTAATTAAAATTGTAATTTGTAGAGTCGGCCATTGAAGAGACAGGTTTTCTAACTGTCTTATTAATTAAAATAATAATTTGTACAGTCGGTCATTGAAGAGTCGGGTTTTCTAACTGCTTTATTAATGAAAATTATAATTTGTAGAGTCAGTCATTAAAGAGTCGGGTTTTATAACTGTCTTATTAATTATTAATATAATTTGTGGAGTCGATCATTGAAGAGTCGGATTTTCTAACTGTCTTATTAATTAAAATTATAATTTGTAGAGTCGGCCATTGAAGAGACAGGTTTTCTAACTGTCTTATTAATTAAAATAATAATTTGTACAGTCGGTCATTGAAGAGTCGGGTTTTCTAACTGCTTTATTAATGAAAATTATAATTTGTAGAGTCAGTCATTAAAGAGTCGGGTTTTATAACTGTCTTATTAATTATTAATATAATTTGTGGAGTCGATCATTGAAGAGTCGGATTTTCTAACTGTCTTATTAATTAAAATTATAATTTGTAGAGTCGGCCATTGAAGAGACAGGTTTTTTAACTGTCTTATTAGTTAAAATTATAATTTGTATAGTCGGTCATTGAAGATTTGGATTTTCTAACTGCTTTATTAATGAAAATTATAATTTGTAGAGTCGGTAATTGAAGAGACGGGTTTTCTAAATTGTCATATTAATTAAAATTATAATTTGTAGAGTCGGTTATTGAAGAGTTGGGTTTTCTAACTGTTTTATTAATTAAAATTGTAATTTGTAGAGTCGGTCATTGAAGAGTCGGGTTTTCTAACTGTCTTATTAATTAAAATTATATTTTGTAGAGTCGGTTATTGAAGAGACGGGTTTTCTAACAGTCTTATTAATTAAAATTATAATTTGTACAGTCGGCCATTGAAGAGACGGGTTTTCTAACTGTCTTATTAATTAAAATTATAATTTGTAAAGTCGGTAATTGAAGAGTTGGGTTTTCTAACTGTCTTATTAATTAAAATTATAATATGTAGAGTCGGTCATTGAAGAGTCGGGTTTTCTAACTGTCTTATTATTTAAAATTATAATTTGTAGAGTCGGTCATTGAAGAGTCGGGTTTCCTAACTGTCTTATTAATTAAAATTATAATTTGTAGAGTCGGTTATTGAAGAGTTGGGTTTTCTAACTGTTTTATTAATGAAAATTATAATTTGTAGAGTCGGTCATTGAAGAGACAAGTTTTCTAACTGTCTTATTAATTCAAATTGTAATTTGTAGATTTGGTCATTGAAGAGACGAGTTTTCTAACTGTCTTATTAATTAAAATTGTAATTTGTAGAGTCGATCATTTAAGAGACGGGTTTTCTAACTGTCTTATTAATTAAAATTATAATTTGTAGAGTCGGTCATTGAAGAGTCGAGATTTCTAAATTGTCTTATTAATTAAAATTATAATTTGTAGAGTCGGTCATTGAAGAGTCGGGTTTCCTAACTGTCTTATTAATTAAAATTGTAATTTGTAGAGTCGATCATTTAAGAGACGGGTTTTCTAACTGTCTTATTAATTAAAATTATAATTTGTAGAGTCGGTCATTGAAGAGTCGAGATTTCTAAATTGTCTTATTAATTAAAATTATAATTTGTACAGTCGGTCATTGAAGAGTCGGGTTTTCTAACTGTCTTATTAATTAAAATTATAATTTGTAGAGTCGGTTATTGAAGAGTTGGGTTTTCTAACTGTTTTATTAATGAAATTATAATTTGTAGAGTCGGTCATTGAAGAGACGGCTTTTCTAACTGTCTTATTAATTAAAATTATAATTTGTAGAGTCGGTCATTGAAGATTTGGATTTTCTAACTGCTTTATTAATGAAAATTACAATTTGTAGAGTCGGCCATTGAAGAGACGGGTTTTCTAACTGTCTTATTAATTAAAATTATAATTTGTAGAGTCGGTAATTGAAGAGTTGGGTTTTCTAACTGTCTTATTAATTAAAATTACAATTTGTAGAGTCGGCCATTGAAGAGACGGGTTTTCTAACTGTCTTATTAATTAAAATTATAATTTGTAGAGTCGGTCATTGAAGAGACGAGTTTTCTAACTGTCTTATTAATTAAAATTATAATTTGTAGAGTCGGTCATTGAAGAGTCGGGTTTTCTAACTGTCTTATTAATTAAAATTATAATTTGTAGAGTCGGTCATTGAAGAGTCGGGTTTCTTAACTGTCTTATTAATTAAAATTACAAATTGTAGAGTCGGTCATTGAAGAGTCGGGTTTTCTAACTGTCTTATTAATTAAAATTATAATTTGTAGAGTCGGTCATTGAAGAGTCGGGTTTTATAACTGTCTTATTAATTAAAATTTTAATTTGTAGAGTCGGTCATTGAAGATTTGGATTTTCTAACTGTCTTATTAATTAAAATTATAATTTGTAGAGTCGGTCATTGAAGAGTTGGGTTTTCTAACTGTCTTATTAATTAAAATTATAATTTGTAGAGTCGGTCATTGAAGAGTCGGGTTTTCTAACTGTCTTATTAATTAAAATTATAATTTGTAGAGTCGGTCATTGAAGAGTTGGGTTTTCTAACTATTTTATTAATTAAAATTATAATTTGTAGAGTCGGTCATTGAAGAGTCGGGTTTTCTAACTGTCTTATTAATTAAAATTATAATTTGTAGAGTCGGTCATTGAAGAGTCGGGTTTTCTAACTGTCTTATTAATTAAAATTATAATTTGTAGAGTCGGTCATTAAAGAGTCGGATTTTCTAACTGTCTTATTAATTAAAATTGTAATTTGTAGAGTCGGTCATTGAAGAGTCGGGTTTTCTAACTGTCTTATTAATTAAAATTATAATTTGTAGAGTCGGTCATTGAAGAGTCGGATTTTCTAACTGTCTTATTAATTAAAATTATAATTTGTAGAGTCGGTCATTGAAGAGACGGGTTTTCTAACTGTCTTATTAATTAAAATTATAATTTGTAGAGTCGGTCATTGAAGAGTCGGGTTTTCTAACTGTCTTATTAATTAAAATTATAATTTGTAGAGTCGGTCATTGAAGAGACGGGTTTTCTAACTGTCTTATTAATTAAAATTATAATTTGTAGAGTCGGTCATTGAAGAGTCGGGTTTTCTAACTGTCTTATTAATTAAAATTATAATTTGTAGAGTCGGTCATTGAAGAGTCGGGATTTCTAAATTGCCATATTAATTAAAATTATAATTTGTAGAGTCGGTTATTAAAGAGTTGGGTTTTCTAACTGTTTTATTAATGAAAATTATAATTTGTAGAGTCGGTCATTGAAGAGTCGGGTTTTCTAACTGTCTTATTAATTAAAATTATAATTTGTAGAGTCGGTAATTGAAGAGACGGGTTTTCTAAATTGTCATATTAATTAAAATTATAATTTGTAGAGTCGGTTATTGAAGAGTTGGGTTTTCTAACTGTTTTATTAATTAAAATTATAATTTGTAGAGTCGGTCATTGAAGAGTCGGGTTTTCTAACTGTCTTATTAATTAAAATTATAATTTGTAGAGTCGGTCATTGAAGAGTCGGGTTTTCTAACTGTCTTATTAATTAAAATTATAATTTGTAGAGTCGGTAATTGAAGAGACGGGTTTTCTAACTGTCTTATTAATTAAAATTATAATTTGTAGAGTCGGTTATTGAAGAGTTGGGTTTTCTAACTGTCTTATTAATTAAAATTATAATTTGTAGAGTCGGTCATTGAAGAGTCGGGTTTTCTAAATTATCATATTAATTAAAATTATAATTTGTAGAGTCGGTTATTGAAGAGTTGGGTTTTCTAACTGTTTTATTAATGAAAATTATAATTTGTAGAGTCGGTCATTGAAGAGACGGGTTTTCTAACTGTCTTATTAATTAAAATTATAATTTGTAGAGTCGGTCATTGAAGAGTCGGGTTTTCTAACTGTCTTATTAATTAAAATTATAATTTGTAGAGTCGGTAATTGAAGAGACGGGTTTTCTAAATTGTCATATTAATTAAAATTATAATTTGTAGAGTCGGTCATTGAAGATTTGGGTTTTCTAACTGCTTTATTAATGAAAATTACAATTTGTAGAGTCGGCCATTGAAGAGTAGGGTTTCCTAACTGTCTTATTAATTAAAATTATAATTTGTAGAGTCGGTCATTGAAGATTTGGGTTTTCTAACTGCTTTATTAATGAAAATTACAATTTGTAGAGTCGGCCATTGAAGAGACGGGTTTTCTAACTGTCTTATTAATTAAAATTATAATTTGTAGAGTCGGTCATTGAAGAGACGAGTTTTCTAACTGTCTTATTAATTAAAATTATAATTTGTAGAGTCGGTCATTGAAGAGTCGGATTTTCTAACTGTCTTATTAATTAAAATTATAATTTGTAGAGTCGGTAATTGAAGAGACGGGTTTTCTAAATTGTCATATTAATTAAAATTATAATTTGTAGAGTCGGTAATTGAAGAGACGGGTTTTCTAAATTGTCATATTAATTAAAATTATAATTTGTAGAGTCGGTTATTGAAGAGTTGGGTTTTCTAACTGTTTTATTAATTAAAATTATAATTTGTAGAGTCGGTCATTGAAGAGTCGGATTTTCTAACTGTCTTATTAATTAAAATTATAATTTGTAGAGTCGGTCATTGAAGAGTCGGGTTTTCTAACTGTCTTATTAATTAAAATTATAATTTGTAGAGTCGGTCATTGAAGAGTCGGGTTTTCTAACTGTCTTATTAATTAAAATTATAATTTGTAGAGTCGGTCATTGAAGAGTCGGGATTTCTAAATTGTCATATTAATTAAAATTATAATTTGTAGAGTCGGTTATTGAAGAGTTGGGTTTTCTAACTGTTTTATTAATTAAAATTGTAATTTGTAGAGTCCGTCATTGAAGAGTCGGGTTTTCTAACTGTCTTATTAATTAAAATTATAATTTGTAGAGTCGGTCATTGAAGAGTCGGGTTTTCTAACTGTCTTATTAATTAAAATTATAATTTGTAGAGTCGGTCATTGAAGAGACGGGTTTTCTAACTGTCTTATTAATTAAAATTATAATTTGTAGAGTCGGTCATTGAAGATTTGGGTTTTCTAACTGTCTTATTAATTAAAATTATAATTTGTAGAGTCGGTCATTGAATAGACGAGTTTTCTAACTGTCTTATTAATTAAAATTATAATTTGTACAGTCGGTCATTAAAGAGTCGGATTTTCTAACTGTCTTATTAATTAAAATTATAATTTGTAGAGTCGATCATTGAAGAGTCAGATTTTCTAACTGTCTTATTAATTAAAATTATAATTTGTAGAGTCGGTCATTGAAGAGTCAGATTTTCTAACTGTCTTATTAATTAAAATTATAATTTGTAGAGTCGATCATTAAAGAGTCAGATTTTCTAACTGTCTTATTAATTAAAATTATAATTTGTAGAGTCGGTCATTGAAGAGTCGGGTTTTCTAACTGTCTTATTAATTAAAATTATAATTTGTAGAGTCGGTCATTGAAGAGTCGGGTTTTCTAACTGTCTTATTAATTAAAATTATAATTTGTAGAGTCGGTCATTGAAGAGTCGGGTTTTCTAACTGTCTTATTAATTAAAATTATAATTTGTAGAGTCGGTAATTGAAGAGACGGGTTTTCTAAATTGTCATATTAATTAAAATTATAATTTGTAGAGTCGGTTATTGAAGAGTTGGGTTTTCTAACTGTTTTATTAATGAAAATTACAATTTGTAGAGTCGGCCATTGAAGAGACGGGTTATCTAACTGTCTTATTAATTAAAATTATAATTTGTAGAGTCGGTCATTGAAGAGTCGTGTTTCCTAACTGTCTTATTAATAAAAATTATAATTTGTAGAGTCGAACATTGAAGAGTCGTGTTTAATAACTGTTTTATTAATGAAAATTATAATTTGTAGAGTCGGTCATTGAAGAGACGAGTTTTCTAACTGTCTTATTAATTAAAATTATAATTTGTAGAGTCGGTCATTGAAGAGTCGGATTTTCTAACTGTCTTATTAATTAAAATTATAATTTGTAGAGTCGGTCATTGAAGAGTCGGATTTTCTAACTGTCTTATTAATTAAAATTATAATTTGTAGAGTCGGTAATTGAAGAGACGGGTTTTCTAAATTGTCATATTAATTAAAATTATAATTTGTAGAGTCGGTCATTGAAGATTTGGATTTTCTAACTGCTTTATTAATGAAAATTACAATTTGTACAGTCGGTCATTGAAGAGTCGCGTTTTTTAATTGTCATATCAATCCAAATTGCAATTAATAGAATCGGTCGTTAAAGAGTCGGATTTTCTAACTGTCTTATTAATTAAAATTGTAATTTGTAGAGTCGGTCATTGAAGAGTCGGGTTTTCTAACTGTCTTATTAATTATAATTATAATTTGTAGAGTCGATCATTGAAGAGTCGGATTTTCTAACTATCTTATTAATTAAAATTATAATTTGTAGAGTCGGTAATTGAAGAGACGGGTTTTCTAAATTGTCATATTAATTAAAATTATAATTTGTAGAGTCGGTCATTGAAGAGTCGGGTTTTCTAACTGTCTTATTAATTTAAATTATAATTTGTAGAGTAGGTCATTGAAGAGTCGGGTTTTCTAATTGTCATATCAATCCAAATTGCAATTTATAGAGTCGGTCATTAAAGAGTCGGATTTTCTAACTGTCTTATTAATTAAAATTGTAATTTGTAGAGTCGGTCATTGAAGAGTCGGGTTTTCTAACTGTCTTATTAATTAAAATTATAATTTGTAGAGTCGGTAATTGAAAAGACTGGTTTTCTAACTGTCTTATTAATTAAAATTATAATTTGTAGAGTCGGTCATTGAAGATTTGGGTTTTCTAACTGTCTTATTAATTAAAATTATAATTTGTAGAGTCGGTCATTGAAGAGTCGGGTTTTCTAACTGTCTTATTAATTAAAATTATAATTTGTAGAGTCGGTCATTGAAGAGTCGGGTTTTCTAACTGTCTTATTAATTAAAATTATAATTTGTAGAGTCGGTCATTGAAGAGACGGGTTTTCTAACTGTCTTATTAATTAAAATTATAATTTGTAGAGTCGGTCATTGAAGAGTCGGGTTTTCTAACTGTCTTATTAATTAAAATTATAATTTGTAGAGTCGGTTATTGAAGAGTCGGGTTTTCTAACTGTCTTATTAATTAAAATTGTAATTTGTAGAGTCGGTCATTGAAGAGTCGGGTTTTCTAACTGTCTTATTAATTAAAATTATAATTTGTAGAGTCGGTCATTGAAGAGTCGGGTTTTATAACTGTCTTATTAATTAAAATTATAATTTGTAGAGTCGGTAATTGATGAGACGGGTTTTCTAAATTGTCATATTAATTAAAATTGTAATTTGTAGAGTCGGTCATTGAAGAGTCGGATTTTCTAACTGTCTTATTAATTAAAATTATAATTTGTAGAGTCGGTCATTGAAGAGTCGGGTTTTCTAACTGTCTTATTAATTAAAATTATAATTTGTAGAGTCGGTCATTGAAGAGTCGGGTTTTCTAACTGTCTTATTAATTAAAATTATAATTTGTAGAGTCGGTCATTGAAGAGACGGGTTTTCTAACTGTCTTATTAATTAAAATTATAATTTGTAGAGTCGGTCATTGAAGAGTCGGGTTTTCTAACTGTCTTATTAATTAAAATTATAATTTGTAGAGTCGGTCATTGAAGAGTCGGGTTTTCTAACTGTCTTATTAATTAAAATTATAATTTGTAGAGTCGGTCATTGAAGAGTCGGGTTTTCTAACTGTCTTATTAATTAAAATTATAATTTGTAGAGTCGGTCATTGAAGAGTCGGGTTTTCTAACTGTCTTATTAATTAAAATTATAATTTGTAGAGTCGGTCATTGAAGAGTCGGATTTTCTAACTGTCTTATTAATTAAAATTATAATTTGTAGAGTCGGTCATTGAAGAGTCGGGTTTTCTAACTGTCTTATTAATTAAAATTATAATTTGTAGAGTCGGTCATTGAAGAGTCGGGTTTTCTAACTGTCTTATTAATGAAAATTATAATTTGTAGAGTCGGTCATTGAAGAGTCGGGTTTTCTAACTGTCTTATTAATTAAAATTATAATTTGTAGAGTCGGTCATTGAAGAGTCGGGTTTTCTAACTGTCTTATTAATTAAAATTATAATTTGTAGAGTCGGTCATTGAAGAGTCGGCTTTTCTAACTGTCTTATTAATTAAAATTATAATTTGTAGAGTCGGTCATTGAAGAGTCGGGTTTTCTAACTGTCTTATTAATTAAAATTATAATTTGTAGAGTCGGTCATTGAAGAGACGGGTGTTCTAACTTTAGTTATTAATAAAATTATAATTTGTAGAGTCGGTCATTGAAGAGTCGGGTTTTTCTAACTGTCTTATTAATTAAAATTGTAATTTGTAGAGTCGGTCATTGAAGAGTCGGGTTTTCTAACTGTCTTATTAATTAAAATTATAATTTGTAGAGTCGGTCATTGAAGAGTCGGATTTTCTAACTGTCTTATTAATTAAAATTATAATTTGTAGAGTCGGTAATTGAAGAGACGGGTTTTCTAAATTGTCATATTAATTAAAATTATAATTTGTAGAGTCGGTCATTGAAGATTTGGGTTTTCTAACTGTCTTATTAATTAAAATTATAATTTGTAGAGTCGGTCATTGAAGAGTCGGGTTTTCTAACTGTCTTATTAATTAAAATTATAATTTGTAGAGTCGGTCATTGAAGAGTCGGGTTTTCTAACTGTCTTATTAATTAAAATTATAATTTGTAGAGTCGGTCATTGAAGAGACGGGTTTTCTAACTGTCTTATTAATTAAAATTATAATTTGTAGAGTCGGTCATTGAAGAGTGGGGTTTTCTAACTGTCTTATTAATTAAAATTATAATTTGTAGAGTCGGTCATTGAAGAGTCGGGTTTTCTAACTGTCTTATTAATTAAAATTGTAATTTGTAGAGTCGGTCATTGAAGAGTCGGGTTTTCTAACTGTCTTATTATTTAAAATTGTAATTTGTAGAGTCGGTCATTGAAGAGTCGTGTTTTTCTAACTGTTTTTTTAATTAAAATTTTAATTTGTAGAGTCGGTCATTGAAGAGTTGGGTTTTCTAACTATTTTATTAATTAAAATTATAATTTGTAGAGTCGGTCATTGAAGAGTCGGGTTTTCTAACTGTCTTATTAATTAAAATTATAATTTGTAGAGTCGGTCATTGAAGAGTCGGGTTTTCTAACTGTCTTATTAATTAAAATTATAATTTGTAGAGTCGGTCATTGAAGAGTCGGGTTTTTCTAACTGTCTTATTAATTAAAATTATAATTTGTAGAGTCGGTAATTGAAAAGACTGGTTTTCTAACTGTCTTATTAATTAAAATTATAATTTGTAGAGTCGGTCATTGAAGAGTCGGGTTTTATAACTGTCATATTAATTAAAATTATAATTTGTAGAGTCGGTCATTGAAGAGTCGGGTTTTCTAACTGTCTTATTAATTAAAATTATAATTTGTAGAGTCGGTCATTGAAGAGTCGGGTTTTCTAACTGTCTTATTAATTAAAATTATAATTTGTAGAGTCGGTCATTGAAGAGTCGGGTTTTCTAACTGTCTTATTAATTAAAATTATAATTTGTAGAGTCGGTAATTGAAGAGTAGGGAATTCTAAAATGACATATTATTTAAAATTGTAATTTGTAGAGTAGGTCATTGAAGAGTTGGGTTTTCTAACTGTCTTATTAATTGAAATTGTAATTTGTAGAGTCGGTCATTGAAGAATCGGGTTTTCTAACTGTCTTATTAATTAAAATTATAATTTGTAGAGTCGGTCATTGAAGAGTCGGGTTTTCTAACTGTCTTATTAATTAAAATTATAATTTGTAGAGTCGGTCATTGAAGAGACGGGTTTTCTAACTGTCTTATTAATTAAAATTATAATTTGTAGAGTCGGTCATTGAAGAGTCGGCTTTTATAACTGTCTTATTAATTAAAATTATAATTTGTAGAGTCGGTCATTGAAGAGTCGGGTTTTCTAACTGTCTTATTAATTAAAATTATAATTTGTAGTGTCGGTCATTGAAGAGTCGGGTTTTCTAACTGTCTTATTAATTAAAATTATAATTTGTAGAGTCGGTCATTGAAGAGTCGGGTTTTCTAACTGTCTTATTAATTAAAATTATAATTTGTAGAGTCGGTCATTGAAGAGTCGGATTTTCTAACTGTCTTATTAATTAAAATTATAATTTGTAGAGTCGGTCATTGAAGAGTCGGGTTTTATAACTGTCTTATTAATTAAAATTATAATTTGTAGAGTCGGTCATTGAAGAGTCGGGTTTTCTAACTGTCTTATTAATTAAAATTATAATTTGTAGAGTCGGTCATTGAAGAGTCGGGTTTTCTAACTGTCTTATTAATTAAAATTATAATTTGTAGAGTCGGTCATTGAAGAGTCGGGTTTTCTAACTGTCTTATTAATTAAAAATTGTAATTTGTAGAGTCTGTCATTAAAGAGTCGGGTTTTCTAACTGTC